>JADMLL010000005.1:5937374-6391560 GCA_016920875.1 Columbicola columbae | reverse complement strand
TTCGCGGCTGTCGCTAATAAAAGTTATCAATTCAGCTTTTACGGTAGTTAAATCACATTTATGAGTGAATAAGATATTATAATATAGTCATAACCCATCCACACGTCTTGGTGTCTTATTGTTTGGTCTCTGTGATTTATTAGGTTGGCAATTGTGTCATGGAAAATAGAAATTTTCGAATATATATTGTTCTAAATTGGTACGTCACAGTCTTTGACGAAATTTCCAGAAGATACCTTTTGCATTTCATAAATACTGCACACATAGCATAAATAGGAGGTCAATTTGCGTGTTAAGATTTCATATAATCAGTAACACACTGTACAGTGGACACTTTTTATTTAAAACTTTGCACTCTTATATTATTTATTTATATTTACTAAGAAGTTATCCACCAGTTGATATTAATATATCGTTCAGGGCCTAGCACCATCTTAAAGCTATCGTCTCATCTACTTATTTATTGCTTAGTCTTTGCTTTATTTAACTACTTATTGATTTAATGTTTAGTTTGACAAGAATACTCCATGAAACATATATATTATTGTTAATATTATTTAATATTATTAAAAGAGATTTGGTATTTCTATTACAATAGCGTTTAAATTAAGCTAGGTAACCTCAAAATTATTTTTCTACAATTTAAAGATTTGATTCTATAAAAATTTTTAATTCTAAAAATTGGATTCACTTTATGGAATGTAAGAAGACGCCTTATTTCATTGTATTAACATTGTTCTTTGTTTAATTAGGAATTAAGGATTAGCGAGAAGACGCTTCAGACGCAGACAGTCATGCATACAGTATTTCTTCTCTAATTGTAATTATCCCGAGCGGCTAATTAGGATGAAATCATTTCGTGCGTGCTCGATTTTTGCGTGTATACATGTATACATTGCTTTTGTGTGTGTGTGTAGAACGTGAGAGTAAAATTATAAACTTTTTTTGTTGTCGCGAATTCGACTAAAATAATTGAAAATTTTGTTTCCTCCGAGCGGCTCCTTTTCGTGGTTTGCGTGCTAAGCAAAGCTTCTCTGTCTTGTTCTTGTGCTGAAGGATCATTGCTGAGCTTGAGAGGATTTATATTTAGGTCAAAGGATCTTTCTCTGACTTTGTTGTTCTCGAAATCTCGTAGAAAGGGAATTAATAAGATGATTACTTTGGTGCGAGTTTATTCCTTAACTCTCAGTCACGTGATTTGTTTTTGGTTCGACAAAATCTACCGAGTCAGGAAGATGATTCTTTGGAAGCTGAAAAAGTAAGCGAGAACACGGAGGAAGCGTCTTATCATCATTACTTTGGTTTGGGTATGGTTGGAATAGTTCGTTCGCCTTCACACGTTTAATTTTGTTGTCAAGTGGTGAGTATAAATTTTTATTTTTCTTGATAGCCCCCGTGGCAGTTGTCGGCTAATTCCATCGCGTGCAGGATTTCGCGTCTGACCTTTAAGCGTTTTGGAAACTCTTCAGAAAAGGAAAGGAAAGAAAAAGGAAAATTTGTTGTGTTCACCTTTGATGATAAAACATTCGTGTAAGCTGTATAGCGTAATGGGCTTCCGCATTCGAAGTGTCGTGTGGGCCGGAATTGACACGTGTCCGAAATTTTCGGTTCGGGGTGGACAGCTGTGAGTTGAACGGTCCTTGTAAATTTTCCTTTTTTTACTTCCCTTTCCGTCAAGTTCTGTATATTTTTCGTTTGGGTGACATAACCTATTCGTTTCATAAGTAATGCACAGTTTTTTCATTCCATCAGGCTATCTTCGGATCACTTTAGTTTCAACCTTTTTCTTTTCCTCTACTTTTCTGACTATGTTCTCTCCGCTGTCCACTATGTTCTGTATGCTCTCTTTGTTTATTTCGTTTCTGTTTTCAGCTGTGGTTTGCCCTTGACACTCGTCTGTTTGACTGTCTTCTTTAGGTTGTCTCATCTTTGTGTATCCTCTGTTGTGACCCATCCTTCTCTCAGATCTTTCTCAATTTCCACGAACCATGTCAGCTTTGTTTTCCTGTTGTGGAAGTGTTTGGAAACCTGATAATACACAATAATAATAATAATATATATATACTAAAATTATGTCTAAACGGTGGATTTGTTTTTGAATTTATACTAACACACACTCTAGCAAAAATTTTGTTACTACAAATAAGATTTGGGGAGGTGAAAACGGCTTAAAATAAAACTCGGAAGAAGGTTTTGTTTTGCTGTCGCTTTTCCTGCTGACCTAAAACTCTCTCACATGGGAATATAGGGAGTTGCATTAAAGCCAGGAAACAGGGTTAATGAAATGCACGAAAATGGAGGACAAGTTGGGTCGTGATTCGGAAGGTCCTAAAGCTTAACGTTTCATGCTAAACACAAATCACGGCATTCATGAATGCAAAATGCATTCTCCGCAGCAGATTTAAAAATATCGGCGAACACCGCCACCCACGGCGGAATGCTATTAATGTAGTGAAACATGCCTGTTACATTTTCAACGTAATTTTTCAAATCTTTCCTCCCGAAAAAAGACTCAAAAGAAAAGTTGGAAACAAAGCTAAAAGAGAAATTTCTTCTTCTTCTTCATGCGAGGAGGAAGGGATGGGGATGGGGATGAAATAACTTCGATAATAATAAATCAGCGCCTTTTTTTCTACCCTCGGAGTAAACTAAACTAGGTAACTGAGTTTCTCTACTTTTAAGCGTCTTCCTTCTTCTCCTCCCCGAAATGAACTTTAAAAAAAATCTTCACAAAAAGAATTGCTATCGATTATGTGATTTTTGAAATAGTTGACGGTTTATAGTTTATCCGGACTCTATACAGCCATTTTTATTTTATTTTGTTCTTAACTACAACCTGAGTACTAAACTGTTGCGGGATGCCTGTGTTTGAGTGATCAAAGCACCTGAATAGGGAAGTGATTGCTGAGAGTTGGTGTTATGCTTGAAACTCTTTTACACACACTTTACAAGAAGACTGGAATGAACTGTTGTTTAGACTATGGGGGTAGATAAGTGAAAAGGCTTTTAGAAGATCATACTGTCGACTTACCTCACCTGTTGGGTCAGGTGACAAATATTGTAAAACGGAGGCGCAGTCCCGCTTGTGTTGAAGAAGTCATTTCGTAAGTAGTGCACAGTTTCAAGAGTATTTCGTTGCAAAAATAATGCACATTTTCTGGGGTACTTCATTTCATAAATAATGCACACTTTTAGGGTGTTTCATTTCATAAATGATGCACACTGACAGGGGTTTTTATTTCATAAGTAATGCACACTCACAGGGGTATTTCGTTTCATAAATAATGCACACAAAGAAAATATTTAAAGAAATTCCAAAACGTGTCACCATCTTGTAGACGTATGTCAAGGTCTCTTTTAACGCGATTTCATTTCAATTCCATTCCCGCTCTTTTCATATTCTCATCTTTCGCATAAAAGGAGACCTTACTGTACAAAACAGTCATTCAAATACAGGAAAATAAATAAAAAATAAATAATTTATTTGAGAAGGGAGGAGGAGGAGGAGGCAACTCTCAACCAAGAAACCATTGGACAACTGCCTCCGAAACCCATCTCAACTCCGAAAACCCAAAAATTCTAGAGCGGTATGGAATCGGAGGAGGAGGAGGAGGATGAAAAGGGAAAAACGAGGAAACCGTAGAAAAACCTTTCGATTCTCAGCGGAAATGATTCACGGGGAGAAACCAGTGGGACGCTTTTTGCAAATATTAATAGAAAATAAGTTTTAAGTAAATTTGAAATGAAGAGAAATAATGAAAATTGATTAATCCTCGGAGGCTTTATTAAACACCGAACGCTTTGCAGACTAATAATTTACTTTTAGGGCACACATGAAAATTAATTTTTTTTTGTTATGGTTTAACAGAAAGGAGGTGAAAGGTGAGGAAGTAGGTCGGGGGGTAGGTGACGAGTGAAAGAAAAAAAAATTGTTGTGTCATTAAGAGGTATCTTCGTTCCTCTTATTTTCGGCAGATAGCCTCCATTTTTAATTTCTTGACAGTCATTACTAGTCACCGCTCACAAAACTATGAATCCTTATTTATTTATTAGTTAATAAAATCAAATTAATTGGTTTAGATGATTTTGTACAAAATTTGAATGAATTTAAGTCAATAAAAGTTGTCAAAAAAATTTTTTTCTTGTCCAGAAAGATAGATCTTGCCCACCATTTCACCGCCCCGTTTCAAAATTTAAATTTTAGTCAACAATTATTTGAGTAACACTGATACGTGGAACTATTAGTGTTAGTAGCGCCTTTTCTTTTACCCAAATTTCGGTGAAATGGATCACGTCCATTAAGATTTAATTACGATTATGTTTTGGGAGCCGCGAACTAACTTAATCTATAAACGGGTGTCTCACTCGCTTGTAACTTGATTGCGGTCGTATACCTGAAACCTGCCTTTGACGATCATTCCAGGAACTGAAACAAATTTCTTTTAAACGCATCTGCTAGCTGACGAAAAATGTCTTTGTGGTGAAGTCTCATTATAAACTTTGAATGGTACAAAGGCAGAGTGTGCATTATTTATGAGAAGATATCCGTCATCAAACAACGTCTAAGACCTACGAAATGTGTTTCTACTACTATATTTCTATTCCCTGGTATTTAAATAAAAATTTTTAGGCGCGCACACACTTTATAGTCGGGTAATAGTTGAGACGATGTTGAAGAAGCTGCTCGGTTATTCTCACCCTGGCGATGGCTTCATTAGTATTTCACCTCATTCTCGAAGACGTGATGATGAAAAATTTTTTTTTCTTCAAATTATTAATAATTAATGAATATAAATTATTAATCACCAATTATTAACAGGTTGGATTGTCAAAATCTTGTTTGAAGAGCCCTCAAATTTTCGGGAAAAAATCATGTTTAGAAAAACGATGAAGATGGCAGGATGTTTGCCTAGGGACTTCTTTCGTTACGCAAGTTTTTTTTTTTAGAGACACAGACAAAAAACTTGCTCGGCAATAATTTTTTGTTAAAAATTCTCACCTTAGGCCTTCTTCCTTTTTATTCATTCTGATAACTTCATTAACTCGGAACGAATAACCTCTAATTAATAATTCTCCTATGAAGTGATTGTCATAATTAATCCCATAAAAAACGGAGCTGAACGGAAATTGATGTCAACCATCACTTTAGAAATTCAAAACCTATCACACCTGAGGTGAGTTTTCGAGATTTTCGCGCCTGCTAACACTAATGATGGTGGTGTTAGTTGTTTGAGTAATACGGTTCGAAGTAAAATCCTTTTAAGAGTAGTACAATCTAGTGCTGTTGGTACGTAAATCAACAAACTGTGACCACCCGCTATTACAACAACTCAACTTTCTCTCAGTTTCTTACTGATGTTAGTCATGACGTCATTTACGATTTTAGGTTCGGTGTTAAAATGGCGCGAACATCTACATTCAATTTTACGGTGCTGGAAATGAGTTCTGGCTGAAATCGTTCGTTACTTATGAAGTCAATAAGACTACAACTCTGAAAAGCTGCTTAAGCGTCGAATTATTAATTTAATTTAATTATTTATGTTTATTAATTAATTAATTATTGAAGGAAGGTCTGTGGTGTTGTGGTTCAAGGACCTTACTATAGAAGTTAGGGTCGTGGGTTCGAATCCTTTCCTGTATTCTCCTACACCCAAGGGTGAAAAATGGGATTAAAGCTCAAATAAATAAATTTATTAACTAATTAATTATTGATAATTAGCGTCTGATTAATAATTAATTAGGGTAGACACTTCGGATTTAGATAGACAAACCCCCAGCAAGATTATTTCTATTATACCAACTAATCGAAATCGACTGAAAGCTACGCCACCTAACAGCCATCATCATAAACATTTGTTGCCTGTACGAGACCTCATTTTACGCGGTAGCTTAACTAAACTATAAACCGCACACCAAGGACCTAAGATTGCTGAATTTCAAAAGAATTTCTTATATCCAAGAGTGACATTCCACATAAATTAATAAGTTGAGAAATCCAGGAGAACATACCCACGAATTACCACACGGTGGGTGACACCTACGCTAGAAGCGTCATGTTAGGTGCCAATAACCTGGAAGGTAACCCCGAAATAGGTTTTTGGCAAAGGGCTAAAGGGGTTAACGGTTCTCTGAAAACATGAACGGAGTGTGGTGTCTGAGTTTCTTTAACCTAATCAAAGCTATTTTTGCAAAATAGAACACACACACACACAAGTGAAAGGTATGTGCGGTGAGAAGGTAATAACTCGACATCATAACGGAACCTTTGACTTTAGACAAACGGCGCAATTACAAAATAATCGACGTTCACCCGAAAAACAATATATACTTCGACCCAGAGTAATAAAAATCATTCATGAGGAAAGGAAAAAAATAAAATGGCGGACGCGAAACCGGAAACAAAATCAAAATATTTATAATTTTATACTAAAACCGGGGAAAATATTTCGCGAAATTTATATTTTGGACGGTGTGTCGGTTTCGTATCTCAAAACAACGTTTTATTTCCGTTTTATGTATTTCCCATAGTCTTTTTATTTTTATTGAAACCGTTAATAAATGCCATGGAACCATTATTTCTATTTAACATTATTGCTTCTCTGCGTTTCCGTTTCCTTTTATTCTTCCTCCTCCTCCTCTCTCTCTCTTTTGTGTGATACCTTTTAGATGATGCTTAAGAGAGAGAGGAAAAAAGTTTGAGTCTTAATGAACCCGCATTTTATTTATTTTTCATTAACTGGAGGTTTTAATTACATGCCCTGAAGACAGTTTTTCTTTTCCATCTCTCTCTCTCGCTCTTCTTCTCTTTCTTCCACTCTCCTCTCCTCCTACAACTCTCAATTCGAATATTTAATTTAACCTATTTCGGGTTTTGAGGGTGTCTCTAATAAACGTCATGAATCAGTTAGCATTATTATTATTATTATTCTGTCTTTCTTTCTTTGATATTAAAATTGTTTTTTGTTTTGTGGCGGAGGAAAAAAGAAAATCATTAATTGCTTTACGAGGAAAACGGAAAAATGGAATTGCTAATTACGAGAGTTTTCATTTTTTCCGAATTTATTGAGCTTTTTAAATAACGAGCTTTCTTTCTTTTCAATTTTCATTTTTTTGGTTTTTTTGAAAGTGGTTCTTGTTTGACTTGTTTTGAGACCTTTCACGATTTCCTTTTTCCTCTGTGTGAAGGGGGAGTGTTGTGGTTTGTATTAGGTTGGCGCCCTGGTGTCATGACGAGACCGCCATCTTGTAGTAGTGTGTTTGTTCGAGACTTAATTATTAAACGTGCGTTACTTTTGACATAATTTAAATCCTCACAAAGTCCTTCACTTAAACCATCACAAAAGTGTGCAATATTTATGGAACGATATCGGTGTGCATTACTTTTGAAATAAAATCCTCCGTCAACTGTGCATTATTTATGAAATGAACTCTTTTAATATTTGTGAAATTATTTTTAAAGACTCCTTCACGAAAACTTGCAATATTTATGGAATGAATTTTCGCTGTCAGTGTGCATTACTTTTGAAATGAAATCATCAGCAAAGTGTGCATTATTTATGAAATGGATCTTTATTATATGTGGTATTATGTAAATCTTCACAAAACCATTTACTTTGTCCTTCACAAACCCGTGCAATATTTATGGCACAGTATCAGTGTGCATTACTTTTGGAATAAAATCTTCCGTCAAGCGTGCATTATTTATGAATTGAATCTTTTAAACACGTTAAATTATTTAAATCTTCACAAAGCCATTCATTTCGTCCTTCACAAAAGTGTGCGAAATTTATGGCACGATATCAGTGTGCATTATTTATGAAATAGATCCATAATATACGTGGAATTATTTATAAATAATAATTCATCATCAAAACTTGCAATATTTATGGAACGAAATTCTTGATACCAGTGTGCAGTATTTTTAAAATAACTTACCTACACAAGTGTGCATTATTTATGAAACACGTGACCTGCAAAAGGGTGGATTAATCACAAAACGAATTCCTGCCTAAACCCTGACATACGTCTCGACAGATATTTTAAAATGCTGACTTTATGGTAAAGTGTTTGTCTAAATTGCTGATTGAAACCTTTCCAGGATGTTGGGACTTTGTTTCGAGAAGCTGGAAGAGCTTTCAGTTCGATTCTCCAAATTCACATTTTGGGAAACGTTTGAATTCCTACTACTCAAAAAAGCAGAGGAAAAATTAAACAAAATTGTTCAGTCGTGGAGCTTTACATACACAAAATTGTTTTGATCATTTTATAATATAATTCTTATAGATGCTTACTTTTTACAGTATAACGCATTTTTGGCGATAGTAATCAGAGTGCTTTAAGCACAAGAGAGCAAAAGGGCGCATCAAGTTGTGGTGAGCGCACTGTTAGTGTGCTAGTTCTGGTTTTGACGTTTAATTGTTGAGTGGCATATCGTAGTTTATCTGAGTACTCAGTTGTTGTTTATTTGGACTACCATTACAACACCCTTAGGTTAATAAAAATTTGGAAAAATGAGTTTTAATAGACTTCTATCAACTTTTCAAAAGCTTTCTAACAAATGCGACATTTTTTGGAAAATGTTCATCCTAAGTAACTAACCGTTTATTCGGTCTACCAGGGATAAGTTAAAACTTGAAAGTTTGGATTTGGTTTTATTAACTTCAAGTTGAGGATAAATAGGTCGGAAAGCACCTTTATTAACAGTGGAATGTGTGCTAAGTCGAAGCTTTTGTTGGTGTCAGAATTACTAGCAATTCAAGGCGTTCAACCGCACAGTAACTTTGAGAAGTGTTTTATTCAGGAACCGCCAAGTTTTCCCCCAAAAGTAATAAGTTTAAATCCAAAAGGGTTGATGCGAGTCTCTTCTTGGGACCACTTCACCGTGGATGTGACGTGAAAAAGACACGTGAATCCACGCCTCTTCCGCCATTTTCTCGAAAGCCCCCTTCCCGACTTGGAGCTTTTGATTTAACGAAACCTGATTTCTTTTATTTTCTCCCACAGCCGACAGACTTTTTATTTATTTATAACTTGTAATTGAATTTTTTATCTGTGAAGTCCTGAGCTTTTGTGAGCTAGCTTTTGTTATATAGATAATATAAATTGAAAGATAGATAAATTATTAAATACAAAAACTTAACAAGTGATCACGATTAAAACACATACAGTTAAACACTAACTGTACAGCTGCAACTTTTCAGCTCACTTTGCTTTATCTGCTGACTTTTTGACTTACTTTTGACTTACTAACTTGTGTATTGGAATGATTGATCTCTGATCTCTTGACTACGTTGATTTATTTATTCATAAAAGCTGCCTCTGTAGATGACCAAGACAATCTCTTCGTGGCCCTTTTTGAGCCGCTAATTATTAGCTTACCAGTTGTCCGTTTTTCGTGTATGTGCTGACTACGCACGGCTGGATCAGCACATTTATACGCTACGGGAGCCTGCTTGTTTAGTGGCGGATCCACTCTTTATCTGAATAGTAGTCTAAAACCAGGGAGACACTTGTCATTCATCCGGTTCCATTACCTACCCTTGTACCTTGTTTATAGAACTATTTTATTGATATTTGAGTTTTGAAGCAACATTATAGTCTATATGTACACTCATAGCTGATGATAGTAGCCTCTAATTTCTCAATAAACATCAAGAACAGGCTCAAGTCATCAAACTTCTAAAAAAGCATCAATAAACTCACCCAAAGCTACGGTTCTTAAAAAACACTCGAAAGCTCGATCAAGTTAGCTTTCATACCTCCACACCAACAGGAAGAGGTTGCGTCATGATTAGTCAGAGACCCAAGTCAATTCGACAATCGAGCTTTTATATTCATTCTAAGAATTCGAAATTTCACCCGAATGAGAGAAGACTATTTGACGCGAGGTGAAATTTTCGAAGAAAGACATTTTCCCGAGGAAAAGATTTTCTTTTTCGCAGAGGCAGCAGCGGCAGCAACGAAAAGGGAGGAAAAACTCTTTTTTGATGAATGTCTGAATTAAACAAATTCCAATCAAAGTTTTCTGTCATAATTGAAGTTCGGTTTTTCGAGGGAAATTTCGGGAAAATGTCAAAAACCTCCAAAACTTTTCCATTATGACTATTAAGTTAATATTATATTAGGAAGTGTTCGTGATGAATAGACTGAGAAGAAATCCGTTGGAACTTTGTTTCCTGTTTCTTTCTTTCTTTATTTCCTTCCTGGAAAAAAGAAGTTTCCTTCACTGCGTTCAAGGTTTCTGGAGCAAACCTAAATTTGTTTTAGTTCCTTGACTTTTGTACAGGTGTCTTTAAATTTTTCATAATTAATTCGTTTAGTATAGAAATTGGACTTTTTGGGCAGGAATTAGTTTGGCGATTGACCCACTCCTTTTTAGGTCACGTTTTTCATAAATAATGCACACTGTGACAATAATTCACTACTGAAAATTTATTTCAAAAGTAATACACACTGACACTGAGAATTCATTCCATAAATATTGCAAGTTTTCGTGAAGGGTTAAAAAATAATTCCACGTATATTAAAAGGACTCATTTCATAAATAATGCACAGTTGACTGAAGATCTTGTTTCAAAAGTAAACACACTGGTTCATTTCATGACAAAGGATAGCTGTGGAAGTAATTTTGGTTTATTAATTCGAGCGCTCGAGTTTCTAAATAATTCCACGTATATTATGGATTCATTTCATAAATACTACACAGTTGACGGAGGATTTTGTTTCAAAAGTAATGCACACTGATATCGTTCCATAAAAATTCCAGACATTTGTGAAGAACTAAGTGAAGGGCTTTGTGAAGATTTAAATAATTCCACGTATATTAAAGATTTATTTCATAAATAATGCACACTGGCATTGAGAATTCGTTCCATAAAAACTGCAAAATAATTTTACATATGTTAGAAGTATTCATCTCACAAATAATGCACAGTCGACGAAGATCTTATTTCAAAAGTAACACACACTGGTGGCAAGAAGTCATTTCATAGACCAAGGTAACACCCGCTAGCTGTAGGGAGTCATTTTGGTTTGTTATTTCGAGCACTCGTTTCATAAATATTGCACAGTTTTATTATTAAAAAATTGTATCTGACTTCTTATAGACATCTTCATCCAAACATCTCAACCTTTCACAAAATTAAAAATAAGAAGAAAAATCTCAAGTCCAGAGAAGAAGTGGAGCTTTCGAGAAAGCTCTGAGGAGGGGAAGGAGTTATACTATCCGTGATTTTTGCCTTTCAAGTCGGTATAAGAAAAAAAATTATGGCAGGTCCTAAATCAAACGACGGATAAACTTTTATCGTATACAGAGAAAAACCCGCCACTTCCTTATCAGGAAAAGCTCTTAAATATTTTCTTTTAAAAGCTCTACAAGATGCCCGCTAAAACCAAAAAAAATTTTTGTCACCAAACAAAGAATCCTTCCTCTCTCTCTCTCTCTCGATGTCTGACACAAGTTTGCTCCTGCATATTTATACTCCCAAATTTCCTTCTTTCTTCCTTTTATTTTTTCTTCCTCCCTCTCTCTCTTCTTCCTTCTTCTCCTACCCGTTCCGTCATATAATCGGGAGAAAGTTATGGGTTTTATATAATCTCACGGGATAACGCTTTCTATTTTTTACTAGTTTCAGATAATGTGAGCTCATAAGATTTCCGGGAAATGAAAAAATAATGTTAGGCAGTAATGGCTTTACTGGAGGGAACACGTATTATAGACTATTTAAAAATCTTTCAAATGGCTTCTTTTTAACGTTTACAATAAGCTATAAAAAATTCAGAAGGTTCTATTAAAAGGATGGAAGGACTTAGGCGCGTTGTTAGTGTTTCATTTTTGTTTTGTTTAGTATGAGTGGTGTAGTTAAAAATGAAACAACTATGTATCTCTTTAATTAATTATAATAAATCTGAGTTGTTTTTAATTAAATTGCTGTTATGTTTTATAATGAATTGCTCTCTTTTTTAGTATGTCTGTTTATTTTATTTTATTTCTTTTTTTTGTCATCTAATTTTGTTTCAACCGATTTCTTTGATTGTTTATTAATCCCACTTGTTTGGTCCTGTTTGTCTATTGTATATTGTCTTCATTCATTTTGTTGTTTCCTAAACTATCCTGAACCCTTTTGTGGGTTTGATTTTTGCTTTGTAATTTTTATTTATGGGTTTTAGTATATTGTAGTTCTAATACTCATATTCAGTAGTCATATTTTGCAGGATTTAAGGAACGAATTCTCTGTGCCAGTGTGCATGATTTCTGAAATAAAATCCTCCGTAAACTGTGCATTATTTATGAAATGAATGCTTCTAATATATGTGAAATTATTTTCAAAGAATTCTTCACAAAAACTTGGAATATTTATGCAGTGAATTTACTTTATGCATTCTTAAAGAACTTTATATTAATTGCGTAAAACTATACGGAACTGAAATAGGCTTCTCCAAATTTTGTATTTTGCGACCAAAATGGTGCATTAGGTGGGTGCTAGTGGTGCACTTTCAGTTTGTATCTGCTCTATTTTGAAAATGTTAAATTGATGCTGGTTGCAACCAGTACTCCTTTTTGTTTATGTATTGTAAGCATGTTTAAGCAAGAAACTGCTTTGCAAAATTCGATGAGTAACAATTAATGAAATTCGGTGTCAATTTGCCTTAGTGTACATAGAGGTCATATATGTCCCATTGTGTATTTTGGGCCCTAAGCAAGTAATTGTTCAAATTATGGTATAAATGTGTTCTATTGCTTCCCTTAGACATATTTCTCTGGAAAAAATTTTTAACCCTTACCTCCAACCCTTATGTACGTCAAAGGGTTGAGTGAGGTAAGTTTCTAAATTCTTTCAAATAGGCAATCTTTAGAGTCAAATTTGACACAGTTGAGATATTTGGCCGCAAACTTAGGCCAAAATCAGTTTCTCGCCTTCTTCGCACACCCATACCTCCGAAAGTAATGGGAATAAGAATGCTGAACAAAAACAGGATCATAGTACTAATAACAGACTATCGACATACAAAATCTCGAAAGGATCCGTTGCCCCAGAAAAAGTTATGGCGACGCAAAACGACAAATTTTTGTCACTATTCCAGCGTCCATAGCTTAGCACTCAAACAAGGTAGACGACTGGCGGTTGTACCATTTGAAATAGCGTATTAAGCAATATCAGCTTGCAGAAGCGCAACTCTCTAAGTTGTACAGTTAGTCTACAGCGAGCGATTAAAGTTGGCGATTTTTGACAGATTTTCGGAGCTGCCCCATTGTCTTTAGACGCTGATAGAAGACGAACCCGAATAGATTTCGAATTGAAATTTTGGGGATTTTCATCCAAGACCAAATTTTAAAACTATGATGGTTGCCTACCATTGGATAAAATCCGAATTTTTCTTCATCCACCAACATTTTGTCGTTTTTTCTCAGAAGAAGGAAGAATGAAGTGAAGAACCACCCCAAAAATAATAATATAATGATAATGATGATGATAATAATGTAGAAATAAGGGCAACCATAAAAAATTAATAATTTCAAAGAAATAAATCATGTTACTAAAGATAATAAATAGAATATCATTTGAGTTAGAATCGATTCATAAACAATTTCTGAAATATCAGTGACATAGATATAGCTTTATCTTTAAAATTTATCTACATAAATAACGTTAATTTTGGTTTGCATGTCTTCTTTACAAACTATTCGTCTTTGAATTGGAAAGAGAAAAAAAATGGCGGAAAACGAAACATTTTCATTTCGGTTCGAAGAATCGTTTGAAATCGTCAAAGAACAATATGGAATTTGGTCTATGAAAAAATGAACCAATCAGAGCAGAATGTGGAGCTTTCGAAATCCTTTCTCATGATGCCAGATGAAAAATCATTTTGACAAAACGGAAAAGCTCCCTTCTTCCTCCCTCCAAAAAAATCTTTGTACCACGTCGGTTTTTCATTAGGGAAAGCTCGACTGTAGGAAACTCATTTCGCTTGAATGGAAGCAGTCTACGAGGTCGTGACCAAGGAACTAAATAGCTTTTTGAGGAGAGGACATCGGAGTCATGCTTTGAACCTTTGAGAGGAAAAAGCTGCCAAGATTAGTTGTAACCTTACCTTGGAAACCAGGTCTTTGAAAAGCTCACCCCTGGATGTAATTACGGGAAATGAGCTTCAACCT
Source organism: Columbicola columbae (assembly GCA_016920875.1). Lineage (NCBI taxonomy): Eukaryota > Metazoa > Arthropoda > Insecta > Psocodea > Philopteridae > Columbicola > Columbicola columbae. The sequence continues at coordinate 6,377,405 of JADMLL010000005.1, read as the reverse complement.
TAAAATTTGATTTTCCTTACTCTCTCTCTTTCTCTTCGTCCTCCGCTACTTCTTGTCTCCGGAAAAATTCTAAAATGCGACCGAATTCCCGTGTTAAATTTCAATAACATCTGGCTTTATATGTACTTGGGAGCCTGCACTTGAAACTTTTAGAAATTTTCTCTCTCAAGAAGGAAGTAGAGCTCACGGCACACACACACACACTCCACACACACAAAAAAGTTGAGGAATTATGGCATCCTTTCATCTTCTCTTGAAAATATATATCGTTCATTATATTTTGTGCGACATTCTGTTTTTATTACTCGCGACATTCTTCTCTCTTCCTCCTTCCGTTCTCTACTTCTTTCTCTACTTACACTTGATACGAATTTTTTTTTCTTTTTATAATAAACAAGAGAAAGAAAATTTGAAGACATCAGAAAAAATTTTTCCTCCGGATGTGTTCTTCGAAACGTAATCACACGATGTTTGCAACACTGGGATTTCGAAAATATAATTTCCCAGTAATATAAATATATAAATTGGATGCACTACAAAAGTTTCAAATACGCTACAAGAGTATGATATACAAACTAAAGTTTGGGAAGTCATTTTGGGTTTGAGCTTTCGATTTTGGTGGTGTCAATTCAAAATGGTTTAGACAAGAAATTGTTTTGTTGTTTAGGTGTTCCATAAATTAACGTAAGGAATTTGCCGCCATTTTTCCCAGTAATTGCTGGTAATCGTGAAAAAAATAAAATTTGACAGCTGAGAGGTTAGGATTAGTATAAATGAAGCGTTCTACTATACAAAGACAAATTTCTACAAAAGTACGGATGTAACCCTTTTCTATGTAACAGTTACTTTATCACTGAAAGAATAACCCGTCCCAAATAATACTAATAATAATATAAAGGCTAAAAGTTTTAATTCAAACCTTGCGTTCGTTTATACTAACCCTAAACTCTCAGATGTCAAATTGTTCTTTCTGCAGGGTTGGTTACAATTTACTGTAAAAATAGCAAATTCAAATTTTGGAACACCTTATAAACAGCGTCAGGTCTCCTTTTTGTAGAATGAATACTTTTAAACAAACTGCCGAACTCTTGCTGACGTCAGATAATTTTTATGTGAGCTTTGGAGCTTATCAAGTCTGTAACGATTTTGAGAAATGTTTTTGGAAATTTAATACTCCCACGTAGGCCTAGAAGCTAGTGAAGTTAGTCACCTTAAAAGAGAGTGCGTGTGTGTGACTGTGTTTGTGGTCAAAGGGGTAATTAAACCATTATTTTTGAAAATTTGTTGACAGGAAAATTTGACATCACGTGATTTTTGTTTCTTTGGCCTCTCTGTGTTTGAAATCCGCAAAAGAGCTTTGAGTTGGTTTTGGTTTATATAAATTTTACTTTTCAAATGAATGGCGGTTGTTTAGTCAAATTGAAGCTTTTTAGAACCCGAACGTGGGTTACCTTTATACCTTTCTAAACCTAGGGTTATAGGTCGAGCATCAATGTGTGTTTTGTTTTTATTAGTTGTCAGGTTGGCAGCTGTGTGTGTTATTATTAATTGTGTCTTAGCTTGTATTGCTAATGTATTGTAGAGCTAATGACCAACGATGGCATCCTAACCCCCAGTTAGCAAGAGGGGTTACTGTCTTGGTGTCAAGTTGCAACCGGCCGGAAAACGTATAGCCAAACTTCAATTCTCCTCGTTATGGACAGTACAAGACATAAGCAGGCGAATTATACTATTAGGGCGTCTCCCAAAAGCGACCTGGCTGTCCACCGTCAGAGAAGACCTGAAGATGGCAAATTTAACTCGACGACGACGACAGAAACGCCTGGAGAAGAATGACGAGGAGGAGGGCTGACTCCAAGTAAATGGGACAAAGCCAGGAAGAGTAGTAGTAGTAGTAGCTTGTATTGCTGATAAGATTTTTACGTATATTGTAGTATATAGTCTAGCAAATACCTCTTATTAAGATACTTTAAAAGCTTTAGGTTAGTGGGTACATCGACTAAACCTCAACATAACAACACCAAACTTTGAGAAACAGTTTAGAACTTTTGTTCGTCCACTCAATTTCAGAAATTTGAATTTAAATTAAATACATACATTCGATTACCAATCCATCTTATCCACCGCCCTCCTAGTTCTCACTTATTGTTACCTTCAGAACAGACTCCTTTCCATAACACGCTCGACTGAGTTTTAAGTCTATTTGGACAAGTCCATACGTCACAACCTTAATTTCCCTTTAAATAAAATCTGAGACTCTAAATATTCGGAAAAGGCCATTGACTTGACATAAAATATTGAAAAGAAGATGGCGGATGAAGCAGAGGAGGAAGAAGAAAAAAAAGATCCCGTAAACAGTGAAATCCATTCTGGGAAAAGCACTGCCGGGAAAGCGGTCACAAAATGACTCCCATTTCCCAAGCGTCTCCTTAAAAGAAATTTTCTCCGCTTTTACATTTATTGCTTCGCTAAAAAAAGCAGATTTTGATGAAATCCATTTAGATTAAAATACTTATTTATTGAAAAAATAAATAAATAAAATAAAAGGAGAAGGAGGAGGAGGAGGAAGAAGAAGGAGCGGGGAAAATCGAGGTATTTCCAAGTTAGTTTCGTTAAACCTACATTTTCATTATTTTCACTCTTTCATGCGAGGGATTTTCGATGAGCTTCCATTCATGGTTTTACTTCTTCCAAAGCTTTCCTTTGAGCTTTTATCTTCTTCTTCCTCAATTTCCCTCCCTCCCGTGCCATTCCCCCCTCCTCTCTCTCGTCTAAATCATAACGTTGATTATGTTTTAGCCAATATCCGCTACCTCGCAAAGCTTTTCAATAAGATTTCTTCAAAAATGGATTCCACGCTTCTTCTATATAAAAACCGAGAAGTAAACAAGGAACGCATACACACACACAAAAACTTTTTGGTGGTGGTGGGGCTGTGGGGCAGGGAAATAACTTATTTAAAGATTTTTCTCTCTTCAACCTGCTCTCGTTCTTTTGTGCTTCTTCTCTCTCTCTTCACAAAAGAGAAAAGTTACAAAAACTTAAGTCTCAAGTTGAACGGGAATATTATTAAAACACGTTTTCCCGTTGTATATAAAGGTTGCGAAAAGCTTATTACGTGTGCACACATGACGCTCGAGTTGAGGAACCTCGTAAAGTCTCAGACTCTCGGAAAAAGTTCTTTTTTGTCGTTATGGAAAAATCGCAAAACTGTGTTAGTGAAAAGTTACAGTTTAGTTTCGGTAGTTTTATTGATGACAGAGAGCAATGACCGATTGGATTTAAGGATGTGAGGCGTATCGATGTGAATATTTTTTTGAAAGAGTGCAAAATCAGTGAGAAATGACCGAATGAAGCCGTATAACTTATACATCTCTTTCAAATAATATATTTGAGTGTAGGAGTAGTGTAGTGGTTAAAGTTCCTGACTTGGACGCAAATGGTCGTGAGTTCGAATCCTCCTCCCGTATCCTGTTATACTCAGAAAATATGGATGAAAAACTGGATTAAAACCACCACCATATTTGAGTGTAGAGTTAGTGTTAAGTTGGGAAACGCCAATGGTTCACGCAGATTTAGGTTGGCAGCTGTAGAGTAGTGACCAAATGAAAACAGTCTGTCGGTATTCGCCTATCGTTTTCTCCGGTTGTCGTGATTATGCGTTTCGTTGTATCCACATGTTTTGTCACTATAGTCATTCTTTCTTTATGATTAAGTTTCTTTTATGTCTTATATCTTAGTCATTCTGCCTGTTCTAACAGTTAACATTAAAGATAAACCGCCAGTTGAATTGTGACGTCATTCGCTTTCTGCTACTAGGCACGCCAATTTCAAATCGCTAACATTTAGCCATTCTGGATTACAATCGTCCTCATAAGGACCTATCCATAATAATACGCACATGAGCTAATACAATCACAATACTACAATTTAATGATACAAACAATACTAAAGTAACATAAACAAATAATATAGAAAATATATTTAAAACATATATCATCAACCAAGACCACGCCACTAACATTAAACATTATACAACACAAATTCTGTCAAATTATTGAAATTCATATCTTCACAAACTCAAAGATATATAACACATCTCAATCAAAGGGATGTTCATCTTGTAAAATTTCTTTTATACAATTAACTTTGTTACTATTAACATTATACAATTGTTTGCCAAGACTGTATAAACAAAACTGTAAAGATTTTTCTTCCCTTAACACCTTATAGTGTTAGGTGATATGAAGTTTCACTTCTTAGTCTTCACTCAGCAGACACCACTAATTGCATCCTGTTAGCATATGCTTGATATTACCTATTATATTTTATACTAATATTATAAATTAATGGAGATACTAAACTTCCGTCACGTGATTGAAGTTGAGATGTGTTAGTTTCGGTCTATTCTCTTAAATTTGAATCGTTCTATCAAAGTGTAGTTGATCCATACACCATCACTCTTATGTCAACTATGTCCATTGTCATTCCACAAAACGAACATTTAAATTTTATAATATAATTTTATATATTTGTATAAATAAGTTTATAAATAATCGCAACAAAAAGCTGAGTTGTAACATATCCAATAATTTTTTTGTGCGCAATTTAATGAGAAGAGTTCGATTAACAAAACTACTTCTATAAATTATCTTTTTCGTCTTGGAGCTAGATAATTATTTTTTTAGTGCCTCATATTGTCGAAAATTAGTGGGAGAGATAAATTTATGTAGATTTTAATTATTAGAAAAGGTGTAAACCATTAATTAAAAATTATTCAGAGCTGAGCAAAAATTTTTGGTGTTTTAGAGAAAATCAATTTTCGCGGACACTTATTAACACGTGATGGCAAATTTCCGAGCTTTTTATTAATTTTTTTAAATACATAATTTTGGCGTTTCCATCTTTTGTTATTACTCTGGATGCATTTAAATTTGTTAATAAAATGAAAACTAATGTGCAGCTTGAAACGCATAAAAGTAATATTCGCGTAAGGAATGGAAGTTTTCGAGGAAATTGCTTTTGTTTCACTTTTTTGTTTTTAATTTTTATTTTTTATTAAAATGCGGGAATAATAAATAAATCAATTTACTGAGATATTAAATTAAATTAATTTGTTGAAATTGATGTTCTTGCAACATGAAGTGTGTTGTGATCAAAGGGATGTGCTTTGGTTTCTTGAGAACTCATCTTGGTGATGTGGGTAATCACAGACGTGAGTGTGGTGCTAGAATAGAAAGGCTTAAAGATGTCAGTTCAATGTGCGATAGTGTTTTGGATTGTATTCAAGTTCCGCCATTTTGAATTATTTTTCTCTATTCTCTTCTATTAGTAGTTATTAATTAATCTAAGAAAATAGTTTAAGTTATTGTGATTTACCTGAACAATTTCAGCTGTATTTCAAAAATTTCCATATCGTCGTGCCAAATTTTTTTTGACACGTGTCTGATTCGTGCCTAGACAACATGAGGTGCACAAGTCTTTTCACATGGGTTACACCTGAACCACATATATTGCACGTCCAAAAAGTGAGCAATGTATCTTCAACGGAAGTGGACGACTGTAGCTTTACACGTGTCTTGAGCGAAGGTGGCACGTGAACAACACGTCCGAGACACCTCTGATGCATGTTCTCACGTGTCTCACACATACAAAAGGTAAACTATCTGTCTTGCGACCGTCTTAGGTAGTAAACTATCTGGCTTTGACACGTGCCAACAGATGAGCGATATGTCCTGAGCAGAAGACAAGTGATAGACGTGTCTCGTACAGTATAACCAAAAACAACAGCAAAAAGTAAACTATGAGTCTTAAACGAAGGTGATGCTGTATTTCACTTGCAGTGAGAATTAACAGTCTGTGTCCTGCACTTGGTTGAGACATTTCTTGCTAGTAAGGTACTAACGAACAATTCTTGTTTGGACGTCAGTGAACATTCTTGTGTAAGAGACGTGGGCAATATATTTGACACGTTCCCATTTTTTGATACTTGAACAGCAGATGACTCGTAGGCAGCACATGTGACACAGGTTGGATATAGATTCCAGTTAAACATGGCTGAGTAGATGAAAACCTTATCATTTGGTCTTCTTATAAATCTAAAACGGAAATACACGTCGAATAATCAAATTTGAAATTAATAAGTAAGCGAAAGTTTTATTAAATTTTTAAGTGAAATTCAAATTTTTAATTTAAATTATAGCGAACTTAAGAAAAAATGATGTGAATAGCGTGCGTCGTTAACAGGTTCCATCGCTTTGTATTTATTAAAAGGAAAATTGTCAGAAGCGGAAATTTAGCAACAAAGACGTGAGAAATTTTTCATTTTCGCTGGATGAATTGTACGACGAAAGCGCTGGGTTATGGAGATGGAGGAGGAGAAGACGAGAAGGCGAGCCGAGAAATTTTCTCCTCATTTCTTGCTTTCTTTTTTTGACTTGACAATTTTCAAAAACACCGAAAAACTTTTCATTGTCCCGAAATAAATTTTTGAAGAGGCAATATCTGATTCTTTCTTTCTTTTTTTGGTCGGTGGCCCTGGAGCGGCGAGAAAAATGCTTTAACTGTTCAACTTTTCAAAAATTTATTACGCCATATTAGAAATTTAAGAGCCGAATGAAAAGGTTGAGTTATAATTTTACTCCGGAGTTAACCGGCATCACGAACTCCTTTTTTGTTTTATCGAGCTTTTCCTCTTACATCCGGTCAGCCCTGTCTGAGATAGATTTCATCCTCCAGTCATTCAAGTTTTCCGAAAGCAACGTTTTGTTTTTACGTAGAATTAGGTCAGCACTACAGCGATTAGGCTTTTGTTCGTTTTTTGTTCTAGGAGTAGAAACACACAGAATTAAGAATTCGGAGTCACGTTGTGTCGGTTATACACAAGATTATCTTTGAAGTTTAAGATAAAGTTGCAGGAGGAGGAGGATGGCGTTTTAATATCCAAAGAGAGTGGAAGAGGGTACGCAGGAAGGTGATATCGAACCTTTTAATGAACCCGAGAAAGGAGGAAATGAAAAATAAATAAATAACGTAGAAAAAGTTATGTGAGAAAAAGTTTCTGTCTTCCCGTTTGGAAATGCAGAAACTAAGAGCGGGGTAGGGGGATGAGGAAGATGTGTTTACCCACGGAATTTGGTGAACCCTGTTGAAAATTTAAAATTTTCCAAAGCGCTTTTAATTTGTTGTAAACATTGGCAACAAAAGAAGAAATGGCTGATTTCCTCTCGTTTTTGTTTATTTTAGCGTCTTTTCCAATTGTTTTTAAATTAAACAGCTCTAAAGAGAGAAAAGAAAGAGAAGAGAAACGGGTGAGAGGAGAGTGAGACAAGAGATGTAAAAAGGGATGGAAAGAAAGGATCGGGAGAGAGAGGAAGACGGGGAAGGGAAACCGCCTTTTTGTTGCAGTGGGCGTTAACGGATAAAATTGGGAATTTCATTTTCTCCTGTGAAAACATCTTTTCATTTAAAATGACGTGCTAATCTGAATTCGTGACGAAGCCCAAAAGTGTAAAAGAGAAGAAGAAAGCGAAATAAAAAGAATTCCGAGTCGTAAACTCAGAAGGCATGTGAAAGTAATTTTGAATAAAAGCGCAGAGAAAATTCTGTCATTTATGTTATTTACTTATGTCACGTCGAAAATTTTTTTCCCCTAATTCCGTTCGAAGCTTTTCTTTATTTTTGGAGTGCGTTTTATTCGCGTCCGCTTCTACACCGCATTGAATAATTTGAAGCTTTTCTTCTAAAAGTTGGAACAGATTTTGGAAGATGAGCTTTGAGATTTTCATGGATGTTTTGATTGATTCTACTTACTTACTTACTTATTCCTTTCACTCTTTCTCAGAGCATAGGGCCTCAACGAAGTTTCGCCAACGTACCCTGTTTGAGCAGTACCTTCAGCTCTCCCAGGACTTCCGTTCGCCTCCTGTTCCACAGACCTTCTCCACGATGCCTTAGGTCTACCCCTTTTCCTTTTCCCTTGGGGTTCCAGTTGAGCGCTTGTCTCTCTATCGCCGTTTGATCTTTTGATTCATTCTACACTTCTAGGATTTATTTATGATGTGAATATCCTATGAGACTGTGCAATACTTATGAAATGAGTACCTCATAAGGGGGCCTGGGAATATTTGGAGAAAACCCAGAAAGTTATTCGGCTTAACGCCTATTCGAGTATTTGAAGTTACACGATTTTACACAAATCGCATTCTTTTATGTAGTGTTGAGATTATCCAGCTGTTTCCATTAGTGTTACTAGTGTTAATCTTCTAAGTGTTACGCTGCTGAAGTCAAATTTTTGGTTAAATAAGGGAATTTTCATTTGCCTCGTTCACAGATAAGGCATCATCAAGCAAGTTGATGGAAGTTGGAGGTAGTTAGTGCAACAATACTGTCGGAATCAGGTGGATTGATGAGACAAAGCACACAAATTTTGAATATGAACAGAAATTGTATACAGAATATAGCGCGGTTGTTGCCATAGCCGTTCGAGTTACTTCTCCGATTCGTTGTAATGCCAAACTGACTGCCAGTTGGTCGCGGGTTGTATTTATACACTTCAAGTAGACTCTGTCCTACAAGTCTGAGTCCGTGTTCATGCAAGTTTCTGTATGTCTTGATGACTTCTTTGTTACAAGTCTTGGTCGCCACAAATACAAATGAAGGTGGGATTCAACAGACCAAGACAAAGGTGTACGTCAGTTCTTCAGAAATGAAGGAAAGTTTACTGTTACTTAGCGGTGAGGAACAGCCAGAAGTTTAACATTACTAACATTAAAAACCAAAAGCTCTAATGGCGTCAAAGCTTCAAGAAACCTAACTCAAAACTTAAAAGTCATCTTCTTCTCTCTTCAACACATAAAGACATGGAAAACTGAAAATGACTTTTAAGTGTCACCGTTTCCTCTACATCGCGAACTCGAGATGTTAGAATAGAACCAACATTACGTTGTCTCGCCGACAAACTCCATGTCTCGCGACATAAATGTGTGGAAAGAATCAACGCTGCATCCAATTTTCTCAGTAGGCTATCACGTGACACAATCTTAAGTAGTCTCGAGGAGTTCAACTTACCTGAGTCATGTGTGTGAGACATCTCTTCCCAACTTTTATTTATTAAAAATTTTATTTTCAACTTTTTCATTGGAGTAATTTTTTTCGGGGGGAATCCGACAGCGTTTTCGAAAATTTTCCAAGAGCGTTTTATTCCGGTGAAAAAAATTTTTCTTTTGGGGGGAAAAGTTAGGGTAGCGAGAAAAGCGCGAAAGGACAAAGTTTTAAAAGCTTTGCCGGGAAAATTCGTTCGTATTTAATTTAAAGGCTAATTCGGGTGAACCTTTATCCTCCTTTAATTTCTTCCATTTACAAAATTTGTTAATTTTAATGGAGCATTAATGTTTGTTCGCCTAAATTTATTCTCACTTTCTTCTTCTTTTTTTCCCTTCATTTCTCACCACGTTTGAATCGATTTTTCTAAAAACCCCGCCGTCTTCTTCTTCGAATTTCGCGAGGCGGAGGAATAAAAAAAGATTTTCCTCTCTCTCTAGTTCGTCCGCGAGAAGAGAAAAAAAGTTTCAGACTTTGATTTCTTTCGTTTCTACAAGCAATTTCCTGCACAATTTAGCAATAAAATTACACTTTATTCTTCGTTTAAAAGAAACGGATGTTGAGAAAGAGAGAGAAAGGAGAGGAGAAAAAAGGAAAAACTTAACAGCTTGACGCTGCAGGATTTCAGACATTAACTACATTCGAAGATTCGGTTTTTCAAAATCAAACCTCCACACGGAGTTCACCGAGCAAAGAAAGGAATTGGCTTTGGTCGTGATTCGTTTTCTTTTTTAATTTAATTTAATTCAATTAAGGTGATTCTCAAAGTTTAGCAATTTAATGACATGGAGGGATGTGGACTTTCAGATGTTTGAGCTCAAATGAATATTTTACGTAGAACAAAGAAACTTGAATTTATATTATTAGAATTTGATAGTGCTTACCGCCAGATCTGTTCCTCACACAAACTTCTAGGTATTGTATGCTACCAACAGCTTACAGTCCCTTGGTGCTACCAGGAAACCGATTGAGTGGAAATTTGTGAGAGTTCGATTGCTTACTGTTAAACCTAAATTCTGGAGCATAGTTCCTGACCAGTACGAATATGTTGGGGCCTGTGCTCAGAAACTGCTAACATTGTTTGTCTCAACATATTTTTGTGGGGCAATATACAGAAAATCCATACAGAAACAGACTGACAGATGTACATACAGATGATGCCCTGAGGGTGGGATGTATACGTCGAAAGCCGGACTTGTAAAACCTTTTTTTTGGTAAGTCGTATGGCCCAGTCGCAATGGTCACAATGAAATTTGGGGGAATGAAAAAGTTTGAGTACCAACGTTATAGTTTCATTATCGGGGTGGGTAGTCGTTTTTATTGCTATAATTCTAAACAGTGAAAGAAGTTTGCGGTCAAATTCCTCAGGTGAACAGTGCCAAAAACATACAAAACACAACGCTGTGATTGTTACAAATAACTGTTTTGAACATCTTCAAAAAACTGAGAAACTAAACGCAGTAGCGTGGCTAGAATTTTTGAACCTTTGAACAAACATGATTAGACCCTTTTTTAATACTATTTATAATATATAAAATAATAAATTAAATATGTAATATATTTAATAAGTAAACAGATGGCAATGTGATTACACTCTAATTTTTGTTGTACTGTATTGCTTATGTACAACTTCTCGGTACATTTCTTTATAAAAGACCAGAGACCCCGCCAATTCCGTGGATCCTTACGCATTACTCATACTTGTGATAGCTACGCCTCTGACTAGTCACAGACTATTTGCGCAAATTTAACTATAAAAAATTTTAGTCCAAATTCTAAAAACAAAAATTTTAGTATCGTCCAAGATGTTAAATTCAAAACCCAAAGATAATTTTTTTATTTTTATTTTTTATCTTTAGATAGATTGTAATAATATCGAACTGATTTCCAAACTTTTAACGTTTTGGTTTCATAGACAAAGATAATTTATTAAAAACTAAAAAGTAGAAGAGAGGAAAAATGATTTACGGTTGCCTTTGTCTCTCTCTCTCCGAAAAGAACCAAGCTAACGGTTTTCCGATACTTTCACGTACACATAAATTTTTTCAATTTTTAGTTTTAATTTTTTTATTTTTCATCATTTTTATCCTTCGGATAGATTTTTCACACGTACTTTCGAGAAGAAACAGATGAGGTGGAGTGGGGAGGGGGAAGTACGAGAAGAAAATGTCAAAAACATCAACCGGCAAAAAGAAAACTCAGACAAAAAAAGGAAGGAAAAGCTGAACGACGTTGGAAGAGTCTGACATTGAAATGAATTTTTTATCAGTGACTTCCTCCCTGCTCCCTCCAACAGCGGAAAGACAGAAGAAAGCTTTCTTTTTTATAAGATGAAGAGAGAGAAAGTGGCGTCGCAGCTGATTATGCAATTATGCTAACGCGTCCTTTAACGTTCCGGAAAAGAGTTAAGAGCCACAAATTGTCGATAGTTTTGGAACTTTTTAAGGCTGAATTCTGTAGTGTGGGCAGGATAAAGAGGCGACACAAGGTCGTAACTCGTAAATAAAATGCAAACAAACTTTTTGAGAGAGAGAAAGGCGATGGGAAAAGCCTACTGCTGTAGTCTGTTTTAGAAAAAAAGGAATTCGTTTGAATAATTCAAAACAATGATGTAGATATGAGTAGATGTATCATGTGCTTTCGAAAGGGCGGGAGGAGGTAGAGGAAAGGTGGAGGAGAGAGAGAGACAGAGAAAGGCTTGCACGCCGCTGGCTTAATTGAAAGCCAACTCCCAGGAGCAGTTTATTATTTTGGTTTTTGAAAGCCTTCAATATTTATTTATTTATTTCGACATCATGCAAAGGGACATCAAAGGAACTGACATGATTATCTAAATAAAAAATGGACGGGAACAATACAGAAATTTCCTTTTTGAACGGAGGAACGGATGAAGAAAATGACCACTTCATGGATTTGGTCACGATATTTTGAAAAGTCCCTCCGAATCAATATCTTAAACTGAACACACATGATGCGTGAGCGATGGAGAAAGAGAAAGACAGACAGACTGACTGTTGTTGTATAATATTTACAAATTTCATTGTCATGTTAATTTCTGTTTGCTCATCGTATTCTTTTCTCGAACACCTGTAACAGCCACAGTGACTTAATATTTTCTTTTCTTTTCTTTACAGGTACTTGTCCATAAGTTTATGTTCATCTGCAACAGTAAGTTATTTCAAAAGATAATATTTGCACTCATGTCATCAGCAAGTTGGCAAGATTAAGAAAAATCTGAAGGGAGGGGAGGCATTTAAAGAGACCAAATCCCGAAGAAGTGTTTAACAGCCCACATACACATCTTTCGAGTATATTTTCAAGGATCGGATCATAAAAAGTCGTCGTGGAATCCATGAAAATTATCCGCAGAGGTTAATAACCATAACAATAAAAGGAACCCCCCTCCCCCTTTCCAAAACATAATCAAAATTTATTAGGACAACTTATTTCCGACCTTAGCGCGGTCCTAATTGAAATGATAACGTTAAAATATCCATGTAAAGAAATGGATGGAAGTTCGGAAACATATCCTCTCCCTTTCCACCGCCTTCGAAAACTAAAACAAAGAACCTGGGTCATTGTAAAGTTTCGGGAGGATAATATTGAACCCTCGAGTTTAACACCGGAAGCCATTGCCGTTTTAAACCGAAGGAAGATAGGTTTCCGGTTTAAGAGAAAACAAAAACAAAACCCAGGGACTAGTGAACCTAAATTTCATTTCCGTCGAAGATAGAAAACGGAATTTCCCTCCCCAAACGACGAGGGATTTTCTTTTCGACTGCAGACTTTCCTCTTTGATGGTTATAATCGACTTCTCTTGCTATCGACTCTTCTTCTACTACTCTTACATGACTATAACACGCTATAAAAAGAAAATTTGCATAGCCAGAGGAAGGAATATTGGAAAAGTGAGGAGTGACCTCGGTTCTGAACCTTTTTTCCCTTCTTCTTGGGTGATGTTGATTAAACGACGTCTTTTACAACAATGGCGGTTAGACTGACAACTTTGAAAAATTCCAACCGTTGAAACGATGAAGGCGATGAAGGATATGAAGCTTAGGAGAAAAAAAAACAATGGAAAAGAAAATTCAGATAATGCTAAATAATTTAATGATGCAGAAAAAAATGATAAATGGAACATGAGGGAGGCGGAAAAGAAAAGGAAGAAGTGGTGGAAGAGGAGGAGGTGCTTGCGAGAGGAAAAAATAGCGCTCTATTGTTATCCAGGAGATTTCAAAGGTTATAGAAATATTAAAATTATAAAATTTTCTCTTTTTGTTGGTAGAGGAAGTATAATCGCCACCCAACAGCGAATATGTAACTTGAAGTCACCTAGACTATGAAATGAGGGTCGTAAAGTCATACCCTTATGATACAGACTGTAGTGGTCAATATAGTTGGCTATTGAGATTTTCACTAGATAAAGAATCTTCTAGTTTACTCAGACGTTTGGCTCACTTTTATAGTTTAGAACAGTGGTCTATATCAACCCTTAGGGGTCTATGACAAGTTGAAAGGAGTATAGATCAGCAAAAAACAAATTTAGGGGTCCATGAAATGAAAATGGGGGTTCACGATAGTGGATCTCAACACACACTGATAGTACCCGTTTACTTACATTATACTATCTTATAATATAAAGCCATATACATTACAAAATGTACAAAAATCAATATCAGGTTAGTAGGGGGTCTACCCAAAACCGAAAAACATGGCAATGGGTCTACGATACAAAAAAATTTGGGAACGTCTGGTTTAGAACATATTCGGTAGGACAGACTAAGGTTTGGACATAGTAACTACACTTATATATTAGTATTAGTTGTGAGGAACATGAATTCATTTATTTTATACTGAAATAAATCATTAGGAAGAGTGCAAGAGGAAAACTTGTCGATGTGGGTAGTGGAGATAAAGTCAATTAACTGCTTCCGAAGACACAGAAAACAATTTTTTGATTCTTTGTCCGGTCCTGAAACTCATACCAACGGCTTCTTTTTCTCATTTGAAGTGCCAAGCCTTCGGCCATTGAGGTTTTGGAATTTGGACAACCCTAGTTGACTTAATTGGGATCATCAACTGGAAACAATTTTCACCTCGGTTCTCTCTGGTTTATCTTTTAGCTCAAAAATTGCCTTCATCATTAGAAGTCAACAAATAGATCCTCTCTCTTGTCAGAGTCCTGCGCCCACGGTCTTTGGCATTCTGACACGATGATAACATCGGTAGGAAACGCTACCGAGCGAAACGAGCGGTTGCTTTTGGCCAAAACTCGAGTCTCACATTTACGTCTAATATCTGACATTTTGTTTAAATTATAGTGTTTTCGGGGGGGTCAGCATATATCGTGGTCAAGACTTTCTGCTGAGTTTGAAACGGGTTTCCCTGTTAGGACAACATATTCTAATCAACTCGGAACAAAACTTTTCCTTCCCAACTCATTGGTCCCCCGTGAGGAAACCAATTAGTTAGCAGACGCATCGAGTTACAGTCTCATAAACTGATATCAGGCGACGCGTTACGAGACAAAGAATCCAGCAGCAAAGATGATGAAAAATAATTTAACAACATACTAAAACCCGGTAAACACGGCGACATGTCGTTCCTGTCGTAATTACGATACTTTAAAACTTTATAAAAGCGTTAAAGTCAACGGAAACCTGTCGAGCTTCTGTTTTGTGTCATCGTCGACGTCATTTGTTCTACTTTTCCTAAAGTAGTCGATAGGCCTGAATTTTGGAGAGAGGAGTTGGGGGTTGGGGGTGAAAGCTTTTGTTCTTAACCGTGTTCCAAACTTTTCACTAACTCTCAAAATACTTATTTTTATAATTATCCAATAATCAGGTATTCAAAGTCTTTTAAGTTGAAAATTATTGTTGACGTGATCTTTTTAAAATTTATTTCTGTCGACATGATGCTAAGCCATCGTCTGCATAAAATAAATTGGAAGAGGATTTCCCCTAGAAAGCTCGAAGTGAAGCTTTGTGAAGTGTGATTAATTGAAATTTAAAAAGTTTCGGGTTAAATAATTGCTGTCATCCTTTCGAAGTCTTTTGTGTTGGACTCATTTTCCAAAATGATTTTTTCCTCACGTTTTTCTCGACAGTTTCCGGTCTTCCCTTTTACTTTCAATCCACTTCCGGTTAATTATATTGACTTCCCCGTTTGTTTCAATATCGCGAAGACTCCGGTTCGGATCGATTTTATCTTTCGTGCATCTCTCGGTGACTCATACACTGCATCCTTAGCGTTTCATCTCAAATTCCTTATCCCTCCCATTGGCATTTATTTAGTCAATAAAAAACCGTTTCGTCATTCTTTTGTCTAAACTGGTGGCAGTTTTAAATTTTTTTTTCAGGACCTTAATCGGCAGAAATTTATGTTTGGCATTTTGAAAACCTGTGATTTGGCGATTTTTATCAACATCTCCTCATCTCCTTTATTAGGAACCACAGACAAGGATTCTCGAGTAAAAAAAAAAGAAGAAGTCGTTATGATAGCCTAAGGATAAACGACATCCTACTCACTGAGCCTTGTAAGAGTGTAAAATAAATAAATAAATAAAGAGAGAAGATGGTGGAATTCGTTTGTTGGAATAGGAACATGGGCAAAGACGCATATTGAGATGATGGATCGCGTGACGAGGGGGGAAGATTTTGGTCCAGGCTTGAAGGCTTAAGGCTCCGAGTTTTTTTGGTTGGTTGTAGTTGTACACCATGTTAATAATTAGAAGAAAACATTTTACACTTTATTATCCAATTAAATTAGCAATATTGATAATATTTAAATTGATAAAATAAAATTTCCATTTTAATGTATATCTAGTTCCAACGGATTTTCTCTTTTAGAAATAGATTTCTTGAATAGATAGCTTAGTAGAAAAGTTTTTAGAAATTGATATTGTAAATGATTTTCCTTTTTTTGGGGAAGATGGTGACTGGAGGATATCTTTTACGTGTTAAATTTTAATGTAGAGAGTCGTTTATTTATTTATTTTTTTAATGGTTGATTTGTGACTTAGAAACTTTATGTTTATGGGTTAGTGGTAAGCAGACATATGTAGATCATGCGGTAAACTAAGTATCGTCTTGAAAGTATTCAAAATTGTAGGAACTAACTGTTGTGGGTGGGAAGATAGATCTCACTAACCTTGTAATGAAAAAACTTGAAGGATAAAGTTTCTAAAGCGAATGTTTATACTTTACACATACACTTCTCTCTTCCCATGTATACTGATATATATTTGTAGGTTCGGAGTGGATAAAACTAATAATCATCATTATTTGCTGTCTTTGCGTCGAAGGTTGGCAATCAATAGGTTTATGGTGACCTTGGATGCTGCCGCTCGGAATAGGGCGGCGGATGTCATGCCGAACTATTGTCTTAGGTTCTTGAGCCACCAAGTTTTCCGTCTTCCGGAGCTCCTAGGAGATTTTCTCCTCCATGATGAGCTGGAGTAGTTTGTATTTGTTGTTTCGCAGTATGTGTCCGAAGTATTGCAGTTTCCGGTGCTTGACTTCGTACAGCAACTCCTCCTTGCCCATACGAGCTAGCACTTTCGCGTTGGTCATTCGTCTCTTCCAGGCTCAAACTAAACTTAAGCTAAGTTTGAGTTCTATTTGTGTTGTAGCGTCACCAGGTAGAGATCTCCGCATTCTTTGTTCTCCAAAACAATAACAACTTGAACCCCATTTGTCCTTTTCCAGAAGTCCTTGTTATGAGCTGTCCATTCATTCGGCTCTTACTTGGCGACTATAAATACAGCCACATTTGGGTTTTTGCGTCATTATTACTGTAAACTCTTCCTGGTGCTATTGTACAAAGATTTCTACAAGAACGCCTTGTGATTTCTGGAGTGATATACTTCAGACTGATAAACACTGTATAAACACTTGACTAATACTCTATGACTAACACATTGGTCATCATAGGAAAAGGGGCATGACTTTTTAATGTTTCTAGAACCTTCGTGAACGGTCGCAGCGGAAAAGCCCCTATAAATTTCCCTCACCGTCTAGACTGGGAGCTCCTGTCTCAGTGTGGGTGACTTGTTCACTGTAGTCGAACTTACATTTGAATAACTTTTTAACTGCTTTTCCTTAAACTTATTCATTATAATAGACCAAAAGAAAGGAAATCAGATCATCTCTCTTTTAAAAAACTTTTGTATCATCGAAATGAAGACAAGAGAAGGTAAAATAATTTTTCAAAACCATGTGGAAGAGTTAGAGGAAACAGCGAATAAAAAAAAATTAGGCGCACCAAAATGACAGGAGCGGAACAAAAGAAAACAACGCAAATAAAAATAAATCAAAAGGGCGGGGAAATAAAAATGAGAGAAAAAAACAATGCAATAATAAAATTAAAAATAAAAGGCCGAAGACAAAGAATCAAAGTGTGAGTAAAATATCCATTCCTACGTAATATATAAAATAAAAAAATTTTTAAAGAAGAAAAAAGAAAAGATGAAATAAAATAGAACAAAAGAAAAAGTAGTCAAAGAAAGGACGTAAGGAGAGAAAATAGTGAAAAACTTTGAAATTAAGTTTAAAAAAAAGGAAGAAAGTGAGAGAGTTTAAAGGAAAGAGGCCATATCTCAGAGCGAGGGCCAAGAGCACCTGGATATTTAACACCGGAGGACGTCAACATTCAAGAATTTCAGTTTGTTGTTTCAAATCCAAGGGAAAAACATTCGAAAAAGTCACTTTAAGAAGGCACTTTAAACTTGATTTTTCCCGTCTTTTCATTTAAGGGAACCAAGTTTTTCGGTGTAAACATAAAAGCGTAATTTATCTTGAGTTGTCACTTTAAAAAAAAAAGGAAAAAGTTTTTCTTTATGCATTACCAGTTAAACGACTCGTGTTTTGCTTGTGTTGGGAAAAAAGGAAAGAAACACAATACCTGAGAAAGAGCAAGGCTTCCAGTCTCGTTTTAAACGAGTAAATACACGTGGGCGGATGCACTCTCAAAAAAACCGGCCGTGAAATATACAAGTGTTGATGAGTATCAAAATAATTGGCGTTAAATGAGTTTTTACTTCCAAAAAAAAATTCTTGAAAGCACTGCCGTCGATTTGGCCAAGTAGAATGAAACCTATTAAGGAAGTTGAACAACTCCGCGCTCTACCTAAATTAATGACAGGGAGAGAAACAGAAAGAGTGAGAAAAGAGAAAAACCGCCATATTAATCATGTCTGTAATATTTCTGGCCGAAACGTAACTGCTTTTGAGTTCCTCATCTTCCTTTAACCAGCTTCAAATTTGATGAAACGTTGGATCTGGTTTCGGTCAAGAGTTCAAGCCGACTGATTGGTAGCCGGGAATTTTTTTAGTTCTAACATCTTCCTCTTTTAATAAATATGTATCAAAACGACCCCCATCATTTGAATGAGAGTAAGGACCCAAACACACCCCCAACACCCAAAACAAACAAACATGGGAGAGGCAAACACATGCCTGTGTTGGGTTAATATAAACACTCGACCATGTGTTGGTCTTCTGCTTCCTCGAACCCGGGTCCTCAACTTTTATTTATTAATCATCTTCATCTTGCACTAGTCCAGACTTTGAGGTGTGGTTCTCTATACAAGTCCTGTATTGGGTTATCGTTATATTCGCTCCTGTAAGAAACAAGACGTTTCTAGGTGGAAATGTATAAAAATTTCGAAACACATACCTCTCGTCTACTGCTGTAGCTAGACCTAGGAAAGATCTAGTGGAAGCAAACTTACGATTTTTAGAATGTATGAGTTGATGTTTAGAATTTTATTGTAGTCTTTAAATTATTGAGAAAATTTGACACAAATCCTGACAGTACTCAGATAAGTACTGAACTCTACAGCTGAGTAGTACACTTGACACTTCCTCTTCTTCTTTTCCTTCTCCCAGTTTAGCTAAAGTCGGGCATTTTGACCCATTTCTCCAAGACATTCTGTTCTGGATCATCGTTGTAGATCCTTTAGGTCTTTCTGGTTCTTTCTCCAGCACGTAGCTGGCAATTCAATAACATTTGAAAGAGTTATGACCAACAATAAATGGCAGTGCTGGTCAGTAACTTTATAACTGCTCACTGTTTTCATTTTTCATAAATATTGCACACTGTCATAAATAATTTATTTCTTACGCAGACTGTTTAAATGCTGCTGATAACAATTTACTAGTTGTTTTAAAGTGTGCAGGATTTATGAAACCAATTTCTCCAAGACATTCTGTCCTGGATCATCGTTGTAGATCCTTTAGGTCTTTCTGGTTCTTTCTCCAGCACGTAGCTGGCGGTGTTCCTCTTGGGGAACTGTGGGCAGGTTTAGAGTAACCATCAGGAGTAGTTCTCTTCCTCGGAGTAGGATAAAATGTACAATGTTCTCCTCTTCGTCTGTTTTGCAATTTTGGCAAATTTTTGTCTTGCTACCATTTGTTGGGGTGAGTGAACTAGACCGTGAACTCAACTAAAAAATATAATTTAATTAAAATAAATAATAAAAAATTAGGGTTGTCCAAGTTCTCATAATATATTCGCAACACGCATTAGTTTTATGTGAAACATAAGACTTTTAATAAGGGAGAGCATTTAAGCTGTCCTTTCACCTTCTGATTTATTTTTTACTAATTAAAAATCAAAGAAAACTAATTAACACGGCGTTTAATTCCTTTGATGGATTTATCTCCGTCCTTTTTATGTAACAAGTAGATAAACATAAATCATTCGTATGAAAAATTTTTGTCTCAGAGTTGCTTGTTATGATTTTTATCTAATCGCCTTTAGGTGGCACTACGAAGCGTAAGAATGTCCTCAACTACAAGCTCGTAAGAACACTTTTTCAATAAATAAACAAGAAAATGATTGTTGGGGGTTAAGAATGCCGTTTCCAATCACATCGACCACTGCAGTGAGTTAAAATTTCCTTTTTTGACTTGACTATCTCCCTCGAGTTTGACAAAGTGTTTGCCGCCTAAAATTAGACGGCAAAGAATAATGAAAATGGCCGTTTAGACATTTTTGGAACGAAGAAGAAGGGATTGGCGTAAGCTTAGGCACCCCAAAGCCGTGAGGTGATTGGCATTAGTCCAAAATCCATTTATTTTGCGACGATGTAAAAACCAATTAAATGACCGGTCGAAGCGAACGCTAACGTTAGCAGAACGACTAACTTCCACATACAGTATGACAAAGCTCTGTCTGTTGTAGAGAAAGGGAGTCAGTCCTCGTTTTGCGCGTCACGTCTAATTTGAAGTTCAGTTAGCTTTTGAGTCATTATACTAAGACAAGCGACTTTATTGTCTTAGTATTCGGTTTATACAGGTTTATACATAATATATATATCCTACTGTATGATTTTGTGTAGTTTGTTTGTGTACTGATGGGTTACCTCAATTCAATAACATTTGAAAGAGTTATGACCAACAGTAAATGGCAGTGCTGGTCAGTAAGTTTATAACTGCTCATACTGTGTTCATTTTTCATAAATACTGCACACTGTCATAAATAATTCATTTCTTACGCAGTCCGTTTAAATGCTGCTGATAACAATTTACTAGTTGTTTTGAAGTGTGCAGGATTTATGAAACGAATACAGTTTAAAAGGTTTCCAGTTATTTTTTTATTATTTTTTATATTTACAGCAGCAATTCTTAATAAAAGTGTGCATTACTTATGAAACAAGGTCTTTTTTAATGTGTAAATCATTTCTGAAACGAACCCTTCATTAAGGTCTGTTTTATTTCATAAATATTGCACACTTCGCGAGAAGAGCTGGCTCGTGAAGAACTCATGCGTGGAGCACACACTTTAAAGATTTTATTTCATGGTTAACTCATATGCTTTTGATGAGGATTTATTTCTTAAGTGTTCTTCGAGGTCATTTCATAAGTAATGCACACGCTTATGAAGACTTCGTGGGTATAAATATTGAGAAAATCGTATTTGGGTGAATTGTTAGGGATGAAGAAGCGCGGGGTCTGGAGAACCAAAATCAAAATTCAATTTTCGAAACAAATGTCAAGACTCGCATCTCTTCCACAGCCTTCTTTGTTTCATCCATATTTCCTTTGACGTAGCAAAAGGTTGAAGGGATATTGATTTTGACAATCCAGCTTTTTATCTCTCAACGACTTTTCGCGAAAAGTTTTACAACTGGAAAAGTTTGATGAAAGATTTTTATCTGTATAAATTT
Organism: Columbicola columbae; assembly: GCA_016920875.1. Taxonomy (NCBI): domain Eukaryota; kingdom Metazoa; phylum Arthropoda; class Insecta; order Psocodea; family Philopteridae; genus Columbicola; species Columbicola columbae. Next base: position 6,356,134 of record JADMLL010000005.1, on the reverse strand, counting down.
TAGCGAAAAGATTATTCGGTTTATTGCAGTTTTCTAAGTTTTTTCCTCTCCTCCTCCTCCCTCCTCCTCCTCTTCGTCTTCGTTCTCCTCCTCCATTCGTAACCCCGACGTTCTTAGAAAGTTTTCGAATTCGATCAAACTGCTCCGCAATAAAGTTAAGCATTTATCTTTTAGGTATTCGACAGAAGAAATTCAAAACGGGGTTTCCCCTCCCTTCCTCATACAGCTTCAAGGCTTCATCTTCTTCCCTCCTCCTCCTTTCATCTCTTCTTCTCTCTTCTAGAAGCTGTAAACCGTGTTATGATTTAGAACGAAAGAAAAAAAAATCGTTTTAGGTGGATGGCCGAGTGAAAATGTTTTTAATTTTTCTTTGAATAAGTTTATATAGGGACCTTCTGCGGTCAGCACCATGTGCTGTTAATGGTTTGCTCCACTGTTTTATGTACTTTTATGACTTTGTCGTAAAACATTTTGATTTTTTCCCCTTTTTCCTCTTTCCGGAGAACATAATTCTAAAAAGTCTCTAAAGAAAACTGCCCGACAGACTAACACGAGTTCCAGTTTTTTTTTGTTGTTGTTGTGTGCAGCGGTTTACGATTTCGAATTAACTCTTTACAGCACGGGATTTCGAATAGAAAATAGACTCATGTTGCATTTGGCTTTTATCGGGTTTTGAATGAAGCGAAATTTGGTTGGAATTGGTCCCTCAGCCTGATCTAAACCTTTTTTGAGTTCCTGTAGGCGACCTTAGATTTCATCAAATTCCAGTTGTAATAACCTGGTTTTTGTGATGCCCACAACTACCCATATCCTACATCCAGATGTTCATATTCATTCTAATAATCTGTAAGGTTTAAGAGGATCTATTGACATTTAGTTAGTGCAAAATAGTAGAAGAAAAAACGACTAAACACTACAGCGATTGTGCAGTGATTCCCAAAGTGATCTATATTGACCTCAGGGGGTCTACGTCAGCGAGAAAAAAATTTAGGGGCCCATGAAACGAAAATGTGGGTCCAGAATTATGGATCTCAACATACACTGATAGTACCTATTTACTTACATTATACTATCTTACAGTATAAAGACATATATATTATTTATAAAAGTTCCTATAAGGTAAAAAATTTCTTTCACTACAGTGAGAAATTTACAAAAATCAATATCAGGTAAGTAGGGGGTCTACCCAAAACCGGAAGACATGGCACGGGGTCTACGACACAAAATAGTTTGGGAACCTCTGATGTTGTGCATAATCACTACAATATAAATTGGTGTCAGAAGATTTGGGGTAGACTGTCGTCGGTTGTGTACACCGTAGCAGTTTATTATACAGTGATGTCCAAGACAGTTAACTTTGTATTCACGTTAATTGTCAAAGACGTTTCGGCCTTGACAATCGCTTTCTGAGATCAGGTCATTTGAGACGGTTCAATGACTTTCACTCTTGTTTAAGGTTGGAAGCTTTGTGCATATTGCCTGAAGACATTATTAACTGCTTAACGTAAATAAGACAAAATATAAAATGGTACTGAAAACGTTCCGTTGTCCCGCAAAGGACATTTTTATTGGGCGAGTACTCCCACTCTATCCTTTGATTCCTCCTGTGGCGTTCCTCCCTAATTCCGGAATGGGTACAGTGAAATGAAGCAGCCGACAGCCGAAGCTAAATTCATTCAGTCCTGGAGCTCCGCACCATCAGGATCCTTCCATTTTCCTTTTCAATTCTAAATTATAGTTATAATAACATTTTATATATCAATATACATATACGTTCGGAATTAGTGTTGTTCATCTACAACGACACAACCTGGTTCCGACACCTCCTATAGTACTATCTGCTATTTTCAGCAATATAGTAAAATGTACAGATGGAGAAAAATTCTAAAAAACGGGTGAGGAGGGAGAAGGAGGAGGTTATAGGAGGAGAGGAATGGGAAATATTCCTTTTCTTGGTTGAGGTTGATTTAGTGCACGAAGAGGGAAAAGAAAGAGAAAAAAGGAGAGGAAAAAATTGAGGTTTTAAGGAAAATCTCCGCTTTTCTTACCTTTTCTCATTTATTGTGTAATATCATAGGTTGGGTCCCCCTCGTGGGGAACAAAAGCCTCATTATTTTTACAGGCGCTCGAGAATTTTTCCCTCTCTCTCTCTCTCTCTTCTTGGTTATATATAGCAAAACCCAGACGAAAACTTGCTTCCGTATTTCTAATTGACCATTCTTCAAAAGAAAAATTTTTTCCCCTTCTTTCCATTGTAATGGCTGACTAAAATTGTTCTTCCTTCTTTTTTGAAACATACAGTTTTTTCTGGGTTAAAGTAGAAAGACCTATTTTCTGCCGTAGAAAAAATTTTGAGTTTAAAATGTGAACCACAAATTTTGTGTATACCTTTGAAAGGGACTTGCGTATATTTGTGCCGGCGTAACTTCAAAATTCATTTACCGGTTCTGTTTGTTTATTTAGTGATACGTACCCTTTCCGGGCTTTACAGAAGAACATTAAACATACAAATATACTGGCTGCAACAGGAATACAGCAAAATATAAACGCGATTCACTAATTCCAAACGAACTATTTTTGAACCCGTGTACAAAAATGATTGGAGGCCCTTTTTTACAGTTACCTAAGTAGTAGTACTGTAGTGATATGATGTATGTGATATATTTAAACACCACCTTAGTACACTTCTTTATAGCGAGAACCAGAGACCCCAATTGTCCTGGCCCTTGCGTGTTGCCCACCCTTGCTATGCATTAGCTACGCCTCTGTTTTGAAAGTCTGAAATGTGTCCTTTCTTTCTTACTTCTCTCTTTGCTCACTACATAAACTAAATTAGTTTCTCCAAGGAAGAAGAAAATGTTTATAAATAGTGTGCATTATTTATGAAATAGGTTTGTAGCTTGTATTCAACCAGGAAGAATTTTCGGTTCTATTGGTATTGTTTTATAAAACTAGTATAATCAAAATTTTGGTTAGGTACCTAAGAATTCAGCTAAAACCGCCGGAAATTTTTGTGACATACTTACTCATATGACTTCAATAAAGCAACACGTCTTCTTAGAGTTATTAGAATGTGTTATTAGAACAATTCTTTGTGATCAAGTGACACAAATACTCAGTAAGATTGAGATGTCTAGGAAGGGCGAAACAAGTTCAAATCTTTCTATCCCCTTTTGAGTAGTATCTGGGTGTGACGCTGTCGTTGTGTGTTTGGGTCTGTGTGTATGTTCGATCTCATTCACCTCACACACGATCCTCAGAAATGGATTTTCGTTATTTCAAAATAAAACCTATTTCACTAATTACAACGATTGTCGATAATTAATATTAATTCTCCAATTCCTAGCGCCTTTCCCCACGTGAAAATAATTAAGCCCATGCCCGCTCAAGCTTTTTCCACCCCCACACCCCCTGTCTCCACCCCTGCCGTCTACCCGAAATTAATTTTCAATTTTTCCCCGCGAGTAATTTGTTTCCAACTTGTTTCGCTCGTTCATGCACAAGAAAAAGCATGAACTTCCTCCTCGTCCTCCTTTCATCCCCCTTACCACCGTCTTCATCCCTTACCTCTTCCCTCGGGCTTGGGAAATAAAAATTCCGACCTTTTTCTTTTGTTTTAGCGGAAACGAACATGTTTAATAACGAGGCCGACACAAAGTTTGAATTCATTTTTAAAAATTTTTATTTTTCCCAGGGAAAAAGGTTCGGTTATTAAAAATTATAAAATTAGAGCGAGAAACGGGGCGGGGGTGGAACCGGGAAAAGTTTCTGTGCCGAGAGTTTTCCTTTCTTTCTTTCATTCTTTTTGCTACAATTGAGTCGATTTTTAACAATGACAATCAATGATTTCGCGTTATCATAGTTAATTGTTTCGCGCTTCAGTGTTTTCCAACCTTTGTTCTGATTATTTTCTGAGGTTGTTCAACGGGATGATGTTTTATATAAATCACTCGTTTTTGTTTGTTGGCAATGGAAATAAAAATTCACAAAGGATTGCACCCTCGCACTTTTTAAATTATGAAACGTTCGTTTTGAGAGTGTCATGACAAGGCGTGGGAAGGGGTTGACAATAATGATTGAAACGTGAAATTCATAATCAAGTCAAATTTTTCTTTATTTTGTCGATTCTTTGTCCTGTCATTCATTTTGCCTTTTTTTATTTAGTACCTGATATTGCTGTTATGTATGTTGTAATAGTCTGTGGGCAGTAAATGTCATCCCGACCACTGCAGATTGTAGTCGTGTGTGTGTCATGGCAGGACATTGTATTAATACACAAAGTGGTTAGTAGAATGTTGTTGGTGATTATAAAAACAATATTTGTGCTTGTTATTTATTAAAATGATTTCATAGAAGCGAATTTGGCGAACACTTTCCATAAAATTGGAAAATCCGTCGGTTTAGCTTGTGACGTTCCCTAAATTCCTAATTCCGGAATGGGTGCAGTGAAATGAAGCAGCCGACAACCGAAGCTAAATTCATTCAGTCCCGGAGCTCCGCACCGTCAGGATCCTTGCATTTTACATTTTGATTCTAAATTATAGTTATAATAATATTTTATATGTCAATATACGTTCGGAATTAGTGTTGTCCATCATTCGTTCATCTACAACGACACAACCTGGTTCCGACAAGCTCTTTGATATCCATTTCTTTATGGAATCCACACCATTATGGCTGTCGCTGGCGAGCTGGGAATTGGAGGAAAGCAAAATATGTCTGTTGGGCCAGCAGATTTTCAGATTTGTTATATAATAACATTATCAAATACTAAAATAATACAAGACCCTGCTGATAGAAGCAAAGTTTACAAGCAGGCATCACTTCCCCGTAACAACAGGCTCTAAATAAATGATCAGAGGACGGAGAAGGATCTATCTGATTATAGAAGGACCGAACCTATTATAAGATAAGATTCTAATTCTAATTTAGATTATATTATGGTTCTAAATTTGACTGTAATTGAGCTACTAAAAAATGGAAATAATATATATGTAGGTAATAACATTTTTTAAAAATTGTATTTAATTTCATTATGTTTCCCTAATCGAACTATGCTACCCTCTAAGATGAGTAACACACTATCGATTCACCTCGACTGTAACAACAGTCAAGTCAGTATATTACTATATAAAAGGGTCTTAGATATAAGTTTGGGTTTCAAACCCAAAAGCCGTCTTTTGATGGGTTGGAACAGTAGATAGCTGTTCAGAACTGAGAAAACCGACAACAAATGAGAAGAGCAACAGCCAATGAGATTTCTTGAGAGCGATAGAAATGTGCGGAATTCTTTAGAAACCTGCAGAAATTTCGAACCGTGCTTACCTAAAGGAAATTCGAGTAAATTCGCGAATGCAATGTAGAGAATTCTAACACATTCTTAGCTTATGTGAGAGAACATATATTTCGATATCGCCGGTCCCTACAGAGAGTCAGTCTTCGTAGAGTGCGGTTCAATTATCATAAGTTATGGTTGTTATGCATATCCTTTGTGAATTAACTGTTGTGGATTTAAGCTTTATTGTTGTTAACTGATTTCGTTATGGACTGGGACTTTGGTAAATTTTTAAAATAAATTCAGCTTTGTCATGAAGTGTTTGCGCGTCGCTGGCAATAGCAAAATTCAAACGAGAAAAGGCGAGATACGTGAAGAATCAACCTAAAACAATCTTCCTAACACCCCCCTGCCCCCAATAAATTTTATATCCTCATCAATGAAAATCAGTTTTGTATAATAAAATTTTTGAATGAGTCACTCAACTCATAAAAAAGAAGTTGATTAGAAGCGCATAAAACAATAACTGGCACCAGAGGAAAGATCAAAAATAAATAAAAATAAGAAATGAACAAAGTAATGGCGCCGCGAGAAAGCTCATTTAAGAAACAATAATTAAAAAAATGATACATAATAAAAAAACATAATTAATAAAAATAAGTAAAAACCGATCAGGTCAGGCGTGTAATTACGAAACCGGATTACGCGAAAGGAACACCAACGAGGAACCCAAAAACGCCCCCTGGAAAAAAATCTTCGTCATCATGTTCCGAGAAATTTTTCACATTCCCAGGAACTTTCCACCTTCACCGGGGAAACCCGTTTTCGAATTTAAGCTGAAGAGAGGAAACCGCGAGAACCATTCAAACGCGGAGGAGACTGTCTGCGCTCTGACCATGACTCTCACACTAATTATTAATTAATGAACTTACTTCACAGCCGCTTTAGAGAGATTATGAGAGGATTAAAATTTAAAAAGTAATTAAAGTAGGATTCGTAATCCATCGGATTTAGTCGATTCCGAGTGTCTGCTAGTGTGATTAGATGTCAGAGGTGAGAACCTGTCCAAACGCAACCGGATAAATTCAAAGGAACCAAAAAAAATTTTTTTTTAATTGTTGTATCGAACAAACTTCCTTTATCCGATCCTGAGACTTCCCTTTCCTATATAAAAACTCCCTTAAAACTGCACCAACGATTCATTGCTTCAAACATGCACACAGTTCAACTAGAATCGTACACAACTAAGGTTCACTAGTCCAACCGCCTTTGGCCCTTTCGGAAAAGCTCTCCTCCAAATTTTCAAATTGGTAAGTCTAAAATTCGGTCAAACTACCAAATGACCTGAATATAAATTAAATTTTGTCCAAAACACGTCAGATAATGAAGTTTAAATTCCCAATTTTGAGCTGAATTTAGGTTGGACCCCAGGCGTAAAGAACGAAAAGGACAACAGCAGGTTTACAGTCTCCTCGCAATCCTTAAAATTTAACACTAAAGAGATGAGATGATAATATATTAAAATGAACTTTGAACCTTTTGGTCACAAACCACTTACTGCTGAAGAGTGAGATATGATTCGCTGACAGCAAAATATTGTAAACAAATAAGTGGATGAGTGTCGACTGGATAGAAACAGTGGAAAAGTTTTACGATATTTGGAAGTTCGTCTCTCACGTGGAAGTTTAGTGTGCTAAACGCTGTGACGTATATTATACAGTAAAAATTCGGTATTTTTTGTTTTATACAGTAAACTTTTAAGGCTGTTAACAAACGTAGATTCAACAGCGTGTAATTCTACTTACATTCTACCTTAAAACTCATCTTTCTAACTGTTTACGATAAAAAGATATGTATTACACAAGTGTGCAGTAGTTTTGAAATAAGGTCGCCTTACTAGTGTGCAATATTTTTGAAAGGAGGTCGCCTCACTAGTGTGCAATATTTTTGAAATGAGATCACCTACTAGTGTGCAATGTCATTTTAATATAAGACACAAGACATAGCTGTTCATCATATACTATAATACAAAGACAAAGCTGTAGGCTCCTCCATCCTTTATGAGATTTATTAGGGTATGGAAGTGTGCACTATTTATGAAATTATTTCTAATTATATCCCATCAACGTATTATATAATATAAACTAATAAACATATATATTATTTATAAATATTTTTCCTCACAGAGTGTAAGCGTGATGCTTACTATAGTGTGTCATCCATTCCGAAAAATAATGCTCTACGGTAATGAGTAACTCATTTCAAAAGTAATGCACACTGAGATGAAGAATTCATTATATAACAACCAAGTATAGTATTCATTTTATAAGTAATTAAAGCCAAGATACACAGTATCTGGCAAAAGTAAGCCCGAGAGAGTACTTTAAGCAACAATTATTTTGTTGAAAATGTGTCAGCAAAGCTTGTCTCTACAGCAGAGCTTTGAAAATGGCTCTTAGAACAATTTCGTTTGGTTAATATTTGCCGACTTCCGGTTTAGGCTAACAGAATCACATGGAAGTAGCTACCTTCCCAACCATGAACCCCACCAAAATTTTTAACTTTTCAAGTCATCAAGTTCAGAAAGCGACTAACACACTCTACCGGAAACCCGAAACCTCCGTAAATTGTATTTTTTTACGAGCTCAGGGTAATAGAAACTGGAAAAGTATTGTTTCGAGCATTTCGTAGTAGAGAATTCTACTCTCACCCCCCCATCTTCTCTTTGCTAGAAAAAAAAGAAACAAAAACAAGAGGAAGAAGAAGAAGAAGAAGAGAACTGGAAGAAAGGCATTAAAATCCTTAAAAAGGTTTTTTATCACTTGCAACTTTTTATTTTACCATAAAAATAGAAACAAAAGACATCAACTCTTGAAATAAATAATTTCTTTCCCGTGACAGTCTTTCTTAACAAATTTTAAAATCTTTTGTTCGCCCAGAGAACCGGGAGTGGTAGAAGGAGGAGGCGGAGGACAAGGACTAGAACGGAGGAAGTGTCTCTCTTTAAATAATTCAACGTTTGTTGCCCGGGGACTTAAGCTGGGTTAGCTTTTTTGGAGTAACCACCATTCCCGCACACGCATCCCCATTTTTGGAAAAGAGAGAGGATGGGAAATGCTGCGGCGCAGAACAGTTTCCAAATGAAGAATTCATTTGACCAGAAATTTTAATTTGAATTAATTCCCTCCACAGAAAAATAATTAAGTTACTTGTTAACCCACAAATGAATTTCATTCAGCAGTGGAAAAAAAAATTAACTCAAAAGCTGGGGTATACTTCCCGTCGACGCATTTAAGGAAACACGTTGGAAAAAAAGGGAGGAGGGCAGCAGCAGCAGCAGAAACGAGGGAAATTACAACAGTGACGGGAAGTTGTAACAATGAGACGAAGAAAACAAATGCAGAACAACAACGTGAGGGTAATGTTATTAAAAAATATTAGTTAGGGATATCAGGGTGGTTTGCCAGAGGGATGGTAACTTTTCCCTAGTCAAAAGCTCCGGGGTTGTTTGTTAGTACGTCAAGAACTTGGTGTTGTTTGGGGGGAAAAATTTTTTTTTCCTGAAGGAAATGCTGTTTAATGAACAAAAGCTCTTGGATCACCTTTCCACCTCCTGTAGTAGTACGTTGAGACCACAGACATCAAAAATTGTCTTTCGTGTTTGGTTCGGGTTCCTTATTCTCGAGGAGAGGTTTACAGACCTGACTCACCATTCAAGAGTCAAGGGTTGGTGACGACAGTTCAAAAATGGAGGATGAAGATTTTTCTTGCTCAGGGAGTGATTTGTGGTGTTCGATCTTTGTTTTATCGAGTCTGTGGTGGAAACTTTGTTTTCCTCTGTGGTTAGCAACACGTCACTCGAATGTTTTTCTCCCTTTTTTTGGTGTCTTTTTCTCCTTTTCTCTGAGGGTTTCCTGAGGTCTCTTATTCTTACTTTTGAGAAGCCCGAGGGAAGTTTTTCAAGTAGTCACTATCACCGAAAGGAAACAAAATGTCTTATGCTCATGTTATCGTCACTATTTTTGAAGTACGACCGCCCACTCCCTGTAACTTTTTATTTTCTCTTTGTCGGTGTTAGTTTCGCTGATTTTTGGATAATTGTTCCATCATAAAAGATAAATAATTTAAAAGTTGAGAATTTTTGAACCGGTTCTCGTCGCGTCTCTTGATTTTTTATAATTTAAAAAAAATTTTTTTCAGGTGTTAATTTTGTTAACACACTCTGATATCAGTTTCATAGTGTCTGATGGGTGTGATGGCCTTGTTTGATATAACCCCCGCTCATAGGGCTTTCCTATAACAAAAAAATTTCTCTGTAATTTAAACGGTTCGAGATTCTTATAATAAACTGGAGAAGAGGAAAATGAAAAATCCAGGAGCAAAGAGGAGGCATCGCAAACATGGCTCAAAGCGATTTTTGGGCGAAACCATATTATTTTACATAATGAGAGATCCACGTCTTGTTAAGCCAAAAGTAACACAAAAAAACAACTGCTTTCAGGTACGATCATTACAAATGTTAAAACCTGACTCGCCGAAATAATTTAAACCTGGAAATGTTAATCCTAATTGTTAATGACGTGGTCCAAGTCATTTTCGGGAGAACAAGTGACGAATGTCGGCCCTCACCGACAAATATTGGTTGAAGGAAGTGGCCGGTGATCTTGGAACAACCTTGACTCCATACCTGGAAGCTATTTTTTATAGGAAAGGAAATGTCGGTTAGATTTATTTGTCTGGAACACGCATAGACTCTTTGGTATGAAAGCTCAGGTTTTCCAGTGAACACGTCATTTATTGTTAGATTTCGATATTTGTGATGAGTTGCGGTCGAATTAGTGCCGTATACGGTTTCGTATGACTCCTCAACTGACAGTTTAACATGATCGTGTTAGTTTAAGAACGTTTTAACTGTTAGTTAGCTAACTATGTGGGTTTTAGCGAGTCGGAATTTATTCTTTGCCTCCTGGACACAGTTCCTCGTTATTCTTCGGTTGTATTTTATGTCAACGTGTCTTTGAAGTGGAATCAGATTGACTTGGGTGAGGATTTCATTAAAATCAACTTGTGATCGGTGTTTTCTTTCTTTTTTTTTTTTTTTATACAGAAACCCAAAAAAAAGTAAACAAACTCCAAATGTTTCCAGACAAGCGAGGAGCGTTAATTATGTGTTTAAATTAACGAGACAAGAGAAATCGGATATCGATGTAATATTTCGAAGGAGTGTTGGCCAACGTCAAAGTCTTGTCCCCTGTTACTTTTAGTAGTATCAGAGCCGTGGAGAGTGGTGATTAATCTCTGATTACAGGCTCCTCAGCGACTGTCTGAATTAATTCCTTTCTTGTCATCGTCGTTTCACAACTGGATTCCTGAACATTCTGCTTGCCTTAGAGAAAATTAAATTAGCTTTAATTAAAGGATTTCAATTTTCCGTGCAAATTTTTCTCCGTCGATGAGATCGAAGTCTGTCAGCAATTTCCTTCGTTTAGTTTTGTTCTTCATCACTCTTTTGCTGATTTTGTTTTTAAATCTGAAAAGATTTGTGTCAGAAGGTCTAATTACTCTCCTGAATCTGTTTCCAGAATTAGTTTAGTGACACAAATAATAGTGCATCACTTAAATGATGGAATTTTGTTGTGAAGGTGTGCAATATTTATGAAATAGATTCTGCGTATGATATATTATGAGAGGAATTTTTGTGGTTTATCCTCGGACCACGTTAGTTACAACCTCTTCTCTTTCTCCTGGTGTTTTCTTTTTCTCTTCTTTCTGTCTTTCTTCTGGCTATTTTGTCACTGTTTTCAGCTTTTGTTTGTTCTGGAAACTCCAGACTCCTTGTTTTCTACTTTCTTCTTATGTTTTCTATAGAACTCCTGCTTCTCTCAGGTTTTTATTCAGTTTCCACTGGTCATACCGACTTTGTTTTCCTGTTGATAAGGTGTACACACCTTGTGACATTTGGTCAGTCTTTCTGATCTCATTCTTGCTAGGTGACCATAGAAAGCGATTTTTCCCTTTTGGATCACATCATTTGTCTTTTGTATAGTTAGCGATTCTGACGTCTCCCATATTGACAAAATTTTTCGTTGTTCGGTTTCTAATTTCTCTACAAGATCTTGTCAGCAATCTGAGCTTCGGGCGTATTACTGTGCACTATTTATTAAATAAATTTTTAATTTAGCTCCTGACTATTTTCGTGATTGATTAAAAGTGTGTAGTATTTAGGTAGTGAGTTCTTGAGGAAGGTGTGCGGTACTTTTGAAATGAAATTCGACTTTGTATTGCGCTTGAAATAGGCTAGGCATTAATTTATCTATTCAGTTCTCGCTAGAATCGTGTAGTATATATAAAACAAAACCTTCGTGATCGAACATCATTGATATTTTTATACCGAATTTGACAAAAACTGAAAAGAAGATGCCGGGGGGCGGAGGGGGGGAGGGCGGAAAAATAAATAGGCGTTCATTAACCGAATAAGTCCCTTGAGAATCGGTTGAGGTTTTTATCACGTCTGAAGCATAAATTTCAACTGACAATAAATATAATGTGATGATTTTCCCGCTCCTCCCCTTTCCACCCCGCCATTTTGAAAAAAGGAAAAAAAGAAAATTCTAGTACAAATTTAACGATTTTCACAACGGGTTTACCTCATTAACTTAATTTGTTCTGATGAGTGAATTTTTTAAATCTCTCATTCATCCAAAACGGATTTTGAATCCTCTCAAATGAATTGTTGAATTTCAATGTTGCCCTTCCTTCCCCCCTCCACCCACTTCCCCGGCTCGGTTTGGTTTATTCCAAATCTTCAATAAAAGCTTTTGAGAAACCCAAGTCGCCAGTCAGTCGCCATTTTCTTTGTTTCCATTCCATTCGAAAATTTATTATTTTAATCACGATGTTTGTATTTGGAGGTGTTGTTATTTATAAGAGTCGATTGATGTGGAAATTAGACACCATCCGCTGTCTCCGAGAGAAGGGAAGTTTGAAAGAGGAACAATAAAAACGGAAATGAAAGGAAAGGAAAGAGAGGGACAGTAGCGAGGAAGGAGATAGAAATGAGAAAAGAGAAGACGGAAGGAGAGAACAAAGAAGAAATTTATGTAACAATGGATCCGAAATAAAATACAGAATGAAGAAATAATACGGGCTGGGAAAAAAATCAATCAATCAATCAGTCAGTCTTTGTCAGGCTCTTAGGCAAGACTTTGTGTAAAAAGAAAGAGGAGAGAAGAAAGAAAAAAAAGAAAAATAGCTGTCTCCATTTAACCCTGTCTACTATTTTCCGATTTGTCTTGTAGTGTGACTTTAGTGTCATCCCGAACCCGATTTACTTTTTTGTTTGAAGTTCTTCCTTCCGGCCATCACTTGATTGGTGTCTTTTTTTTTGGTCTTTTGGTTTGATTTCATTTTTTAATTGTCATAATCAATAATTTGTGACGTTATCTCGACTTTTTCTATCTCGATTGTGAGAGATGACTTTTCCTGGAAACGGTTTCCTGAAACCTTTGTTCAATCCTCACCGGGACAGGATGTGAGACGAAGTTCAAACTCACAACAGTTAATTTGCTTTGACCACTCAACCATAGTCTTTCGTACATTACGTTTCCGAATCCTCGGACGTGAAACTCTCACCTATCTTTGTGTCACGTGGTACGTGCTCGGCGAATCGTATAAATCTCACACAAAAAATTTTGTCAGAACTTGGAATGTCCGTGTCTTCAACTTCAAAAGCGATAAAGAAAAGGTGATACGAGATGGCGAGGTGTACAAAAAATTAAAACTGTGCATTAATTTTGAAACGAATCGACTCTATTAGCGTGCATTAAATTTGAAATAAATTTCTCAGCCAATATATACAACGTTAATGCTTCAAAGACTCGTCTTTTTCGGTAAATGTGATAAATCAGGCGAATATGCATAATTTCAGGCGATTATTCATAATCACCGACTAAGATTCGGTAAATGTGACAAATTAACTAATATTTATCACATTTCCCGTCTAATTTATAAAATCACCAACTCGTAGTCAGAAATTTAGTCAAAATTTGCTCTTCTGCCACTCTTCTGACCAAGAACAAGCAATCCAAGCAGCTGTGTTTGCCGGTTACAGTGAACCAACATCTCAACAAGAAGCGGCGAATACTTGAGAAGTGATTTGAGCAAACTTTGATTCAACTTGCTTCTGATTTTATAAATTAGCCGGTAAATGTGATAAATACTCAATAATTTCTCACATTGACAAAGCTGGTCGTAAATAATCGCTGGAAATTACATTTATTTGTCTGTCTTATCACTTTCACCAGCACAAAGTTACTTAAGTGTAACGTACTGAACCGAAACTATTTTCCGATTCATTTAATGAATGCTATGTCTTATTTTAATTCGTGTAAAAAAATTCTAGGGAGCTTGTAGACTATGAATATATCCAAAAGAGTTGAGTTAGGAGAACAATAGTAGTAGTATCTACCCAGGTGGAAGCCTCCGTCAGACTTACGTGTCTATTAGCTGTAGAGGTATCTAGCTGGGATAGTAAATAGAAGGAAGTTCGAAGAATTGAAGAGAAGTGTGGGAAGGCGATAGGTCGATCAGGGAGTTTTAGAATAACAGCAAACACAAGGAAATCCTAAACCAAACGTTTTGCCTAAAGAACGACTGGTGGTGAGACTAAACTTTTTTTACGCGGTTTGCATACAATAAACAACACCCGCAGAAGTCTGAATACTAGTAAAATTTGTTTCGAAACACCTTCGGGCTTAAAAATATTTTAGTAAAATTAAAAAACAAAGGAAGAAGAGAGAGAGAGAGTGGGAAGAGAGAAAAAGGGAAAGCGAGAGACAGTCAAAGAAAGAGAAAGTGCTAAATTAGCAAAACTTAAAAAAGAAGAAAGGAAAAAAGAGAGAAAGAGAAAGAAAATTTTCTTTCTTTCTTTATTTTAGAAAAAAAATAAAAATAAAATAAAATAAAACAAGCTACGACAATCACGAAGCGAAAAATGACGTTTCGCTCCACCTTTAAGATTCCGATCCGTTTGCTTATTTCTCTTCGGCGTCTTTTTGCCCTCCATCTTCTCTCTCTCTCTCTTCCTCTGTGAGCTTTTTTCTCCTTTTTGTTCCCTTTTTCCCTTCCGAAAATAAGAGAAAGCTCTTTGTGTTTTTACCTTTGCGAATAATCCAATGAATAAAACATGTCCCAAATACAAATGACCATTCATCTTTTGCATCTTTGACTTCGGATGGTCCAGAGGGAGATTCTGTGTTGTACCGTGAGATCGCCACACTTGCCCGCTTACAGGAACGTGATTAATGGAGCTTTTTGTATCAGTGCCGACGTCAGACCTTTTGCATTTATTACGGAACTGTTTTCCTTAAAATCCTCCCTTTTTCATACTCATTTTTCACTTAGGTTCTTTTCTACAAAAACCGATGTTTGTGTCCTTTTGGTATACAATTCTTGAACCCATTCATTGCTGAATTTTTATTTTCAGGTGAGTTTCTCTAAAATCTGAAACCTAATTTTGGTTCTGGAATGCTGATTTGGGACTTTGCGTTTCCGGTAAGAAACTTTTTCTTTTAAAAGTCGAGATAAAATATATTAAATATTAAGTATGGTTATGAGTTGTGCTATAAAGATTATCATTATTATCTCGAGTCGGTTAATTATTTCTAAGAACTACTTTGGAGGGCTTACTGTACAAGATGGTGAGTCATCTTGTGATGGTGACAAGTTGGTGACTGGTTTGATAATAAAGAAAAGTGATTAAAAGGAGTTTTGAATAAGTCACGAATCGTGAATAGATAAGAACGCGTGGATAGTAACAAAAGATTTTCCTTCTTTAAGGCCAAACAAAAGGAAATCATTCGCGAGGGTAGGCGTCATGAACGAAGGGGAAATGCTGATTCAGCTTCTATCAGTAGACAACAATACACTGAGTAACGACTGATAGAAATCAATTTGTAGACGAAACACTTACGCGTGAGAGGTCAGAATGTTGTGGGTGGGGTCGACAATAACAAAGCTGCCTAGATTTTGGACTATTTTTAAACAGCTCATTTCATAAATAATGCACACAATGCAGAACAAAGTTCTTGCAAGTAATAAAACAACGTCTTCTTGAAATATCGTTGTGTTGAAACAAAATAAATTGGTCACGGAATTTGTTAAAGACTATTTTTAAACAGTGTGCAGAATTTATGAAACGAGCCTTTCATACAAGTCTGTTTTGGTATAATGAAATCAATTATCTATCAAACTCGACCTCGTTTATCATAAAAGTTCATAAATTAGAAATTGACGTCACATTTTGAATTCAATTACATGTATAAGTGTGCAGTATTTTTGAAATGAAGTCTGTCTAAAATTGTGCAATATTTATGAAACAAACCTGTATAATACAGTGTATTAGTAATAAATTTAGTTTTTATGAAACTTTGTAAGAAATAATAATGTGAAAGTGTGCATTATTTATGAAATTAACACTCGACAAACGTATGTATTGTTTATCAAATGATATTGTCGTAAAACTGTGCATTAATTATGAAATAAATTTTTCATTTAACTGTGCAATACTTATGAAATATGTTTTTTCTTCCAAGTTTTTAAGTAAAACCTTAAAACTAGGATAAATTGGGATACAGAAGAATGACATGGATCTTGGGTTAAGAAGATGAGGGAAGGGAGAGAGGAAGACAGTCACTCAGCAAACTCTCTTAGAGTGTTTAAGTTAACGAATGTAAGAGCTTTATAACTCCAGTACGAAGAAAACCTCTTCAGAATCCAAAAATGAAAACAAAACAAAAAAAATCGTTGCCAGCAAGATAAGATAACGAACCAGTCTCATCCTTTGTCCGTCGAACTTCCTCAAACCTGTCAAAGCGTTGGTCAGAAACCTTTTTCAAAACATGACTGGAATATCAAAATGTGGTCTCATTAAATCATACCTGTCAGAATGGCTAACGTTCCACCTGTCCACGTCAAAGAAGAAAACCAGATTCCCTCCCTTTCGCTGCTTCCTCCGCTTGCTCCTTTCTCTCCTCCTCCTCCTCTCTCTCTGTCTTGATCTCCCTCTTTCTCCTTCACCTCCTTCGTTTCACAGTCTAATTAGAAAAGTGAAACGTCCTCGCAAATTTCCACAAATTAAAAACCATTGATTTATAGCGGAAACTATAAAAAATAACAAGGCCAACCCTCGCGCGTTCCCCCTTGAAATACGTTCGCTATAAAATGACTAAAACTTTAACGAAAGAAAAGGAGAAAACTAAAACAAATCAGAAGAAGGCGGTGGTGGAAGAGGAGGAGGTAGACGGGAGTGGAAAGGAAAAAAAATTTTTAACACTTTTCTCTAAATTTTCAAAGTTTTCACCTCCGAGCTTTCGTCGAAAGAGAAAATGGGGAGGGGTTTCTTTTTGAAACCGCTTCGGGTTTCCCATTGAATTCCGTCATTTATCTCGACCTCAGGAAACCTCAAGAAACCATTTTCCGTTTACTAATCCACGTCTCAAAGGCTCCTTAATGTTGGAAATCAAATTTTCTTTAGAACTCATTCTTTCTTTCTTTCGCCCTGCCCCCCGCCCTCACCTCCTCCTTCTCTTTTAGGAAAGCGATCGAAAAATGGAAACCGAGAAATGGAAACTTTGAGAGGGTAATGTTTGGATTCGCGTAAAAAAAGTCTGGAAGAAGCAAACCGGAGAATTTTCACCAAAAAACATTTACATCACCTCAAATCATAAATGACTCCTTTATGTCTGACAATTAATCACTCTTCAGACCCCCGCACAAAGGTATTTTTCATAAATAATGCACACTTTTGAATGATATAAAAACAGAAACAGTTTTCGATTAAAGATGAATGCTCTCATCGAAGAATTTATTTCATAAATAATGCACACATTTATAAAACTACCATTTCGGTGAGTAACGAATTTTGTTTTAACGTGATATCAACTTGATTGAGTTACTTATAAAGATCTTCATCAGTCGCGTAAAAAGCCTCCAAGACTAGGCATCTAAGGCTGCTTTTAGTATTCTATCAAAATTTTTCATAAATAATGCACACATTTATAAAACTACTTTTTAGTGACTAACAAATTTTGTTTTACACAATATTAAGTTGATTGAGTTACTGGTGAAGATCTTCGTCTGTCGCGTAAAAAAAATTTCAAGGACTATGTACAAATAGTTGAGACTGTTTTCAGTGTTCTCATTCAAAATTTTTCATAAATAATGCACACATTTATAAGACTCGACTCAGACCCAAGACTTATTTCAGTGAGTTGCAAATTTTTTTTTAGTGTGACATCATGTTGGTTGAGTTACTGATAAAGATTGTCATCTGTCGCGTAAAAAAAGCCTCTGGAACTGTGTATAAATAGATGAAACTACTTTCGGTGTTCTCATTCAAAATTTTTCATAAATAATGCACAAAAATTTGTAGATTCTTGCCTTGTGCAAAGTTTGAAGAAGAATTATTTTTATATATAACATAACAATTATAAGAAGAATCGGTTTCAAAAGTAATGCACACATTTGGGAAAATTTGCGGAAGAATTGTGGGCAGTGCTTAAAGTACCCGACTATAAAATCTATGATAGTGAGCTCAAACCCTTCTCCCGTACCCTATTATATCCAAGGGAATAAAACTAAAAAATTTGGTGAGGCTCATTTCAAAAATACCGCACACTCTAAAAGTAATCCATTGTCTACGCAAAACACAGTATCAATATAATTAATTCCCACACTTATATAGAATGTATATAGCGTGGGAGGAGTAGTGTAGTTAAAGCTCCTGACTTGGACACAATGATGTTGAGTTCGAATCCTCCACCACCCAACCACCATCACCGTATATAACGAATATATTATGTAACATTATTTATGCACATAACTGGTTTCATAAAAAATGCACAATTATAACTCATCAATACTAATCAGCATATTTTATGACGTCATCGCCAGTGGGAGTCAAACGTGACAACAGGTTTGCACTTTTCTCCCGAAAGTTGAGTTTAATAAAAATGGGATCAGGTCGACTTTGGTGTGTGTTCTCATTTTTAATTTCCCTTTTTTTTTAATTTCCAAGTAATTTTAAAATTATTCCAAGTTTAAGCTCAGATTAGACTAACTTTAATTAAAAGTTTAATGTTTAAAAAAATAAAAATAAAATTAAATAAAAATTTTTCTCGTTTTGTCTTTGACTCGATTTCCTTATGTCTTCCATCTTTCTTGAAATTGGAAGAGGAACAAAAATGAATAATACATTAACTTTTAAAATTTATTATTTATTTGTCAACTAATTAAAACTTTTAATAGCGAGATTAACGAGACAGAGAGAGAGAGACCAGTAGACTGTACAAATAATTTTTTTCCTCCTCGAAAAAAAAATTCAAATTCAAAGAGAAATTTATGAATCGGGATTTTTGTAAATTATAAGTACCTGACACTTCCAAAGTAATTCATTTTGGTCTAAGCATTGACGTACAATAATTTAAACTTGACGTGCATTAAGTTTTATTTTTTTATTTTTAAATAATAATACATAAGATCAAGTCGTAATGCCTTTTTCCCTCGGTCGTGGTGATTTTGAAAACAAACACGTTCGATCAAAATCAAACAACTTTTGCGGAAGGTAAATAAGTGTCAACGGCCATGTAAATGGTATGTGAAGGAGAAAATTAGAGCGTGTTCCTCCTCCTTGCCGGACTCCAACCCTACACACCAACACGAACACACCCATCCTTCCTTCTAAAATGATAGAACAAAAAATCACATCAAGGAAAACGTTGTAATTGTAGTTATTATGGGTAAGCAATTAGCAACCGCATAGCATGTAGTTTGTAGATTTATGGCAATAATTACTCACGTTCGAACTCATTTTCCCTCCACGGATATACTCAATTTATTTATATTATTAATATGTACACATTATGTGTGTGTATGCTGACTTTGAAAGGGTTTCATTGAGATGTTCGACTCCGAGGATTTAAATTCGTGAAAAACTTGATGACTGGTATTAGGGAAATGAAAATATCGATGAGTTAGTTCTTCAGATGTTGAGAGGTTCAAATGTTGGTGGAAGAAAAAAGTCGTTGGCAGATATGCCTGACGGAAGGAATTATGCTAAATAGTTTAAGATGTGCATATTGCAAGTAATTGCATACAAGGTTGGGATGCGAATTTAAGGTTCGTTACCCTCTCGGGTCTTGAAGTTTTTCTCGATTCTGTACCTTCCGGCTGTTTATCTCCATCTTTTCAACGGGTTTTCATCTTCTTGAGATTGAATACTCGAATCAATATTCGGCAATTTTTCTTCGGAGATTGCGCCACTTCTTCTGCTTCCTATTGTCTTCGACTCTCGACTGCCAGGAGATAAAAATCGGTTTATGCGTTTTGGAGTTATGCGTTTGTCTAATACACACGTTTTGGTTGTTTCCTTTGCCTTACTGCCTTTGTTCGAGTTAAGAGTAACTTCTCCCTCCTTCTATTTCAATTTTTAGAATCAAGCAGAGGGTTCATTTCATAAGTAATGCACACTTAGTCGGTAGACATGATGTAGTTGTTTCAGTGCTCGAGTTTGAGTTATGGTTGTGAGTTCAAATTCTTCTCTCATATCCTCTTATATCCAAGGGTGAAAAATGCGATTGAAACCTACTACTAAACTAAACTAAACTAAAACTAATACAGATTTTTGTATTAACATTTAATATGAAAAATATAAAAAGGGAAAGAGTGAGTCTTAAGATTTTTCTACAAACAGAGTTGAGGAATAATTATTTCCACTAATAATAAAAGCTCCCTAAATTAAGTCATTTCATAAGTATTGCACACTCGACGAAGGTTTTCTTTCATAATATTACACACTTGAAGGTTTTCTTTCCTAAATACTGCACACTTGACATAAATTTTCTTTCCTAATTAATGCAGACTTTGGACAAGAAGTCATTTCATAAATATTGCACACTTGACGAAGGTGTTCTTTCATAAATATTGCACACTTTCGGCAAGAAAGTCATGTCATAAATCCTGCACACTTGATGAAGATTTTCATTCATAAATATTGCAAACTTTAGGCAGGAAGTCTTTCCATAAATACTGCACTCTTGATAAAGATTTTCGTTCAAAATTATTGCACACTAGGCAAGAAATTTATTTCATAAATTCTGCACACTTGGACAAATTTATTTTACAAATAATGCGCTTCCAAGAAAGATCCGATTCATTTGTGTTTTCTAAAAGTTTGTAAAAAATAAAGCGTGCATTAATTATGAAATGAGTAGTTCATGGGAGTGTGGAATGCTAGTATAGAGTATACAGGGAGATATTGTATAAGCGTGCCATTTCCGCTGTAACGCGGAGAATTAATGAAATAA
Source organism: Columbicola columbae (assembly GCA_016920875.1). Classification (NCBI taxonomy): domain Eukaryota; kingdom Metazoa; phylum Arthropoda; class Insecta; order Psocodea; family Philopteridae; genus Columbicola; species Columbicola columbae. The sequence goes on along the minus strand of JADMLL010000005.1, from coordinate 6,335,497 downwards.
AATAAAAATGATTTCAAATGGAAAGCACCTGTCATAACAGCCACTCTTCGGTGGTCCTCTCTTCGTTGAGTGGCTCATTCAAAAACTCTTCTCTGAGTGTGAAAAATTGTCAAGATTAGCATCAACAATTTTTATCGCCAAAAAACCGTCCGCCATTAGTTTACACATACACGAAACAAAATGTAAAGAACATCACGTCTTTGTAGTGATTTACGTTTCCGACTGGTAGCTCCGATAGAAGCCGAATCTTCGGATATGAATTAGGATTAGTATCGTCGTGAAATGACATCTTGTCCGTGACACAAGTCTTTGATCGCGGTCAGGTAGCGATTCCACGTATTATCCACGTGTGGATATCACGGATTCGATGTCTTCGTGTGTGGCGGCTTTAAAATTCCATCGATGATGTCAAATATGAAATTTTAAAAAGGGGAAAAAGATGAAAATCCTTCAGAATTTATAACTTAATATTTCTGCGGATTTTGGTTTAGTGCTTTTTGACGTATTTTTCTGACGTACACGTCAGTGCTTTTCAATTGTTTCTTCCACTTTGGATGGGGAGATGAGGAAAAAAGGAAAGCTGGCAAGGAATAGTCAGTCAATTTTGATTTTCAGTTTTTTTTTCTCTCCTTTTCTATCTTCTCCTGCGATCCTTTCAATCTAAGATTAAATAAAGGAATCGGAGAGGAAAAGCTTCAGTTTACACTACTTCCGGTGTTTATTATCAACATGTTCGTTTAGATGAAAATTATTTTAAGATTTGGAATCTTAAATTGTCTTCATTCAATCTCTGGAATTGTTTGTCTTGGTATTTTAAGTTAGAGCACAGTCAATCATCCTCTGTGAATTTGACCCACCTGTCATTAGTGAATTTTAGATGTAACGCGCAGAACCGACAGGATTTTCTGGTACACCATTCGACCATTTTATACATCGCTGACTGATTTTTCAGCAGTAACGATGCACTTCTATGTAAAGATTCTGATTCATAAGTGATGGTATTATTACAAAGAATAATTGTACAAGAAGATGTACACTTTTATAGGTCTATTTCATAAATAATGCACACTAAATCTCAAAATTTCTTTCATAAGTTGTGAGCATTATGTCGTACATTTTGCTGCGTGAAAAGAAATCAAACTGCTCAGTCAAATTTACGATTTTATTCCCACATCTGTCATCACACTTTCACGAGGAATTTATACTATACTGAGTATATTCGGGGCAACTATGGCTGCTAATCTGAAACGAGTGGCATAAACCCAACTAAACTGAAGGCATAAACCCAAGAAAGTAACACAAAAAGAAAGAACACAAAGTAAAATAAAAGTATTGGACAGAGACAAAAGAAAACATTCACGAAGTATCCGTTTCATAAATATTGCACACTTGTAGCTGTTACGGGTTTCATAGGCTAAATAATACGCACTCACCTTTTTGTCTCTTTGGTTCATGAACAGATTTTTCTGTTTGGTAAATAAGACTGACATCAGAGTGATTTCTCTGTTGTCATACATTTAACAAAGTTTCTGGTTCTGAAGTTCCACCTCCACATACACCCAAACATATTTTTTCAGTATATTGATTTTCAGTAGGAAGAATGTCACCGAACTAAAGGAAATTTCCATCCTCTCTTCTTCCCTCTTCCTTCCAGCATTCATATTTAGTTCATCATCCAAAGTGTGGGTTGCCTTATAAATAGGTCTAAATGTTTTTGTTAAATACCGCGCTTTCTATATATTCTTCTTCTTCTTCTCCTCAAATTCTATCATTTAGGTAGATAAAGACGGTGACGGTCTGTTAAAGATCAGCCTTAGCCGTATCTCGTCTGTCATTCAATTCGGATTCGCGAGAAGTAAGTTTGTGTGAGAAAAAAGAAAAATTTGTTACTGAGAGTCGCAAATGAAAAGAGTTTTGAAGAACGCTGTCGTGATTGATGAAGAATGTCGTCGATTCCGTTCTCTCTGCTTTTTCAATTGTTGTAAAGATAAAAGCTTTTCATTTGTCGTGAAGCCAATTTTTAAAAACGATTTTGAAGTCTGCTACGTAATTTTTATCCTATCATTCCCTATATCGTCTTTTCTTTCCCTCCTCCACATAGTCTTTCTTGTTTCCTTTTTATTTATAACATAAATTTCGAGTATGTGTTCCTTTTTCAGTAGATATTTGTTCAGACCTCTCCTCGGTTCTTTACTGAAGTTCGGTTGGTGAGGATCTTCGATTATTTTTTGTAGAAGAACGACGCTCGATTTTTGGAAACTGGAAGCTTTTTGCTGTAGTTAATTGGTTCTGATAAATAAACCGTCAGAGAAACAATAAATTAAGTGAGCACAGATAAATACTTTGGGATATAGACCATTCTAATTTTAGAATTATGAGGATTCTACTAACCCATTGCAACCTGAAGAACCAAATTACGATCAAAGAAGAAAAACGAATTGCGTACGCTGTTGCAGTATTCATATTGGCGATACAACAATGTTTTGTTACTGTTGTGGTTGTAATGGCTGAGTAAGTATAGTAGTTGCCATTTTAAGTGAAAGAAAAAAAAAATACAGCACCTGGTAGTAAAGCGAAAAGAGAAAAACGATGAGGAAGGAGTGTTCACCAGAACCACGCCGGTGCTGAAGCAGTCACGTTGGAATAATGGACTGGTCAGCACCTAAACTGTAAACGTTTCAGTTTGTAAGCGATGGACGGTTCATTAATGGTAAATTGAATAAAATAAAAGAAACAATCGCTAACGTCTGGCAATCCAAGAACAAGCTCTTTACAACCTTTTCGTAATTAGCAGGAGAACAAAAACTCCGGCAGGAAGAGAAACGGATAGTCTGATCGAAACAAAATAGTAATAATAACAGGAAAAAGTAGTATAAATAAAGTTATAAAAGGAATCAAAATATAGTAGAAGAACAATTGATAGAAAGCAGAGAGGAGGAAGTAGGAAAAGAAATTAGGACAAAGAACAGCTTAGAAGGAACACAAATGCAGAAAATTATAGAAAGTTGCTGAAACAAACAGAAAGTAATGTGTAAACTAATTTTGGGTTATAAATGGACAGGTATAAAATCCCAGAAACAGAGAAAGTTTGTGCCCCAACAGAAATGAATGAAGGAGTTAGATACCTCAAGGAAAAAATGAAAGATAAAGGACAACAGCGAGTAATACCGAAACAAAAAAGAAGAATTGAACGCCTACAGAATTCCTGCGGGAGGTTTTTTCAAACGAATCAAATTTATTTTAGTCTTTTTTCGAAATCAATCAAAACATCAGTATAAGGAATGATTAATATAAAGAAAATACCAACTCAAACATATTATAACTTCAAAAGTAGTCATTTGAGCAAAAGCTACGAAAATTGCAATACTGAGAAACCTCCTCGACCAGAAAGAGAAAGCTTAAAGGGAAAGAAAAGAGAAAAAAGTTGATAAATTACGATGAATCCTGTCGGAAAGAAGGAGAAAAGGTGCGAAACAAAAAAGGCAATACACGTCATAAGGGATGTAAGCCGGAGTGAAAGAGAAAATAAATGAAAAGGCTGTCAAACGAAAACGTACCTTAAAGAGGTTCTTTCGAAGGAAAAGAAAAAAAATTTTCTGTATTTAAAATGAAAGTTTTTCATTCTGACTTTGAATGAGAAGTTTAGTCACAGACCAGAATCTATTTAAATATAATGAAACTTATACAGAAATTATTATAAATTGTTTCTCTTATATATAATATATCCTCTCGAGTCTTGTTTTATGCGAATGATGAGAAGAAGATAAATAGAATTGTACACCAGACTCTTTCGTAAGATTTTTATTCTAAACCGAAACGCTCCCAATGAATTAATACGTATCAAAAGTGTGCAGTATTTATGAGAAGAGTAGATCAATAAAGTTTAATGCTTTCTCATCTACCTTTTCATGTCACCTTTTACGCCGAAGTTGAGGTCACAGTCAACAAAAATTTTTATTTTACTTAATTTTACACTGCGGAAGTAATTTTATAAGGGTGTGCATTATTTATGAAATAACATTCTTCCAACAGTGTATCAATTAAATTATTTACGTAGGACGTATTAGTTACCAAACTTATCCCAAACTCTCACTCAGTTTCTATGAAGTAAATTCGTGCCAAAAGTGTGCATTATTTATGAAATGACTTCTTCCTAGAAGTGTGAAATGTTTGTAAAAAGAAAATCTTCATCAACTGTGCAATATTTATGAAATGACTTCTTCCTGAGAACTTTCATTATTTGTGGAGATATTATTTCTTCAAATTTTGATTTTGTGTGCATTATTTATGAAAAGATTTTGTGTGCAATATTTATGAAAAAAATCTTCCTCAACTGTGCAGTATTTATGAAATAACGTCTTGTCGAGAGTACGCAATATTTGTGAAAGAACGTCTTCGTCAAGTGTGCAATATTTATAAAATGACTTCTTGCTGCAAGTGTGCAGTATTTAAGAACGAAAACCTTTGTCAAGTGTGCAATATTTATGAAAGAAAATCTTTGTCGAGTGTGCAATATTTATGAAATTTTCTTCTGAGAAATTTCATTATTTGTGGGGACATTTTCTTCAAATTTTGTTCTTAAAATTTCGATTTTGTGTGCCTTATTTATGAAATGAGTTCTTGCTGAAAGCGTGCAATATTTATGAAATAAAATCGTCAAGTGTGCAATGTTTATGAAATGACTTCATGCCGAAAGTGTAGTATTTATGAACAAATACCTTCGTCAAGTGTGCAGTATTTATGAAATGACTTCTTCCTATCAACTTTCATTATTTGTGGAGGTATCTATTCTTAAAATTTTGTTTTTAAATAATTATAAAACCTCGATTTTGTGTGCATTATTTATGAAATGACTTCTTCCGAGAAATTTCATTATTTATGGAGATATTGTTTCTTCAAATTTTATTCTTAAAATTTCTATTTTGTGTGCATTATTTATGAAATTTAATTATTAATAATTGAACAGAGGGAAGAAACTAGAAACCAAGTATAAATCAAACAATACAGTATATACAGTATATTCCCGTTGCAAGTTGTTAACAAGGACATAATCGCTAATGAGACTCTATCCAGACTCAGACAAGCGAGCAAACAAACTGACTGACAGACTGAGTGACGAACATTGTTACCACAAAAACAGTTTCCATCTCAACGGTGGGAAGGCTGTGAAGGGGGCAAAGGGATGTTATACGAATATCACCACGCTGTCCAAAATAATCCAAAACAGTTTTTTGTTCTAATTATTCTGTTTAACAGTAAATTAATTTAAGAAGTTTGTTCTTTGCTGCTCCTCGAGTTTCTCAGACACATACCCCTCCCCTCCCAAAAAGAAGAAGAAAACTTGTTTTGTGTTTAATTTTGAGATGGTTTTCGTTTTGCGGCTTTTCAGCGAAGAAACGGAAAAAAAGAAGAAGAAGAAGAAGAAGGAGGAGGAGGTGGATGCTGGGGAGGGTAGGGGGGGGTAGAAAGGAAAAAAGCTTTAAATTACGCTTCTAATCTTTAATGTTTAAGACTAAACCAGTTTTATTATCCCGAGGTAAAATTAAATTAACCCGCTTGGGGTTAAAAAGTTAATTCATCTTTTTCATAATAAGGAATTCGTTCTTCTTCTCCTTTTTACTCTCCTTTTATACATTTCTTCTTTTTATTTATAAAAATTTAGGCCATTGTTCCACCACAAAAAATTTTTTGCTGAAAAGAAGACGATTCGGTCCTTTGATCACCTCCCACTCCCTTCCCCGGAAAAAGAAAAGAAAATTGATGACATTAATTTTTTCGAATCCTCTTTTGTCAAAAGAAGAGACACTAACAGACGAAGAAAAAGGAAAGAGAGAGAGAGAGTTCAGGTTCTTAAATATGGTAATTGAAGAGAGTTTGAGGGCACTAAGAAAGATTCGGCGGAGGAGAGGAAGAGAGAAGGGCTCAATCAGCTTCGACTAATATATCCTATCACTCGGAATTAATGACCGGGGTTTGGGCAGCCGACGCCGAAAGACAACAATAAAAGCTTCTAACTCCGCGGACCTTGCCACCATGAATTATTCATCTCCCGTTTATGTATTCACGGGCTCTAATTATGACAAAATCGCACCAAACTACTACCACTACTACTACTATTAGTGGATGGGATTCGCTAAACAACCTTGAGGAACCACGTCTCAAACGAGGTTATTAGGAATCCTCCATTTTGACAATAAAACATGGAATTATGATGTTTCGAATAAAGTGTCGAAATTGACCGGTTCTCAAATGGAAGAAGTGGATTCGTTGAGGTTTCCGGTTTTTCGATACGAGGAGTAAAGCGCCAATTATGATGCAAGCAATCTTTGTTTCCTCTTTTTGGGACAGGACAAAAATTAATGGCGGACGTAAACACTGGGAAGGGATATCCAGGTCCAGTTCAACTTTCCTGGGAATATCCCCGGAGCTATCAACTTCGATTCCCAAAACAACCATCCATTAACTGCAATTAGTTAAATTCTACATTAAAAGTTAATCAAGAAAGTTTTTCATTAATGTCAGCGATCGTGCGACTCTTTATTAAGTTTTCGCTGACAGGATTTCAGGACCAAAAATAGTTCAGGATGAAACTCTTAAGTGGGAATTTAGTTTTGCTTGTCTTTATCCCTCTTCCCTCCTCTCAAACCTTTTTGGAATTGTTCATATATTCGAAGCTTTGGATGTTCTGTCTTTTGTCTAATTAGAAAAGGTTTTGTACACTGCTGAAATCCATTAGACTCAAGATACTGTAAGAAACTAGACGTTGTGGGATTAAACTAAATGAAATTTGGTGGAGTAGCAGTGCTAATACTTTTATCTAGTGCTGTAGTTACTGTATAACTCACTAGACGGCTTGTAAACAACCTTTTGGCTTTTCTTGAAGTTCTTAAAGGTTCGCCATCTCTTCTCCAAAAGCTCTCCTCATCGCAAATTTTCCATACGAAAATTGTAAAATTCTAAGCTTCGAAAGCTCTAGCTTCTTCTATCAATTTTTATTAAAAGAAAACTTTCATACATTTATGAAATCAGTTGGACTCAAGATACTGTAAGAAACTAGACGTTGTGGGATTAAACTAAATGAAATTTGGTGGAGTAGCAGTGCTAATACCTTTTGTCTAGTGCTATAGTTACTGTCTAATTCTTCTAGATGGCTTATAAACAGCTTTTTGACTTCCTTTCTCCCAAAGCTTTTTCGAATCCTTTATCGAAAGGCTTCGCAAATTTTTTCAAACAAAATTTTCAAATTCTAAGCTTCGAAAGCTACAAAGAAAAGCTTTCATCCACTGACTCTATCGATCGGATTACAGATACTATAACAAACCAGACATTTTTAGATTGGAGTGGATATTAGGTGAAATACCAGTACTACTACCAGTTTTGTCTGCTACTGTAGCTAATTAGTGACTCACTTGACTGACTGACCAAATTTTTGACTTCTCTTTAAATTTCCAAAGCTTCGTCTGGCACCACAATTTACTTCAGTTTACTCTTTCTCTAGAAAACTCCCCAAAAAGCAGAATCACTATGAAAAATCTTTTTAAAAAAAGATAAACAGTTTAAAAACAACCCCACACACCCACAGAGCAGAGCACACACACCGGAAACCAGAGTTCCAACCGCAAAACCACAGCCTACCAACAGCGTCTTTCCTAGCTGATTTATCAAACACTTGTGAGAAGATAATTCAAACGGCTCATGACTGCCTCACTTCGAAAATGGAAAATCCATAAATAAATTTTTAAAAAAGGTGGCATTAATCATTTCGTTTCTGGTCTGGGGATGTTTAGCTTGAGTAGAAGGAGGAGAAAGTGGAAGTGAGAGGAAAAACAAAAAGAAGGTAGTTTCTGAGTGTCGGTTGACACAACTTCCGGTTTCATTTTGACTTCTCAAAAGATTTATTATTTTTTGTCACGTAACGGGAAAGTCTTCGATTTTTTCTTTGTTGACTTTCTTCCTCTCAGCTGAAGCGATTATTGACTTTTGCGAATGTGACACGCAGAACACAAATTACCGCGCGGTTTTTCAACTGGGAAGTTAACCCCTGCATGATTAAGCACCGGAAATAGATAGAAGTTAAGATGAAGAAGAATGAAGGAAGTCGTTTTGGATGCAATAGTAGTTAGTCAGGCTATAACAATGTCTATACCAGTGCTTCTGTCTTAAGAGGAACTAACATAATCTGTCTCGCAACAGGTTCTAAGTAGTCATCCATGTTTTGGGAGTCTGTCTTGATTGCGTAATCAGCAGTGACTTTGATTAATATAAAGATGATATTGTGTCGTTTGGCTAATCGGTCTCATTTTAAAATGAGTTTGATACAGTGAGTTAGGCAAAGTATATTATTGAAACACAACACAAAAAGAATTTTTTTCTTAAAAGCTTTTGCTGTCAAATCCAGATCTAACCACCTGACGCGTCGCCTACCAACAGTATGAATCTTTCTTCTTTCTCCCCCGAAGAAAAAAAAAGTTCATTACAACAGAGTCTGTGTTTTATATATAAACACAAAACTTTTCGGATTTTGAAAGAAAAGCCACAATCACGATTTGAGAGGTAAACAAATTGTTAATAGATAGTAGTTAGCTTTATCTACTACAATATGTAGTTAATTACTCGACAGTAGTCTTTGCGATTTTATATTTTGCTTCCCTTTTGCTCCTCTACAGTGGAGTCTCATCTCGAAAGAGGATTTTCGCTGTAGTCTTCATAGTGATATGATCGATGTGGTAGGTGTCAGACCCATCGTTGTAAGGTATTGATGGGTTACTACCTCGTCCCAGGTTTTGGGATTTGGGTTACCTCCACCCCGTACATGCATATTATCTCTCGGGGTAGTGGGTCGTATTTCCAACCCTTCTCCACCTCGACTTTGAATTTAAGATGATAATGATAATAAACATATAAAGTTAAAGCTCGCTAGTTGAGGGCTGAACTTGGTTTAGGCCGTTTCCTCCTGCTCTGGTATGGATATCCGGGCAATCCGAACTCCTGTAGTGGATGCGACTTTGTGTCGGCTACCACGGCTAAAGTTACAACAAAGTTCAGGCACGTGGGAATACCTGTAACAATATAAGTATAATGATAGTATATCAATGCAATGCCTTGTGGGGTTGTACTTTTTGTCGAATTCTTTCTTAATATAATCTGCTGTCTTTTTGAGTGTTGTTCTTTTCTAGAGCTTGTGTCGTGCAGTCAACAGCATCCTACTGCATCTCGTTTGGCATTTTTGATTACTGATTTCCTAGATTTATAGTGCATGCACTAGATTAAATTTATTTACAATTTTAAGAACTGAATATTAAGAATATCAGCGATGCGTATGGCACTAGACTCCACAATGATAATAATATACTAAAGAGAATAATTTTTATAAGAAGATTCTACTATATACTCTCAAATGTTACACAATTTTTTACTGTTCTGTATATTATATTTAATATATTTGCTGTCCATCTTTCAAAAATGTAATAATCTCAACTTTTTTACATTAAAAGCAGTAGAGTACAACATAAACCGTTTGCTCTGTCGTTTTGTTCTTTAGTATATATATCGGAACAAAGTTTTTTATTGTTCTGTCGTAGAACAGACTCCGAGCTTTTGCTTATAGGCTCTGAGCAATAAACCGTGTCACATATTTGAAAACGGTGTATACTTAAACCACAAATATAAGTTTGTAAGTAACAACACACCGTCTGAAAGGAGCAGAAAACATTCTAACCAAATGCACTGGGTTGGGTTGCAAGACAAAACTTGTGTTCAAAAATGGTACACAACGACCGCGAAAATTTTTGTCATCGACCAAAAAAGAAGAAAATCCAAAGGATTCAATAAATAATTGAAGTCTGACAAGAAGAACTCTCCAGTTTTCCTCACCATCCCAGTCGCATACCTCATAAAGAAAAAAATCGAGAACAAGTTGCAACCGTTTGGAATTTTTTGTTCACCATTTTTGCCCGAGAGCTGGAGAATAATTTGTCCGATAATTGAATTACCTCTTCCATTTTGGATCCCTCACACCCACTCACTTCCCTGCCTCCTCCCGCCGTCCAAAAAATTTTCCTTAACAATCGTCGTAAACAATTTTTTATTTATTTATTTGAAAAGATTGAAGGCATTTTAATTTACATATTAATTGACGTTATCAGTGTCCACCGGTGGGAAAGGTGGCTGCGGACTAAAAATACGAGCCAAGGTTTCAATAATCGTCTCGATTCTCAGGCGGTGGTCTTATAAAACGCCATTTTCAATCCGAAACCTGTATACTGTGGTGTCGAACCTGGGCACGAGTGTTTTCGCTAATTAATAAATTTTTAAGGGAATCCAACCGAGAGGAAACTTCTTCTGGTCCACGAGTTTGCCATTCTTTGCTTTATTTATTTATTTTTAGGAGTGTTGTGCGGGGTAATTTGTGGTAGTCGCATAAAAAGAAACTCCTCTTCTTATTTGTGGTGGTTTGGATTTTCTCTTCGACTATTTCCTTTTTTTATTGTTTTGTTTGACTTTAATAAACGATTTTAGTCGTCGTCGTTTGCTTTTGAGCTTTTCGAAACGTTTTGGTGATTCGGTTTTGAAGTTTTATTGTTTTGGTTTTTTTTTATGCGATCAGCTCTGCTTTAACATTCAAATTGCTGTTTTATTTTTAACTAATTATACTTAAGCCCCCCATGATGAGTTAAAGCTAAATGACTCCGAGGAAACTTTTATTAGTTCTTCTTTTGTCTTCTGAGCTTTATTTCCCTTCGTGCTGTTGGTCTTCATATTTTTAGAAGGCTCTGTTGCTTGATTACTGATAAATATAACAACAATTTGTGGGTGAGGTGTATCATAATATTGATAAGTCGTTTGGTTTCATAAGTCATTGACCTAGACTCGAAATAAATATTCAGTAGCTACGTCATTCGTTTTCCAGACAGGAAATACCTGACTCGAGATTAGCGTGACGCCATTTATGGCGTTTGTACAGGTGACTCGTCTTCGGGATTCCTTGACACTTTTGTCTGATTTGTTGATCTCGTTTTTTGCACTGCTAAGTGTTTCGCAGTTTTTGAAGGCGTTTGGTTTTCTTCGGTTTGTCGTTTCTTGGTTTTTATCTTTTGTTGGTGTCACTTGATTGTTGGGTGATGTAGCACTTGGTGCTATAGATCATGTTCACGACGAGACGATTTGATTGTTTGAACCTGTAAGGTCAGAAAAATGTATGGATAATATATAAAGTGAAGTCGTCGTAAAAGTGTGCAATACTTTTGACATAAACACTATACCAGTGTGCATTACTTTTGAAATAAACTCTATATCAGTGTGCATTACTTTTGACATAAACTTTATACCAGTGTGCATTATTTTTGGCATGAACTCTATACCAGTGTGCATTACTTTTGACATGAACTCTAAACCAGTGTGCATTATTTTTGGCATGAACTCTACACCAGTGTGCATTACTTTTGAATTTTAGGTCGACTCTTGGGAAGTTACTAGTTGTATTTGATACCCACAAAAGGTGATTTATCAACCTCTTTCTCTACCCCGATCTGTTGCGCCCATACAGTCCTCTTCAAATCCATACCAAATACTAATCATCTCAAATTGGATACATGTAGTCATCTGGAAGATAAAAAGAGGAGGGTTTAGAAATTATTTGACTGCGTTATAAAGACCTGAACCAATTTACAAGAAAGTAGTGAGGAATCATCGCTATCGTGAATCTTAGAAGCGGCGAGTTGTAGTCTCACAAGATGAAGAGCAAAAAAATCTTCCGGTTCATTAAACAAACAACAAACAAATCCACCATGTGAAGCGCAATTTATACTCTTTCGATTGTCTGAAGTAAGTCGTAAAAGAGATAAAATGTGTGCGCACTTGGGTGTTAAAGTTTGGTTATCCCTCGTGCTAGACAATTAGAGCCTCCATACATACACAAACAGTGAACCACGATCAGCCAAGCGTTAAATTGTGTTTACTTAGGCTGGAGCAACACGAGTCTTCGTTTTGTTTTTATTTCGGGCATTCAAAGCCAACACGAAAATCCAGCCATTTCTCTCGAATGCAATTCAAATATCAGGGACGAAAATAACCAAAACAAAACAGAACACGACAGGAGAAAAAAGGGAAAAAAGCTCCCGCCCGGCAAATCCCTTCCGAATCACATCCTTTTAGAGAGGAAATATCGATCCTTCGATGTTTTTATATCCACAAGGAGAAGTAGAGGCGTGGGAGGAGGAGGAAAAATATAAATCTCTGGATAAACATTCTTCAGAAATTCTTCAAGTGTTACTTTCTCAAATTTTCAAGGTTTTTCCGAGAGAAATTTCAAGCGTCGAGCTCGGTTTTCCCTCCTCTCCTGGACAAAGCATGTTATCCTTCGAAAGCATTTCAAATATTTCGTAAGAAAATTTCAAAACTCGTTAATCATCAGTCTTGAGAAGGAAATATTCTCTCGGTTATTGATTTTTTTGTAGGCGCGACATCAATTTATTAAATTTTCAGAAGTGTGCTTGTTTTTTTTTTTCCCCTACACAAATTTATAGACCACGTTGTTCCAAACTATTTCTCGCCATTTTGAATTGTATTCCTTCCTCTTACCTCTTGGCCCTGTTAACTTCCTTCTTCCGCCATTTTATTCGCCTGATTTTCTAGTATCTCTCCTCCTTTATCACGCTTTTGTATATCACCAAACAAGACTCCCAATTTTGTCTTCATAAACCAGCACCTTCAGGTGTCTGTGAACTTGTGCACATCCTCACTGAAGGTTTCTGTATAAAGAGTTGCATCGAAATAGCCAGTCCATCAGTCATTAAACGTTAACTTCTGCACTATTTGATGTTCGAGAAGAATCCAGAACTGAGGGAGCCAAACAAATTATACAGAAGACGACACAATACCTGTACGAATATTTTTGGCCTCCTAGAACACAATGTTCTAATCAACTAGACTATTAGATCGAATACTTAAGCATTCCCTTCAGGTAAAAATCCTTAAATTGTTTGATTTTGGCATGAAAGTGTGCATTATTTATGAAATAAGGTGTTGTTTTATGATTCCAATTCCTTCAGGTCTAGTTTTTGTCATCAAATACCCACTACAGCAGTCACCTTAGCTTTTGCACTGTTTGATATTCGAGAAGAATCTAGAATCGAGGTAACAAAACAAAATGTACAGAAAACGACACAACAGTACCTGTACGAGTAGTTTCCATTCTCTACATTAAGTTTTTTGCATCAAAGTGTGCAGTATTTATGAAACGGTTGCTCTAAAAAATTGTGCGTTACTTTTGAAGTAGACAGTTGCTCGTTCAAATAGTTCCTTCAGTTTCTAATAGTATAAAACCAAAACCTGAAGGAATAGGAAATCACATGACAACTTCTCATTTCATAAATAATGCACACTTCGATGCTAAAATCAAACAATTTAGGATGTTCTCCTGAGGAAATGCTTAAGTATTCGATCCAATAGTCTGGTTGTTTAGGACACTGTGTTCTAGGAGGCATGGGTATTGTGTCGTCTTCTGTATATTTTGTTTGTCTCCTCAATTTCATATTCTTCCTGAGCATCATACTGTCCAGAACGTTGGTTTTAATGACTGCTGTAGGGACCATTCGACGATCTAACTCTTTTATGCCGAAGAAGATATACACAAGTCTGTGTCTGCTTAGCTGAAAGTGAGAACCGTCTAGTTAGTTTAATAACAAATGCGAATCAAACATGGCGTCCGTGATGTATTTATTTGCTTAAATTAGTGTTAGGAGAAGAAGAGAAAAAATTATTTCGCTCAAAAGACAGTCTTTTAGTCGGCTTTCTTTCCAGCTTAAAGTTCCGCTTAATTAATTTCAACTAGTTGACAAAAAAGATTTTCCAAAGTCATCCTCCCGCGCCCCTACCGTCCCCCACAGCCGAAAAATAGACTAAACTAAATGCAAAGGAAAAGTGTGAGTGACATGTAATCTACATTTAGGTCTTATGAATCTTAAACCATTTTCTCTCGCTTGTTTTGTCGTCTATCTCTGGAGTCTTTTGCCTCATCGATCTTCCGATGTTCTCCCCATTCAATGTATTTTGTTTTTTAGTAAAATGAAAAGAAAGAAGAAGAAGAAGACGAAACGAATGTCTGATTTCTTTGCCTCGTGTCTTTTCCTCTTTCCTTTGTTTATCTATTTATTTATTTATTTATTTTTTCTACTCTCACATCCGATGGGAAGAGAGAGAGAGAGAGAGCGGGTTGATTTTCACAATGAAAAATTCCGTAAAGTCCTTTGTTCTTTGCTTAATACTCAGCTCACGCATTTGATGATCCTGTCACATGGTTCATGACGTCATCCTTACTTGTTTCTTCTGCATCATTTACTTCATCTTTTATTCCTCTCTTGTCCGGTATTACTTTTCTCTTATAAGTATATTCGTAGCTCCTGTAATTTAAGCACACACACACACTCGCTCGCATAAAATGCCTGGAGACTGTTGGGCTTTTGAGAATTTCACCGGGTTTTACAAAAGTTTTTGACATAATTGAAACCGTTTTCTGGCTTTTTAAAAAATTACTTCTCTACAGCCCTCCGAAAAATTTTTGGTTATAACAATATACTACAATAAGTATCTAAAATTCATTATAACAGGCCATTTATCTAGCACGAATACTCTCAGACTGATGAACTTAGCGCTAGTTACAATTGTAAACAAACTCGGCTGCGCGCGCATATCTGTTAGCTTTATCTTTAGTTCCTTTTAATACTAATGACTATGTTACAGTTAAAATGTTGATGACCTACTAAACTGTTTTATTTTTCATGTTTTTAAGAAAATTGTTTTAAAATCATTTCTATGTCAAATTAGGTCAGCTATATACAGTATATATATTTTTGATAACCCGGGGAACTACTTACTGTACATGAACTGTATTTAAAACCGGTGTAAACAAAGCACCGTAATGTCTTAGTGAAATGACCCACTGGTGAGGTAAGAGATCGTAAACGTCTGTATCACAAAATTAGTTAAAAATATTGTCTGTCTGCAAGTGACTAATAGTATCAGATTGGAAACTGGATGCTGTTGGGTTTTAATAGAAAACCGTTTTATTTATTTGGTGAGACAGGAAACAATAAGCCGGTTTTATGTCTGACTGGAAGGAGAGTCATTTGACTGTATTGTTGGGGGTTAAAGGAATTTAAAAAAAAGGTCAGTGACCTTGGGTTATTGAGCGACATGGAGACGACTCCCGAGATTTTATAGACTAATAGTATCTATATTATTCTAGTTGGTTAATTGCGGTTCTTATAGCTTTTTGAGTAAGTAATTCATACTTTTATCGAAAATTCATTTTATAAGTTATACACTCTCCTGAAGGGATTCATTTCATAAATATTGCACACTTTTACAAAGACAACATTTCAAAAGTATCACAGACATTTGTAAAGTCACTCCTACTAATTATAGAACGCTAATTCCATGGAGACTTAAACTAGAATTCAATTCATAAATAATGCACACAAGTTATAAACTTACGGTCGTAATCACTTCTTGTGTTTATACTGTACAATCAAACGAACATACATACTTTATATTTTGTAGGCACGTGTATTTGTTAAGAGTATTTTATGGATTCGTTACACGTTTTGTGTCTGTGATGCTCACTCGCATTTCAGGTTCCTTTCTGAGTTTCTCAAGTGGAAACAACAGAGGATTGCTGAGTGTGAGCGAGTATAGTTCCCTTTCCAGAATAAAATTTTATAAACTTAATGAGAACGTTCCCAAGCCCTTTCTGACATCATTAATTTTAAAAATACAAATCCGGTCATGAGAATCAGATTTAGGGGTCACAGAACGAAGATAATAGACCTCCTCCTTCCGCCTCCTTTCAAAATTCTGTCAGCAATAATCACTTTGATATTATTAAAATGAAATAGGCAAAAAAAGGAAGGACAGGACCTAAGCTCTGGCATCTCTCCCATCTTCCTTCCTCTCTCTTTGTAATGTTCCTTTTTATTTCGGCTCATTGTTATCTATCTATCTATCTATCTACCTATCCAGTTATTTCTCTTTGGAAAATTCCGTGCCCCCGGTCAATTTTTTCCGCCTCCTTTTCGGGATTTTGATTTTATTTTTGGGCTTTTAAGTGCTTCGGAAATGAATTTCCGGTTCTTAGTCAAGGGATTTCCGTTTAGGCTGGCTGGGAAAGAAAAGGAAAACGTTCGAGTCAGTGATTCGTTACGACCGCTTCCCTAATTGCAGGAAAATCGAAAGAGGAAAAGAAAAATTGTTGGAGACGACTTCCGCCATAAATTAAATCCCGCCGACGAGTTTCAACAACTTCTTGTTACTATTATTATTATTATTATCATTGCCATAATTTTTTTTCGGGTGTCTTCTGCCAGATGAGAAAAGCCGTATTTTTGGGTGAAATATTAAACGTGATAAAGCGAAGTAATTTATGCGAGTTTGTTGTGGAGTCGGAACATATATTTACATAATTTGAATGAAGAGTGAACAGAGAACAGAATGCGTTTTCGATCATTTTCTTAATAATGTGTTAGGTAAATTTATTGAATTCCTTTTTTCTTATTTATGTATTTATTTATTTATTAATGGACATTAGAACCTCTTTTTTTCCTGTAAATGGTCTTCTGTTTCTTTTATTTTTTTGGATTTGATGGAGACAAATAGAAAGCTATAACGAAATCGATTGTGAGAAGGAACTAATGACAACATTTATTAATAAAGTAAAATAAATTGAAGAAATAAATTTAGCCTAAGGGAAATTGTCGGATTCAATTTAATTAATGGTTATTATTATTATTATTATTATTTGTTTTTGTTTTGGACGGGAAGGAGAGATGTAAACTCGTCGAAAGTTTTTATTGTTATTCTGTATACATAAGATTGTATGTGTGTGTTGGAACATCTACATCACGGTTTAGGGTTATCATGTGGGGAAGATCCTACGTAAATTCCAGTGAAATGGGTGAATAATTGTGTGCATTAGTTTTGAAATGAGATCTTCTTAGAGAAATGAGTCGAGTTGTGGCATTGAGGAAGTTACTTCCTAGTCAAAAGTCACTTGCGCATATGAGTACTTTACCACTGGAGTGAAGATGTAATATTATGTACAGTAGGTAATAATACAGAGCTATGATTTACTGTATCCATAACTGATTGAGCTGGTTTGGAGTGTACAACATCTCAGTCTTTGGTTATCATGTGGGTAAGATCCCACGTAAATTCCCCTGAAGGGAACGAATAATTGTGTGCATTAGTTTTGAATTGAGATCTACTTACAAGCGTTCATTACTTTTGAAATGAATTCGACACTTGAGTGTGCAGTATTTATGAAATAAAATTCCTGTGAAGCCGAGGGTCTGTTGTACAGATTAAAGCACCCGAGAAGAGGATTCGACCTTTCAAGACCACAACTTGTAATGAGGTAGTAAGAGAAGAGGTTATACTTCTAAGAGGAACTGAATAAAATCCTAACGAAATTGTGCATTATTTTTGAAATGGATTCGACACTTGAGTGTGCAGTATTTATGAAATTAAATCCCTATATAGCCGGAGATCTGTGTTGTAGTTATTAAAACACCTGAGGAGAGGATTCAACACTTCAAGATCACAACTTCTAATATGAAGTAAGGTAGTAAGAGAAGAGGTAGTACTTCTACGAGAAGTTATAATCTGGGTTATGGTGTTTGCTTTCTAGAATTTGCTGACTGTTAGGAGTGCTGAATTGGGTTTAGTTGTAAGTGGGCTGTCACCGGAAGTTGAAACAATTTTGTTGGTGTGAGTTTCGAAAAAAAGGTTACTTCTGGAAAGCCTCTGGTTTAGTAGCAAATAACCTGACTACCAAAGTGTAAGTTGAGAGGTCTAGTTCCCTTCTACATTCTCTTATATCCTACAGTGAAAACCCGGGAATAATACTCAAATGAATAAATAATTCTCTCTGGAAGTGTGCATTACTTTTGAAACAAATTCTCTGTAAAACTGTGCAGTATTTCTGAAATGAGATTAGATGAAACCAGTGCTACTGTCTGTCTTACACTATAATATGACAAACATTTTACATAAATACCATTGAAATGAGTGTGCATTACTTGTGAAACATAACATTACGAAAATCAAAAAAGATGATTCGACAGAACTCAGACACCAAAGACAGCTGATGACTATCAAACAACTGATGACGCACAGGAACAGGACTTATTCAGTTGTTTTGCTTAAAATTTTTATTCACGGTCACCGTGAACGATTCTATTTAATCAGTTATGTGATTTAGCAAGAATAAAAAAGGGCGCAAAACCTCTGCCGCTGAACAATTTCAACTAATAGACTTCCATTTATCCCGCAAAGACACTACCCATTAATTACTTTTAAAACTTTTAATTTATGGCTGTAAATTAAAAGTTAAGAACGAAAACTTATTAAAAGACGACGTCATAATTAAGTACAGGAGGGGAGTGAAAGGAAAACGGGAAAAATTTTTTCTTTCCGGTTTTTCATTTTGTTTTTCAAATTAAAAAATCAGAAGGAAAAATCAAATTGCTGACGGAAGGAGGGAGGCTGAGTGAGAGAGAGATGAATCATTTTCTTAAGTTACGTGTTAGTGAGCAGTTTTCAGTTGCGTCCTAAAAGTCAAAATTATTTTTGAGAAAAATTTCCAAAACCACGTGAACTTTTCAAAATTTTCCATTCACGGCAAATTTAAAATCAAAATTTGGAGGAAAAAAAAATTCCTGACAGGTTTTACTTTTTCCTTCCCCCCTCCCGCTACTCCTTCACCTTCTTCCTTTCTTTCTTTATGGGAATTCAATTTTCGATTTCCTTATTTTCGCGATTTTTTACATGTTGCCCTTCCTCCGCCCCTGTCCCACTTCGCCGTTCCCTTCACAGCAGAAGAAGAAAACGGGGAAAATTTGTGATTTTTCTCTTTCTTTAAAATCAATTTCGAAAACCCTTTGGGAAGGGGGAAAGCCGCGGAAAATCGGAACAGAGACGGATGCTCGTTCGAAATTTTCCAGAAGGAATGAAAGAAATTCCTTTCCTCTGTTGCCGTATTCGAATCTGGGCCTTTTTGAGGATTTTGGGGATGGGAGAGTAAGAAAAATGGGATTCTTATGTTTGATAAAACCGGAAGTCGAGGAATCATTTCATTAACAAATAAATTTCGTTCTCCAGGAGAGAAGTCCAAATGATTGACTGACTGTGTGACCTTAACTACATCCTAGAGTCCATGGTTACGATTCGGCTTCCCTCTTCTGTACCTGGGATCCAAACCCTGAGCTTCAACTTGAGCTCGTGTATTGTCCTCCCACCTACGCCACCTTTTTGACCTCCTCTTTACCGTCACTATTTTTTCCTTGGTGCCCCTACCGCCTACCTGTTTTAGTCCTATGATTGCCTCGCCCACCCAAATTTTTGTTTCTTGGTCTCAGCTATATCCGTTGATGAGTAGTCACGAAAATATGTTTGAATTGATGAACTGGAAGAACTCACAGACACAAGATTCGATTTCTATATTATTGTACACAATCTTATTGATATTCGGTTAAAGACACTGTCTCGTTTCGAATGTAGAGTACCTCTCATCGATACCTGAATTTGCACTCGAGAGGGAACTTTCGCTCACAAATTGGTTTGCTAAGCTCTGAACTCGATATGAGGCGACCATTTTTTGATGTTTTGTTTCTTTGAAACGAGTTCCTAATTTCTTTTTGTACAATCTTATAATCATATAATTATAATATAATTTTATATCTTAATAGTGTATCCCTGTAAATGAATACAAGATTTTTTGATTATCAAATTGGTTCGCGACTCCAAAACAGGGACTGTATTATTCATAAATTCGTTTCATAAATATTGCACGCTTTAACCAGGAATCCATTTAAAAAGTATTGCACTCTGCAGCCAGGAATCAATTTCAAAATTAATGCACACTGTATCCAGGAACTCATTTAAAAACTATTGCTCAGTGTAGTCAGGATTCTATTCCGTAAATAATGAACACTCTAGCCTGGAACGTATTTCAAAGATATTGCACACTATCACCAGGAGTCTATTTCATAACTAATGCACACTGTAGCCAGGAATCTGTTTCAAAATTAATACACCCTATAGTCAGAATTATATTTCATAAATAATGCACACTCTAACCTGAACTTATTTAAAAACTGCACATTATAACCGGGAATCTGTTTCAAAAGTATTGCACACTGTGGGCAGGAATCCGTTTCAAAAATAATGCACATAAAAGCCAGGAGTCCATTTCAAAAATATTGCACACTATCGCCAGGAATCTATTTCAAAAATAATGCACACTGGAGCCAGGAATCTGTTTCAAAAATATCACACCCTATAGTCAGAATTATATTTCATAAATAATGCACACCCTAACCTGAACTTATATATAAAAATTGCACATTGTAACCAGGAATTCATTTCAAAAATATTGCACAGTTTCACCAGAACTTTATTTTGTACGAAGGACTCATTTCATAACTAATGAACGAGCTGTCTCTTTGGTCTTGGCTTTGAAAGGAACAAAACGGGAGCTTAATCAGTCTCAGCTGTCTTGACAATTGCTATAATTTTATAAATGTATAAAAATTATAAAAGTATGTTAAATGCTGAATAAAGTCTACAATAAAAAATTTCTAGTATCCATTGATTGTATTGAAATTACCAGGATATCGGTATTAAGAGTAGACGACTTACAACTTCTGTGTACTCGTTCGACAGGCAATTTATTCAGAAATTTAATTAAAAATGTCGGTCAACTAATTTAAATTTAGTTTTTAAAATAGTTAATCTCTTATAGTTTTTAGTGAAGAGGTTTTGAAAACCATTCGTTAGATTATTTATCAATTTTTTAATTCATTTTTAATTATAAATTTTCCAGTAAGTTTTCTCCAGCAATTTTTTTCTTCCGAATTAAATTTAATATTCACTGACAGTTTAATTGGCGGAATGATCAGCGTGAAAATTGAATATAAAAATGGAGGAACATTTTTTTTAAAAAACCAAAAACCAAAAAAAAATTAATTAAAAAAAATGGAGGTTGCCAGGTGAATTATGTTGATTTAATTAGCCCGCTCTGACAGGCTTCGTTCCAGTTGTGTAATTTTTTATTGGCGAATTCAATCAAGTTCGGAGCCCATTTTTAGGTCCCTTTTATCTTTTAGAAATTTGAACCACTTTTTTCCTTCTTCTTACTCGAAGCCATTTTCTTTTAGCCCGCGCTATAAATTTACAAAAAAAGAAGGAGACATTTATGCGACGATGATTTATTGATTCAACGTTTTTTCTCGAAGGCGCTCTTTTTAAGGAATTGCGTTCTTTGGGGAAGGTGTCTGGTTGGGGAGGAGGGAAATAAGATGAATAGGAGGTTTGGAGTGTCATCAAAGTCGTGCACATCAGAGAAGAATTAAATCCTCACGAGATTATATATATATTTTTTTATTATCGTGAAAGAATATTTCTTTTGTAATTAAATCGTTTATAGTTGGACCTGTTTTTTGACAAAACAATTTTTTTGGCTTTATTTTTAATTGGTGGGTTAGTTTGAAACGGTCTGTCGTCGTTGGTGTTCGAGAGAGTTGAGTTGTGGCGTTTGAGGAAGTTGCAGTGTTGTGGTGTATGAAGGTAGCTAGTTGAAAGTTGATGAGTACATTATCACGGGAGTGAGGATGTAATATTATGTACAGTAGGTAATAATACAGAGCTTTGATTTACAGTATCCATAACTGATTGAGCTGTGATGAAGGTGTATTACATCTCAGTCTTCGATTATCGTGTGGTAAAGATCTTACGTAAATTCCAGTGAAATCAGTGAATAATTGGGTTCATTAGTTTTGAATTGAGATCTACTTACAAGCGTGCATTACTTTTGAAATGAATTCGACACTTGAGTGTGCAGTATTTATGAAATAAAATTCCTGTGAAGCCGAGGGTCTGTTGTACAGATTAAAGCACCCGAGAAGAGGATTCGACCTTTCAAGACCACAACTTGTAATGAGGTAGTAAGAGAAGAGGTTATACTTCTAAGAAGAATTGAATAAAATCCTAATGAAATTGTGCATTATTTTTGAAATGGATTCGTCATGAGTGTGCAATATTTATGAAATTAAATCCCGGTGAAGCCGGAGATCTGTGTTGTAGTTATTAAAACACAGGATTCAACACTTCAAGATCACAACTTCTAATATGAAGTAAGGTAGTAAGAGAAGAGGTAGTACTTCTACGAGAAGTTATAATCTGGGTTATGGTGTTTGCTTTCTAGAATTTGCTGACTGTTAGGAGTGCTGAATTGGGTTTAGTTGTAAGTGGGTTGTCACCGGAAGTTGAAACAATTTTGTTGGTCTGAGTTTCGATAAAAGAAATTTCTGGAAAGCCTCTGGTTTAGTAGCAGAATACCTGACTACCAAAGTGTCAGTTGAGGGTTCTAGTTCCCTTCTACATTCTCTTATATTCTAGAGTGAAATGCCGGAAAACAATACTCAAACAAATAAATAATTCTCTCTGGAAGTGTGCATTACTTTTGAAACAAATTCTCTGTAAAACTGTGCAGTATTTCTGAAATGAGATTAGATGAAACCAGCGCTACTATCTGTCTTGCACTATAATATGACAAACATTTTACATAAATACCATTGAAATGAGTGTGCATTACTTGTGAAATGAATTCTCAAAGATCTGAATGAGGTTATATGAGTTCTTCTCATTCCAACAGTCAGTGTTATGCTGTCTTGAATATATATCTCTTATTATATTATATCTTATACATTTCCTTATATCTTGTACAAATCACTCATAACAGGAACACACGACCACACACCTAAAGTTTAAAAAAAAAATTTTAGTACAACCAAATTAAAACGACTCTTCCATGGTTTCAGTAAACTGAACTCTGTCTAAGAATCTGTATTCAAACAAACTAATGATTCTACTTAATCAGAATTACCAACCGCCACATTTTATCCGTTTAAAAAGAAGAAATTTTTTATACAGTGTAACCTTAACTAAGTTGGTTTTAAACAAAACAAAACAAATATGGTAGAAAGCTTTGACAAATTGTCTTCGGTTTTTTTAAAAAGCCAACTGTATACAGAAAAAGAGGAGATTTTAAGAATTCTTGGGATGTGGGGGGGAGGGGAGGGAAAGGACCATTTCTCCGAATAAAAGAAGAAATTAAATACTTTAAAAGTGGATACATCACCGGAAGGTTTTAGGTAAAAAGGTTCAATTTTACTAAAAGCTCTTTTTGGTTGGCATCCCAAGAAAATACATCAGCGTCGTCCCTTAATTTTTTCCCGGCTTAAGTTTTATTTATTTTGGACTTAGAAACAGTTCTGTCTCTTTTTCTCTCTCTCCTTCTGACACCCATTCTCATGTTTTAAATTAAATCTTTTCCTTTGTAATCGGAATTAACCAAATTCAATTTGAGGTTTTACCAGGAAAAAGGAAAAGGAAACAGTTCACTGCAAAAACCAAATTTGAGTCTTGGAAGATGTTACTGAGCCTGGACAAAGTAATAGAAACATCGTTGAGTACAGTTAGGTTCTTGTTGGTACCACTGCTTCCGTGTGATTGTTTGTTACATGTCTCAGCTTGTCTTGGCGGCCTCGGAGAACTTAAGGCCTTGGTGTTAAGCTTTTCCTTCCCGGGTCAAATTTCTATTGTGACCATTGCGACTGGGCCATATGAGTTACCAAAAAAAATTTTTATAACTCCGGCTTCCGACGTATACAGTCCACCTCAGGGGATCGTCTGTATGTACATCTGTCAGTCTAATTCTGTATGTATTTTCTGTATATTGCCTCATGAAGATATGTTGAGGTAAACAATGTTTGCAGTTTCTGAGCACAGACTCGAACATTTTCTTACTGGTCAGGCACTATGTTCCAGAATTCAGACTTAACAGTAAGCAATCGACCTTTCACAAATATTCACTGAATCGGTTTCCCTGGGTCACTGGGTCACTCAGTAGAGCTTGGTGGGCCGTGGTTTGAGTACCATGGACTTAAGGTATGGATTTCAAAGTACCAGCACCTTGACGAAAAATCAGTGCACGATTTTAGGATAAATACATTTCATAAGTGATGCACACTAACGAGCAAGCAAATTATTAACCCATTTCATAAATAATGCACACCTTTAATGAAGACTTCAATTTATGAACAGTGCTTAGTTATGTAAAATCGCTAAACGATTCTGTCATATTTTTAACGTGAAGTCGCGAATTTTCTAAATCGCGAATTCGTTTAATCAGTTATAAGGGATTTCGTGTTGGGTTTGGTGTTATAAACCGCGCCTAAAAATTTTTCTTATTTCGGGGAAAAACCCTCTCATTCATACAAAGTCATAGCCCAAGGCGGGAGGGTAATATTTATTCATTTCCTTCCATCAGCAAGAATAAAGTTTAATTCACTCAGGAGGAATGTCATCTCTGGCTTGTCGAGACGAATGCTCCGGAAGTGAAATTAAAAAGGGCGACCGAATGAAAGAGAGAGAAAGAGAGAGAGGCAGAGAGGCAGAGGAAAAAGAAAATCAAAGTAAAATTAGTCTCGAGTAATTCTTGAGCAGTGTCTTTGGGAAAACGGAAAGGGAAATGGGGAAAAAGTTAAGGGCGACGTAAACGGGTGAGGGAAGGAAAACAGGGATGAAGTAGAAGACAAAAACAGTTCCCGGAGGCGGTTTTAGGTGGTGGAAGGGCGGAGGGGTTGTAAATCGTTAAAACCTCACTCGTTATCGAAGTAGCGGAGATAAAAGAAGCCATTAGGATGAATCTATGAACTTCTGTATATGTCACCAAACGATTTTTATTCCTCCGCCTCCGCCTCATAACGTGTTTTCGAATATTTCAGCGACGAAAGTTTTTTGTTTTGAGGGTTAAACAGCCGTTTTACTTGAGGGAAAACCTTCCTTCCATTTTGCTTACTTTTACTCTGAGGCGCCGTTCTTCTCCCTCAAAAACCATTCATCTTGTGTTAGTCTCTTTGTCCATTGTCATTACTTAATAGTCAGGTTTTGTTTTATGCGTGTTTTTGGTTTTTGTAGTTGATCCCTTGCATTCTCCCCTGTGTATTTAGTGCGAAGACTTTTTATGCGATTTTTAGGTTACTCTGTTCTTATTTTATTCTTTTGGAATTATTCAGAGTCCGCGTGAGGTAGTACTAAATGATATGCAAGAAAAGTAGGCAGATGCAGATGCGTAACTTCAGATAGCGTAACTTTAAAACCTCAAAAATTTAGTAGAACCGAATTAGATACGCTCTCTGTGTGTCTGTTTGAATTTTTTTTTCAATCTCACTAATGCTGTCGTTGAAGTTTTGAGAGACCCGCCGGTTAAGGCCAAACTTTCCAGAAGTCCTCACCTTGGCGTCCTTCTGACTTTTCCGGGTTTCTCTTTTGGGTTTCTAGTCGTCGTTTGGTCTGTTGGGATTTGGGTTATCCTTCATGCACACGAACTCAACGCTTCTACACCTCTCTAAATTTATTGTTTTTGACGAATTTATTTCATAAATCCTGCACAATTTAGTAAATAGTACACTACCTACAAGAACTTCATTACAAGTCAAAACTTAATTCATAATAATTCAACACTGATTCAAAACTAGTTTCATAACTAATGCACACTATTATGATTGCCCCATTTCACTACAGAATTTGATAAGTAATGCGCTCAGTAGTGAGTGCTTTATTTCATAAATAATGCACATTGTTGAGGATTTTATATCATCAACCATATACACTTATAGAAAATTTAAGAACCGATTTTTTTAACGCGGTTTTCTGTTCATTCTGATCTTAAAACTATACCGTCCGGTGGCTCTTTAAAGAACACAAAATCCGCTGTCATGAAGTCACTCCGAGTTGACACATCGGCGGATTGCGGCTGGTAAATGATGTTCCTCGATCGTATAAGGTTGTGTTGTTACTAACCTTATCGTAAGGTTATGACCGAACATAGGGTGTCACACCAGGTGACAGGTGTGCCACGAAAAAATCTAAATTAGACGTGCGGACGGCTTAGTGTTAATTTGGACTTTTATATTTCGCATAAAACAAGACCTTCATCAGGTTCATCATTATAAGAATCTTTGTTGCGGTTTGATTATGTACTTGACTCCAAAACGTCTGGGCTCTTTTTGTGCGATCTCTTTAAATACAAAAATTTTAAATTAAGCGCGACATTTTTTTGGGGGGTTAAAGGTGAAACCGAAAAAGCTTTTTTGAACTTTTTCAAAACCACTGACTCACGACCTTGGTAATAAATTCAAATAAAGTCCAAATTGTGACGTTCTTAGTTTCATTCGATGTCTCCTCCACTTTTTTATTTATTACTAAAAAAGAAGGAAAATAAAAATAAAAATCAGAGAAAACGGAATGAAGAGTTTGTGACGTCACATTTCAAGTACTGTAAAGAACAGGAACAAAAAAAATGTACAAATAATAAAATTACATCAACCTCTCAAAACATTCTCGGTCAGCAGGCAACTGGGTTAGGTTTTCATTTTTATTCCGGAAAATTTTTCCGCCTTGTCAAGAACGAATAAAAATATTTTTTAAAAATCGTGAAGTTTCATTTATTAAGTAAAAGCTTCCCTCAGCAAAAACCTGAAAGCAGTTTTAGTCACAGCCTCAAAAAGAAAAACGGCGAGAATTCATCGGCCGCATAAAAAAAATCCATTATTCAGTAAAACGATATTGTAATTTCTAAGGGAACCGGAAAGAAACCTAAATGAGATTTCTGGTCGATGTTACCGGTTGTCAGGGAGAAGAATAGAATGAAGAGGAGGCGGTGGAGAGGTGAGGTGCTTTTCTTGACGTATTTATTAAAGAAGTGTAATAGCTTCGAAAAGGAAGAAGAAGAGGAAGAAGAAAGGAAAAAGAAAATGTCAACAAATCACTTAAAAACCTCGTAAAATAAAATTCAATTAACGGAGAATTTGGAAGAAGGGGAAAATTCTCGAGCCGGAAAAGTCGGCCGCCAAAAATTGGTGAGTTCATGACTCTGTTGGCTTCTCGGCACAATGAAAGGAAGGAAATGATTTATCGGATTTTTTCATTAGTTCCAATCACGTGAAATTGGGTCTTTTTACCGACTAATTCCGGCTTTCAGTGTGGCTTTTGAAAGTATTAAAGCCCCTCGACAGGTCAGGATTACAGGTAACCCTCATGTAACACGGTAAAATGGTTTTCTGAAAAAAATTCTGTAGGAAATTAGCAGCTTGTTGTTCTGTATCTCAACATGTACTTGTACTTTATGTCAGGCTTTAAGGGATAGCAAATTTAGAAGTGATTAAAAAAAAGTAGTGTGACCCAGTTTGAGGATCGAGTAAAACACTACAAATCCTTTCCCCATATTGGAAAATCTTCTGTATTCTGATGCTCGGTTACTATCCTTCGATCAACAGGAGGTGTACTAGATGCTTCGGTTGGCTGGGGTACTAGAACGCAGACTAATGTAAACAT
This sequence comes from Columbicola columbae, assembly GCA_016920875.1. NCBI lineage: Eukaryota > Metazoa > Arthropoda > Insecta > Psocodea > Philopteridae > Columbicola > Columbicola columbae. The sequence goes on along the minus strand of JADMLL010000005.1, from coordinate 6,308,047 downwards.
TAAGAGGAAAACTAAAACACAGAATTAAATGAGAGATTTGTAGTGTAGTGGTCTGACTATAAAAGGTAGGATTGTGAGTTCAAGTACTCTCCCATATCCTGTGATACCCAAGGGGGCATTAAAACTCAAAACTCAGGAGCGTACCAAAATGTACGCGTTTTGTGATTCATGGAGAGCGCTGCAGTCCAGCGAATTTAAGAATGATTATAGACAATAGGTGCTCGTATCCAGTATCTAGTACCAATAGTAAGCACAAATTATGATTTTGACTGTTAGCTGATTCTAACTCTTGTAGACAAAAACTTTTTTATATCATAATGCTTCCACCTCTCTACTCTGTGCTACCTTTCTTCTTCTCATTTTGTCTTATTATCATCTTCCTCTTCTTTCATCTATTTCATGCTATTTCTTGTGGTTACTGTTGTAATTATTATTATTCTTTTCTACTATACCCTATCCTATCTAATAGACTGTACCTTCAGTGACATTAAGGGGTTAATACACTAATCTGTCTCGTAGATATTAAGGCCCTTCAAAGCCAGACTAATGTCTTCAGTTAATGCTGGTATCTGCTAAGTATACACGTGTAAGACTACTCCAACATAGAACTGTGTTGTGAGCAATCGTTTCTGCGTGAAACTGTGTTGTATTGCAATATTTTGTGGGAGGTTAAGTTCCTGACTTGGATGCAGTGGTCATGAGTTCGAATCCTCCTCCCGCATCCTGTTAAACCCCCAAAAAAGGTTGAAAAACGGATTGAAACCACCACTACACTACTGTATTACAATTTTTAGGAAGCTTTACCTGGTACTCTATGAGACAGATAAAGCAAAAGACGTCTACCTGACCCTGTCGTGTACTTAAAACGATAAAAATTATTCCGGATATTAAATTTTTAATTTTGGGAAGAAGAGAAAATGGAAAAGAAAGAAAAAAGAAAAATTTTGTAAGCCACTGATTCCAAGTGTCGGGTTTCCTTTTGTAAAATTCACGGTTTTCTATCTCGGAATGAAAATTTCAATCAAGTTTTCCAAGTTTGAAAAAGCGTTTTCCGACGGCGGCAGGCAGTCTCCTTCTTCTTCTTCATCTTCTAGTACTACGTTTCAGTCGCTGGAGGACTTCAACCGAACAAAATCCTCTCTTGTTAATATTAATGGGTAGAAGTTTTGTGAAAACTCCGGGGTTTTTGGAAACCGGAAGAAAGCCGATAACTAGTATGGCAAAAATAAAGTTCCTGAATTAAAGTTTTCCAGATGAAGAGAGCTTTGATTAATAAAAGCTTTTCGAAAACGTGGAATAATTGATTAGCGTCAGAATAAATAAATAAATAAACGAAGGGAAGGAGGAAGGCAGAATACAGAAAAATTTTGGGAGGAGTTGGGGCTTAGAGGAGATATTCAGATGAAAAAATGGGAAAATTGTTTTGTTCAAACGTTTTTCCAAGGAAAATTTGCTTTTCCTTTCTTCTCTAATTAAATGGCGATTAATTAGGCTTCTCTTTGAAAGACTCTCGATCACCTGAATCTCACTCAAGAATTTTGTTTCCGTTTTGGGAGCCTGTATCAGTGGTTCAAGCGCCAAGTCAACTCAAGAACTTTAACTCATCTCCTCTTGTCTAGGATGAACTTCACTCGCACTCGCAAAACGTTCAAACTATAATTAGACTGCCAAATAAGCTAAACTAAAGAAAAATGGAAGGAACTAAGAAAACGACTAGTGGGTCGCAGTGTTATGTGTTGACACATAAAAACTGGAAACAGTTTCCAACCTAAAACACCAGAATTTCTTCTGCTTCTTGTGAGTATTCACTATAACTAAGGAAACGTCGGTGACAAATTTAACTGAACAACAAGAAAACTCGAATTTAGCACTGCTGAGTATGCATGGAGAGTATACACACGTAAATCTATCAACAGGAGGAAACTTGTTATTAAGTCGGGTACTTCCAGTTCCATAGTTGTCATTTATCTTCCTGTAACACTTTGAATCTGTGGTACGAAACATCCATAAACCGGAAGAATTGGGTTGGCAAGAACGTCTACCCTTCTGTTCGATCACCTTTTGCCTTCTTTCTGGTAGCTTCATAATTCCGTGCTAATCGAATTACCGGTTCAGCAGAAAACTCAACCAAGTGCGATTTGAGGTCATCGTTTTATTATCAAGGTCAAAGGTCATTTGAGGTTCAAGACTTTTATGTAAATTTTAATTGTTGTATTTGATATATTTAGCCTTTTCCCAACCTCTCATCAGTTGTATGACAATTTCGAATCTCTTGTGGCTTTCATTTGGTCATCATCAACTTCAGAAGGTCGACCAGAATGTTGGTTATTGCTAGGTGAAAATTCTTCAGGATGAAATTTTTCGAACCAGTTCTGACACGTGCATTCTATTAAACAATCAAGACCACAAACTTACATACCTTTTTGTGATCCTCAGCCGCTTTCTTATCTTTGTGAGAATAAAAAGGTAAAAAATGTCGAAAGTGCTTATTTTGCACTCTGTGTTAAAATTGAGCGTAAGTTAGCAGTTGTAAGCAAAATTACATGAAATTTGTTCCTAAACCAACCTAAAAGTGTCCGTTACCAAACCTTAGAGGAAGAAAACCCTGGCACCAACAAAAGAACAACAAAACAAACATTAGACTATCACACTAAAACACGTCCTATTATACTGAAGGAATTTCCCTTAGCATTAAAGCACTCACCTTATAGTGCTCGACCTTACAACAAATGAACCGAAAAATAATGTCGGTTCTGTCCAATTAAATTTGGTGAATGTGATACTGGTGGTTGCTGATGGTTTTAATCCCGTTCTTCATCCTTTTTGGGTATAACAGGATGCGGAGGAGGATTCAAACTCACGGTCATTGCTTCCAAGTCAGGAACTTCAACCACTACACTACTCCTCCCACAGTAAATGTGATAAGTACTCAGTGATTTACCGAGCTCAGTTGGTGATTATGAATAACCGCCGGATTTGCCTGATTTATCACTTTTACCGTAACATATACACGACATTACTTTCCGATCTACATAATAGTGACGCCTTTTTAGACCGTACAGCTCGATAAACCGGAAGTCAAACCGTTTTCACAAATGAATTGTGATAACTTATAAGAAACAATTTTCGTATACTGTATAAATAAAAAATTAATTTTGTAATAATTTGGTGTATTAGACTCAAGCTTATAAATTGCTTGGGAACCATATTGCTTTTGATTTTGAAAAAAACAAAAACTGAAATTGAATTTTGGTTTTTCCAATTAATTTTGTAATTATTATTTAATTTTAAATTGCGGTTAGAAATTTAGTTTTTTATAAAATGGAGGCAGAAAGACGATATTAAAAGCTAAAAAAAGAGTTGAAACTAATAATTGCTAGTCTTCATCTGACCTTCCGAAAAACTAAAGAAGAGAAAAAAAGGTTTCGAGGTTAATTGAATTCTTTTTGTTTAAAAGTTTCTCGCAAAGAGCGAAACCGTATAGAAAAATTGCCGGAGGAGAACTCATTGTGTGAACCTTAAAAAAGAAATGAAAGAAAAGGAAACCACAGCCTTTTCTGACTATTTTAAAATTAATTTCCTCTCCCGTCCTTGAACAAAGTAAATTTTTCTGTCACAAATAGTCAACAAAGAACCTTTTGTCTGGTTTCGCTAAGACAATGCGGGAAGCACCCAGACGTATGTGTGTTAGCGACAATGCGAATTTTTCGTGTTTGCTGTCGGGTTGAGGAGAGGGGGGGTTGGAGGTGAAGGGTGGAAACTGAAAGGTGAAAGAGCGGATGGATTCCGGGGCGAAGAATCCCAAAGTTGAGCTTGACGGGTTTAAATCGAGTCTCGGATTGGATAGAGATTTGGGGTTTCGGACTCTCATAAATTTTCCTCTCGAGCTGCTCTCCTTCCTCTCTTTCATTACCGAACTCTGTAACTTTTCGTTGAGGAAGAGGATCGGGCGGCGGCGGCGGAGCGGGGGCATCTGCAAACCTAAACAACATTCCGGTAAACCAATGTAAATTAAGTTAGGTTAAATCGCTGAAATTTGAGGCATCTTGAATTTGATACTTAAATTTTGATTTGAGATCCGGGTGAAGGGGGGTGGTAAATTTTTATACTGTGAGAGAGATGAAAATTAAATGCGGTAATTTCCTAGTTTTTCCGAGGAAAATTCGAACCTGCCACGTGTTTTATTACACACGCGCGTATCTCGATGTTCGTTATTCAAAGAAACAAATTAATCATATTTATCGAGTGTTTCGCTGTAGGTTTCTCTTCTTTATTTCTGTCTTTAAATTTTTATTTCCTACATTTGACATCAGACAGCAGCAATTATACAGTTTTTACTTCTCATCAACAACCTCCGCTAAGATGAGATGATTCATTTGTCTTTTATGACAGACTTGTGGAATAGTTGATCTGATCTGTATAGTATGTCAGTGATAAAGTCTATTGCATCTCAAACTGTTGCACAATTTCTTCAACTTACATACAGCAGAAACCAGTTGAAATCTTTTGTTAAAAAACATTTTTTCCTTTTGTTTCAGGTAAGTCATCCAGGAGGCGTACTGGAATCTCTAATCGAGCAAGATGAGCGGTTTTCTAATATTCCCTAACATGCCCGCCTTTCCATCTTTTCCTCTTCCCCCCTCCTCTCCTTCACACTTCACCAACTTGGATAATTTAAGTTGGAAAAGTTATGGTAAAAGTCAAAAACTCTTGGCTCAGTGGAGTGTAGCACAGGAAAACGCATTTGGTTAAGAGAAGAAGGAAATCGGAGAGAATGGGCAGAGGCAGAGAGAAAGAGATGGTAAGAAGAGAAGCGGGATAGAGGAGGAGGAGGGGGAAGGAGAAAGGCGGGTTTAAAATTGATAAGGAAATATCCATGGTTTTCCAGTTGTGTCTGTTTCGGTTGTCAGCCTTTAAACAAAGTGGAAAAGTTTGACTTTTCTAAATTACGAAGCATCGAGACACCCGGGCAAAACCATTTTTGAAACCTTATAGAGTTTGAAGTTGAGGAAATTTTCGAAAACCTTGGTTTCGGAAAGGGCGGATTCTCTCGGGGAGAGGGAAGGAGGAGGTGGTGGGAAAGAAAAAGGAGTCGGGCAGAAAATTTTCCTGACCTTTCTCTCCCGTAATTAACAAGCAAAACATGGAGACAGTGAAATATTGTCTGAACGAGGAGGAGAAGAATTTCTTTTTTGGAAGAATTTTCTCCAGCAAAAGATTCCCTTATATAAAAAACCGTCGTCTGCATAGTAATATTAATATTAATAATAATAATCACGAGAAATTTGTTTAATTAATTAAGCTTATAGGGGAAATGTTCTTGGGCAAATTAATTAATTAATAAATAATTTAAGTGGCATCATCTGATTTGTTGAAACGGTTTGCCGACCTCTTTTCTTCCTCAAGTCGCGTTTATAAGACTTCATCTCCAAAAAAATTTTCTTTAGTAAAGGAAATGAGGCTGTCTCAAGGTCGTGTTGGTAAGGATTGTCTTTCTTCTCAAGTGCGAGATTTGATTTTTTATTTTCGATATTCCAAAGCTGAAAGAATTCAGCAGCTCAACAGTAGAGGGAATAAAAAGAAATCTCACAAGTAATCCTATTTGTATGTATATTTTAATAAAAAAAATGAAAGAGGATGGATTTGAAATGTTTACTCAAGCGCTGTTCTTTGCACCGTGAACTACCAACCTACTGTTTCTACCCTTTTATGAGAGAAGCGGAATCTTTGAATTATGGTTTTGTTTTTCCTAAAAAAGTTTTTATTTTAAGTTTTAGTTTGTGTGGTTTTGTTTAAGTCCTTTATACTCAAGCTTTTTCCTTCCCGGGTCAAATTTCCATTGTGACTGGGCCACACGACTTACCAAAACAAATTTTACAAGTCCAGCTTTCGACGTATACAGTCCATCCTCAGGGAATCATTTGTATGTACATCTGTCAATCTGTTTCTGTATATATTTTCTGTATATTGCCTCATGAAGATATGTTGAGGTAAACAATGTTAGCAGTTTCTGAGCACAGACTCGAACATTTTCTTTCTGCTCTGGCACTATGTTCCTGAGTTTAGACTTAACAGTAAGCAATCGACCTTCCACAAATATTCACTGAATCGGATTCCACTGAGCCAGTGGGCCACTTGGTGGGCCGCGGTTTGAGTACTGAGGGTTTAAGTTCTTTAATCTTGTCTTTCGCCCCGGGTAGTACAGAATTTGGAAGGGACACAAATTCACTATCCTAACTTCTCCAGTCAGACGGTAGACTATTATACCACATCTTGATACTTTAGAAGTTGACTCGAGTTTGTGTGTATGAGAGGGTATAACTAAATAACACACTAATTGAGTTTGATTTAGCCATTCCTAGACATTATTGAGAGTTAAAAATGAAACAGTGTTTGGGTTTTGTATTGTTAACGCCATAACACTGCGCTTGAGAACGCTTAAAGTAAGCACAACCAGGGAAAGGAATCTGAAGATTGATGTCTGACGGCTGTAAGGAATGTAGAGTGTAGTTGTTCGACTCGAAATATTTTATTATAATTCAGCTAGAGTACATTTAATTATTTAGGAAACAGTCTGTGGTAACAGTATTTTAATTATTTTGGTTAATAATGTTATACTTTTTTTGCTTATTTTTTATACCTATGGTACAGGTCAGTGTTAACCCCAGGAAAGAGAGAAAAGAAATGAGAAAGAAGAACAAAGAAGCTAAAATATAACAAAGACAAAAAATAGTAATAGTAACAAGTATAAGTAGCATAGTTGAAGCTATAAGAAGCGTGTTGTGGGTCCATAAGAAGTAATTAATTCAAATTTTATTTTTAGACCTCTAAAAACCGGTCTCATTCATTTGACCGATGAATTGACTTAAAATCATGAAGGAAATTGCTTTGGATCCTTCAAGATTCATCTCGTCGACATCGTTCAACGCAAACAACCTTTAGCAAAAGATCATCCTATGTAGCAAACAAAGGAAATTCTAGCCGGAAGCTTGATTGATAAAATTTACCGCTGGCTAGAATAAACAAACAGTGAATGGGATACATGACACAAAAAAAGAAGGAGAGAGAAAGGAAGATACAAAAAGAGAAAATTTCGGGTCATCATTACAAGCCGCATTACCCTCTTGTGTGTAGTAGATTCGCAATAAAACCTTAAAAGGTTCAAACAAAGTCCCAACTAAAATAAAACAAACAAAACTTCTAAACGAAAGTAGGAAATTGAAAAAGACAAGAATTGACGAAGGAAAACAACTGATACAAATAAATTCCTTTTGTCGAGTAATGAAAAGCAGACGAAAAGGCGGACGAGAGAGAGAGGAAGGAAAAACGGAGATACAAAAAAAGAAAATTTTTCTTCCTTTCAACCCGCCAACTCAATAAAAAAAAGTTTTCTACTAATTACTGTCCGAACTGTTAATTAATCTGTATCGAACAGAGAGAGAAAGGAAGAACACAGACAGAAATAGAAACTCGGGGAGGTCTTTGGTGAACTCTTTCCACTCTGTAAAAAAATTATTAGGATTAATTAACGAAAGAACGAGTCGTCAGAAGAAAGATGGACTCTTAAAGGAAGACGATGTGTTCATTAGTGCAACTATTCCTCCAATGACTGTGTGTTAGAGGAAGAAGAAACACTTTTGTAAGATAAATCAAACCGCGACCGTAAGTAGATGAGAGAGAGAGAGGGAGGGAGAGAGAGACAAAGTAGAATGAATCGAAGCTTTTAGAAAAATGGAGAAGATTAAAGGAACCGGAAAAGTGACAAATGAATAAGTTTTTTGAGAATGAAAAGACGAGAAAGAAGGGAGGAAGAGAATTTGAGGAACAATACGTCAGAGAAAAGCCAACTCAAATAGATGGCTATCTTAGATAAAATCATTCACCTTTTGACAACATGCTGAAAAAGGCCGGGGAAAGGATTTGTAATTCGAAAAATAGGCGGCAGGGTTTGGTTTTATGCGAAGTTGAGAATTGTCGGGCCTGGAGTTGTGCTATTGTTAATGCAAAATTTTATTGACAGGTTTGTTGCGATATTGATAACTGTCTATCAGATTTTCTTTCTGTGTACCTAATAATAAGAGTGTGTAGTGTATTGATACTGTATTTGATGTGATAGTATAGTGATTGACTATAGAAGTTATGGATGTGAGTTCGAACCCTCTTTCACATTCCTCTATACCCAAAGGTTATGCTTCAAGTCTACTGATGATAGGAGGAGGCAGTGTAGAGACGGAAAAATAAGAGTTTAGAGATGCCTTTTACAGATTCTATTCTCTTCACTCTTTCTTTTATCTTCTTTTTCAATTTTTGTTTTATCTACTTTCATTTTTTCTCTCTTTCATCTCCTTCTGTTGATTCGTTGGTCTGTACTTTAGTTAAAGCCCCTCTAACCCTCAAAAACAATTCTCGGTGTCTCAATTTGAAAGGTAGAAATTAGCTCTAAGAATTTCTTAAAACAACGTGTACCATGTATAAGCTAAATTATTCATGAAAGTGTGCAATATTTATGAAAGAACCAACTATGAGAGATCAATTAGACAAACTATTGACTTTAAAAAAAGGTGCCAACGATTAAATTTTTGGTAAGAGACCCAGAGAGAGAGTGAAACAGTTTCTTTGTACTAATCATTGTTGATGCGTGTTCAGAGATATGCTCATAGCCTGATACAGTTACGCGTGCATTCTTTTATAAGCAATGAGATCTCGTTTTACGCGACAAAGACCACACTACATAAGGCTCATAGTCATACCACCGCATAGACTCATAGTCAAACTCAAACACTCTCCTAAACTCCCTAAAAGATTTTCTTCTGGAGTATCTCAAAACCAAAGACAGACTAATATTCGAAAACAAAAAACAAAATGTCGATTTTGGGGGTAGGGGGCCTTAGACCAACCGAGGAAACAATTTCCTTTTTCTTCTAATTTATTTTTTATAACTTGGCGATAAAATGTCAAAACCGTTGAAAACCACAAGCCAAGCATGACACGGTCACCGACAAAACACATCACCTCTCTCCTCCTTAAAAATAAAACAAAAAATTTTCTTCCTTTTACAGTATAATACCTTTATACATCATATTTCGGTATAAAAATCTCTCTCACCTTCCCCTCGCCTTAGTATATGATTAATGTGACATATATTCATGACAACGAAAACAGTTTTTTAATTTAAGAAAAAACTGTATAACTGTATAACTGAAAGTTTTGTTTTGAGAAAAATTATATCTCGAAAAAAAAACGAGAGAAGAAGAAAGATATCATTCGACAAAGTTACGCAACTGAAAGGGTTTGGAGGAAGAAAAAAGGGAAATTCCTTTGGGAAGTAAAAAATCCGTTAAAATGTCTGACTGGTTTGAACAATGGAGAGAGGTAGACAATTGACAGCGAAAAGAAAGAGGAGGAAATAGAAGAAATAATAAGGAATTCGGAGAGAGAATAGATATTGACTTGGGATGAATAAAGAATGACGAAAGGAGTGTCTCGAAAGTATGTGAGAGAACCGCGAAGGATAACAGAAGACAAAGAAGAATCCTGGGGCCACGATCGAAGTTTTCAAACCAACTTGTCTCACAATCCGAAATTAATTTTTGAAACCCTTTGACACCCCCTCTCTCCTCTTATAATATCTAGTATATTGATTTATTATACTTATGTATTATGTGATTATATACAATTTAGTTTCTGTCAACGATTTGATTTGGTAATTAATGATTCACAAGACTTAATAAGTTAACTTATTAATTAAAGTAATTATATTAATTTCGGAAGAACGGTATTTTAATTCGTCAGTTAATAAAAATAAATAAATAAATAAGTTTTATGTATGTAAGCATATGGAGAGCGATTAGAGCTGTTATTAATTTTTGGAACAGGTGAATGATGGTAACGACATTTTAAATTGCAACGAACCAATAAACCAGCCTCGGGGTGCCGTTTTTATATATAAAAAGTTGGCAGGAGGATGAGGTTATCTTTCATTGCATTCATTCAAATATCTGGTGGTTTCCACCGAACAGAAGAAATCGATGGGTTTCCTCTTATGTGCTTGTCTCGATTGGTGGTCCATTCTACTGCAGCATCCTTGAACTACGCCTCAAAAGACAACAACCTCTGGAGTTACTCCTTCTTCATCTTTTTTCTTTATTACTTCTATCTCCTCACTATTCTGTCGTCTTCCTTATCTCTTACTTCTCACTTTTGCTGTAAATCTTCATTTTATTTTATTTTCTTTCTAGTTTATCTACTAACTCTTTCCTGTTTCTCTCGCTTTCTCTACTTCCTTTTTCCAGTCGAATTTTCAAAAATTCTTCCTTTATCCCAGAGGTCCCCAAACTTTTTGTTTTTGGTTGACCCCCTACTGACCTGATATTGATTGTTGTAAATTTTATAATATAGTATAATAATGTATGCCTTTATATTATAATATAGTACTATCAGTAGGTACTATCAGTGTATATCGAGATCCACAATCATGGACCTCAATTTCATTTCATGGGCCCCTAAATTTTGGCTGATTTAGACTCCTTGCAAGTTGTCATAGACCCTTGGGGGTCGATATAGACCACTTTGGGAATCACTGCTCTATCCGATCATCAGGTAAAACACCGGTTTGTTCTTCAGATAAAACATAAATCTAAACTAACTACTCGTTGTCACAAACTTCCAAACCGGTTGCAGTTATCTAGACAAAGAAAGCTCATCTAAGTCTCGTTTTGTGCGAATAGATTAAACCCCTTCCTCCTCAAAAAGAGAGAAGTTAATTAATAAATAATCTCTTTCAAATGATATTACCTTCGATTAAGACCTAACTGTTACTCGGATAACGTTTCTTCCAGATTTTCTCATGGCGTCTACTTCTTGCGAAATTAAACTGGCACAATGACTTCCGGTTTTGTTTCGTGAGAGAATCGACCTTTCACCGGATACAAAATTGTTTCTTTACGGCGTTTTTACCATTTTTGTGTAAAATTTTGAGATTTCCTGATTTCTGGTCTCTTATTCGAGGGTTTCATTTTACGCGAAAGATGTGATTATCAAAAAATTTAGTTGTTTGGAAAAATTCGCGTAAAAAAAATTTTGGTTGAATCTAAAAGATTAGAAAGAGACTTTGCTAAAAGTGTGCATTATTTATGGAATTAATCATTGACGAAGTATGTGCAATAAAATGGAGTCTTGATGAAAGTGTGCAATATTTATGAAATAGATCCTCGACAAAAATTTAGGGTTATGATATACATAATACAGAATATGATATACAGGGTTTGCCTCAAAAATTTAAAAAATGTTTTCCTATTTGACAACACCGTCGAGTGGAGAAGCTGTTGGGAGATCTAAACTTCAAAATGCGACCGATTTCAGAATACTTTCTTAAGTTCTCAACAGATTATACACTAACATTTTAGATCAGACATTCGTAACGTGGGGTGTAGGGTCCACCAGTGGGGCATGGATATGTTTTGGTGGGTTATGGGCAGGACGTGCAACCTTAGACCTTTTAAGCTTCCTTTTAAGTTTTGAATAGCAAAATTTAATTACCACGAGGGAGCATCAGGATTTTAGTAATGCCTAGGTGGGGCATGGCCCAAAAGGGGTTGGGAACCACTGTTTTAGATACACAAAAGATTTTTTGAAAATGCCAATCTTCGGACTTTTAGAATAGGTTTTGTATAGCGATGAAGACTATGAAGGAATAACAGAAAAGTTACAGTAAAAGGATGAAGTTCTTACTGTATTCAAAGCGATGCTACTCCACTAACAGATAGAGAAAGAGAGAGTGTGTGTTATAGGGTCTAGCTTTTCATTCCGAAGCTCAAATTTTCGAAAAACCTGAACCCACAGCTGAAATTAAAAAGGAAACGTTTTCACTTAGCGAATACATTTTCCCCAAAACTGCTAAAACTCCATTTTAACTCTCAATGTTTTCGAATTTCCTTCCTTTTTCCTGCTTAAATTCAAACTGAAAATTTCGAACCGAAATTGCTGTGGGGGGGAAAACAAAAAAAAATTTTTTTTCTCTCTCTTTCCCCGCTTCCGGAAAACTCACCGAGGGAAAAAATAATTTTATAAATTATTCAGGAAATGTCTATTAGGAAATTCGTATCATCTAAAATAAACATTGTTTTCAGGTTTTCTCATTGGCGGAAAGGGAAAGGCGAGTGTTATTGTTTTAAGGGTTTTGTTATTTTATGGAATTCGGGTGGTGAAGCGGGGGCAGGGTTGGGAAAGTGGGGGCCCGGAAGGCAGGAAAAAAACACAACCCGTGGAAAAGGCCCTTCCTTTTTCCCAACTTTTTATAGAAAAACAATTTGGTTTTCAGGTTAAATTTCACTTTACAGTTTTTGAAATCAAAAAGTAATAATTTAAAATGCGCGCAGAAGGTAATCAAATTGCCATTTTGGAAAACCATGTGCACCGAATGGTAATCCTTTTGGCCCCCGGCCCGAAACGCGAATTAATAGTATAATAACGGCGAAATAAATAACAAAAGACGAACGAAAGGGAAGAAGGAAAACAATTTTAGAGTGAAATTCAAAAAGCTTCGTCGATAAATTAGGATTAGCGTTTTGCCTTTTTTTGGGGGACCTTTAAAAAATTTCCAAAACTTGGTGAAGTATACGTTCCGGCCCGAAGGTGAGAGGTATAAAAAGCTCTAATGTGCTCAAGTTTTTGTTACGACGTATAATATAGCGATAAAGCTACCGGCAAAGTTTGTAGTCCTAGACAGTGTCTGGGTATTGATTATGATTCCGGCAAAGTACAAACCGACTAATATTTGGTAATATTTGGATTACCTGGACTAAATAAAATATATTATACGTAAATCAACAAGCTGTGGCTACTTCTTTTGTTTCTTTCAATTGTTTAATGACGTCATTTGACCTCTCCAAAACTTTAGGCGCCAATTTTAATTCGCACACATTTTCTGGGTATTATTTAGAACACCAGTGGGAGGAGTAGTGTAGTGGTTAAGTTCCTGACTTGGACGCAAATGGTCGTGGGTTCGAATCCTCCTCCCGAATCCTGTTATACCCAAAAATTAAGGTTGAAAAACGGGATTAAAACCACCGCCACCAATTATTTGGAACACCAAATGAAAAACTGACTAACTACATCTCCAATTCGACTGGAAACTCACAAGACAAGGTATGTGAGTGTCACAGGCGTAGAATCTGTCAGCAGTAAATTGCAGTTTTTCTGCCAACTTAACAAATTTTGCTTAAATTTGTCCCACAAAAAACTGTTCTACATAAAAATGGAGGAACAAACTTTAACGTTGAGAAGAAGTCATATCTATAGTTTGAAACAATAATTTTGTCCGAAATTTCAGCTATTCCTGAGAAGAACAGTCTTCCCTAACAGACAAAACATACTACTAACAAAATATATTCATATAATAACCATATAAAGTCTTTTTGTCATCTTTTGCCCAAGAAGATCTCATATACCATGACCGGGAAGGTTTGTAATAAGTCTCATACTTCACATATTGCCTAAAAACGTTGGCCATTATATCCAAATCCAGGCAGTTTTATAGAATACCAGTTTTTCACACAGTAACATCAACACTCCCAACATTTGGTTTGGTTGATAGTTGTCACAGGTGACAGAGATAGATTTGTCAACAACACTGTCTTGTGATATCTGATCAACTTTGTGATATCAACAGAAAATTATGAACAAATCAAAACCGGAGAGAGGAGGAGGAGAGCTGAGGAGTAAATATGGCGGTGTTTCAATATCATAATAAACTCATTATGGTGGGCTGGATGGGGAAACATGTTTCTGTTTTTTTCCAAGATCCATGTCTGATAAAATCCGGTTAATCAGTTGGACGCTTTATAAATTAATAAATAAAAGTTGGAGGTATCGATTGATGACGGATCGATGGAAACGGAAATGTGTGGAGAGGAGGTTTGGGGAGGAGCACCCAAAAAAAGGAAACCGAAATCAATCGGGAAATAATTTTCCAAAAATCCCAAAAGAATCCAATTATCAGTGCGCATAAATAATTAAAAAAATAAAAAGTTTATGAGTTCGTATCTCATTTTTCCCCGGGAAAATTTTTATTTTTATTTTTGGGAATGACTTCCAGCTCTGTATAAAACAACTAATTGAAGAATCAAATTGAAAATCCAGTTCGAACAAACAGAAAATATGAGGAGAGAAAAAAGAAGCAAATTCTCGGTTCATATTTTCCCATTTTTAAGTGAGAGAGAGAGTTTGCGTCGATTTGAATGGAAACGCTAAATTTTAATTTTAACCGGAATGCTAAGAAGAAACCCTTTGTCGAAAGCATTTCATAGTTGAAAATCTCTCTTTAAGTTAACAAAAAAATGTTTTCAAAACTGTGCAGTGGTGTCTTCCAGTTTTGTTTTTGTTTCTTTTTAAATTCAGAACGATTTTCAATGGAGATGTTGAAGATGACCTCTGTATATGTTTATATATTTGTATATTAGTATACATTCTTGCCATTAGGACAGTGTTTAATTTGAGTATTTCGTGATGAACAGTCTTTCTTCTCTTTCCAAGGTCTCTTCATTATTACTCTGTTCCGTACATATTTTGCCTGTTTCCTTCCGTTGTTTTACTGTAAATTTTTCGTTTATAATTCTGTTTCTGTATTTGTTTCTTTCATTTATACTTCCTTTGGCCTCTAAAACTCTAAATCTGAAACTGGTGTCTACTCTAACTTTGGCCTTTTTGGGCCCCCACCTATTTGCTTACCCTTTGTCCGTTTTTCAAGTATGTGCTGATCACGCACGACTGGGTCAGCACACCAATAAGCTACGCGAGCCTGTTTGCTCAGTGGCGGATCCACGTCACTATAGATTTCTATTTGTTTTAGGTCTTTTTGTGCTTCTGTAAGCTAGTTGGTTTTGCTGACAGATATTTACAACCTGAAAGATCCTCTTTCTAAGTCTGCTATAGTTCCTTTTGTAGTCATCGATTTTTTATCATGTCTGAGTCTGTCTGCGTGTTCGTTTAATTCTGGATTTTGGGTTTGTTCTGGATAATTCTGGGAGGAGTAGTGTAGTGTTTAAAGTTCCTGACTTGGACGCAATGGTCGTGAGTTCGAATCCTTCTCCCACATCCTGTTATACCCCAAAAAAGGGTCAAAAACGGGATTAAAACTACCACTACCACTACTATAATTCTGGATTTGTCTCTTCGTTCTTCCTGAGGACTCTGCTTTCTTTTGTTTTCTGTCTCTGATGCCTGATCCTTCAATCGCGCTTGTTTTAGATCCGTAGAGTGTTTCTGACAACTAAACAAAATTGTAATGTCCGAGTTTCGCTTGTATTGACACGTTTCTTTCATTGTAGTGCGTCCGTGTCAGTTATATTGTTGTCGTTATTGTCAATATATTTATTTATTTATTAGTATTTTTATTTCCTTTCCAAGTCTGTTTCATAATGGCTTATTTAAAATCGGGTCGTAAATTTGGGGGGAAACGCGAAACGATTTGTTTGTGACAACCACGCGGATTACCGCCCGCTGAATTTTTATAATAATCGCGATTCTCGTTTCTTTTCTTTTTCTTTTAGTCAAATTAGTATTTGTGTCTTAATTAGTTGTCGATCGGTTTTCGTTTTGACATTTACTCTTTTATGACTTATTAAATAAAAAGAAGAAGAAGAAGCTGGCGAGTCGGACAACAATTTAATTCTCTGGTGAGGTCAGTGTAAATTAGTAGACATGATTTTCCTTCGACTCAAATAGTCTTTCCCATTTTAGAGGTGATAAATAAAACTCGTTTTTGTAATATTTATCTTATGATTCTAAAGAAGGTTTTGCAATAAAATGAAATTTAGAAAGAAAAACAACAAAACCTGGAATTTTTGGATGGTGCGGTGACTACTAACACATCAGGTCCGTCACGGGGTTTTTCCAGTCGCGTGTAGTCCTTAACAACCGTCAAACCGCCGCTTTTTTCTTCTCTGTTTTATCTAAAAGACAATGCGATTTGGTTTCCTAAATGTAGAATTCGGAAAATAGTGTCGGTACGGTGTGAATATATATAATTCGCGGTGATTATTTATAATCGACACCTAAGCTTGATAAATGTGACAAATTACTGAATATTTATCACATTCACCGGCTAGTTTGTAATATATTAAAGTCGTAATCTGTGCAGCTTTTAATAAATTCAACATAACAAGTTGAAGATTGTATAAAATACCTGGTAAATGTGTTTTCACTATAATACATATAATTATAATAATAAATGTGCAAATAATAATAATAATTTCGCGAGTTAAATGTGATTGTTATGTTGTGGTAAAAGGTATCAATCTGATGGATATATATTATATTGGCTATATGGACCTGACGGATGTATATTAGGTTAGTTCATTTTATAAAATTTTGTCAGGGAGTATATTGAGAGTATAAACAGAGAGTTTATGTAATATTTTCGCTATTTATCTGTTCGTGGTATTTATTTGTGTTATTTTTATCTATTCCTCATGGGAAGGCACTCTGAACTCAACACTGGTAACAAGCCATCCTCAAACCCATCTGGACCTAAGAGATCCAGCTTTGGAGTTATTCTGCCAATTCGAACCTCGAGGTTTTCGAAAGATTCTAATCCAAAACTTTACGAACCATGGTAAATGCTCCATGGTTTCCTCTGTAAAGAAGGAAATTGAAAGAAGAACTCCTCCAGGCTGGCGAACCACCAAAATCTTCTGCGTCCTCACTTCTACCTGAACCCCTCGACCAAAGACGTCTCAAACCACTCGACTCCCAAACACTCTTCTCTTAGTTTAACCTTCTTATTCCTCTCCTGCCTTTCTTTCTTTAACCTACCTATAACTCCTGCTCTCCTTTGGCTTCCTTTAAACCATTCCTGGGATAAGACGCTGGTCTGCTGCCCAGGCATAACCCATCAAATCTAGTCCGAACAGCTACATAGTGTCTCATGCTTGGAGGCAGGTGGTAGTTAGCAAGGGAGTACAAAAAAAATTTTTTTGTCTATTCAGTGCTGAGTATTGCCTCTCTTCCTTTCAGGCTTGTTTGCTCTCGGGAACCCAAATATTATATATCTTTTCCTGTTATTGTAAAATCCAAAGGGGTATAGAATGAATCAGTATATTATTATTATTAACAAAATATATCAGCTAACTTTTGAAAGTTTAAACTGTCAAAAATTTTCTCGGGG
The DNA here is from genome assembly GCA_016920875.1 of Columbicola columbae. Classification (NCBI taxonomy): domain Eukaryota; kingdom Metazoa; phylum Arthropoda; class Insecta; order Psocodea; family Philopteridae; genus Columbicola; species Columbicola columbae. The sequence goes on along the minus strand of JADMLL010000005.1, from coordinate 6,290,883 downwards.
AAACCGATAGACAAAAGGCAGGGAAAAAAAATCCGGAAAGTGTTAGTGTGAGAAACATGACGAGAACAAGGAACAGCGTAACTCGGGAAAAGGTTTACACTTTAAGCCCGACATTTAATAAGCATTTGAATAATTAAACATGTGATTAAGGGGAAGGGAAATTTTCATTAGGAAATATTAGATCCCGGCATGAAAATCCTCAACCGCGGCCATCTTTTACTTCTTCTGGTGCAGACACGTCACTTAATAAATCTTTTGTTCGAAAAATCTCAACAACAGCTCACATCAACAATAATTTTTTAGAAAATTAAAAAAGGCGAATGATCGATTGATAATTACGCTGATCCACTCCCTGTATGCCCCACATCCTCTCTCTCTCTCTTCCGAGATTGAAAGAAATTAATATTCCGTTAGATAAACTTATTCTCTACTTTTGACATGGTTTAATAACTAAAATAATAGATAAAAAAATAAGCCTTGAGGTCTTCCTCTGATGATTATGTGAGTTTTGACGTGTTCTTTTAAATCAATTTGTCATCGGATTGAGATCCCGAGGCTCCAAGGTCGCATTTCGACTTAATAAAACGAGTCAGTGAAATATTCTACGAAATAATACTTGGACACTATAATTGCTGAAATTATTCAGATAACGAAATTCCTTCTCGCAAGTCTTTTAACTTTTTGCTCTTATTATCCCTTTCAACCGGATTTGTTTGGTGTCAGTGGCGTAGCTGTGAGATTTGGTGATAGGGAAGCTGGTTTTCTATTCAAACTATAAACGAATGCTTGTTGAGGAAAAAGACACTGAAGAACGACTTGTTCGCGAAGAAGAAAAGACAAAATTGGCGGTTAATAAAGCGGTTTACAGGTACATTGCAAGGTCTGTAACAGCAGATTGTTAGAGACCTAGCTCATGTATTCTTCCAGAGTCTAGCCTACTCCTCAATCTGTAACGTATTTATCACAGCAGACATATTCAGCACAAACAACAATTTGGCGGAAAAAATTTACCAGTCTCTGAGGGGATATCTACTAGTCGGGAGAGAATATCAAAAATTTACTTATACTGTATGAATGCGGTTTAATGAAAATTCAAAGCTTCCCAAAGAACGAATAAACAAATAAAAATTTTGTGTTATAATTATTCGTTTGTTTTGTATCTGTATTTGTTTTATTTTTATGTATGTGTATAACTCACGTTATTAATTACTGTTTATTGTTATTATTTAGTCCCCTGAGAGAAATAAAAGATAATTTTTATTATATTATATTAAAATCAAGAACTAATATGTAACAATACAAACACTTGTAGGATTACTTTGTGCTGAGTCCTAAAACTACTTTATGACTCGTCTGACCGGCTATTTAATTACAAAATGATTAAAAACTTAGCTGACAACAAACCTATAAAGTGGCTCAATCAGCTAACTAGAAGTAATAGCACTTCCAGCCCTCCCACCCATTTTGTTATACTCAAAGGTGGAAAACTCAGATATTATAAAATTTCTAAGAAAAATTGTTAGTGTTGTAAGGAAGCATAGTTTACATTTAAAAAAATGACATACAATATTATATTTATACAATTTATACAATATATAAAGGTCATTCGTTATATTTAAAACAGGGCAACCCAACAGGAAGCCACGGTAGATTTATGTAGAGATGTGGTGTATACACTGGGTGTCGAGCTGTGTATACTGGTGTCAGAAGGATTTGTAGTAAAAGGCTGCTCGGAGTTCTGCTTCTGTTCCGAGTATACACAGCCCAACACAGAGTGTATACACCACAGAGAGCTTTCGAGGAGCTTTTCATTTGTTGTTGGACTATTTTTGTTTTATACCTGAGCAATAAATTTTCTTCAGGAGAGTAGACAAGAAAGGTAGTTGAGGACTCTATGATAAGATTTTCGATAAGATAAAAAGAAAACAAATTATTTTCGATTTATAATCTTGTATAAAAAAATAAAAACAGAAAAGATGGCGGGTCAACACAAAAAGCCCCCCTCTCCACACCCAAAAAAATTCTTTCTGGGTCATAATTATCCAAGACATCTCCTGACATTTATTACAATGACTTCCGATGGATAAGAGTACCTTAAATCTCAAGGACGAATTCTTTAGAGGATTTCTGGCTTTCTTGGAATACCAACCTGAAAATAGAAGTCAGGTATCACTCCGGAGAAAAATTTACAGAAACCAAATTTTCGTTCTTCCTGGAATCCGTTCTGTGGAAATATAATCGCTAACACCGACACCAAACTTCTTTCACGTTTCATCCGAAGTCTCATCACCCAACTGCCGAAAATTTCAGTCTCATTAATAAATTACTTTATTTATTTATTTTTTATGATTTTAATGGCACCAACGAGGTGGATTTAGGAATCGTGAAATGATTTTACAAACCTGAGTTATCACCCAAAAGTGTGATGGTAATAAAATATTTTTTGGCAATTACCAAAATTTAATTAATGGAAATGAGTTACGAATTTTTTTGTGTTAATAAAAAGCCGCTGTTGTGGATCAGGAGGTGGGGAAGCAGCGGAGGAGAAGAGGAGGAGGTCAGCACAATTCACCTTTCTATTATTCTCGGCAAATATTTGGTTTATTACGAGAAACTTGTCGAGCAATAAAACGTTTAGTTTTTCGGTAATTTGATCGTAAACTCTGGCGTTGGCTGCCTAATTGTGTTTGGTTCCTTTCATTAGTTTTTTGGGTGTAATAATTTTTTTTCTGTATGTACCTTATGTATTGTGGATGTAATTTTGAGTTTTATTGTTTGCGTTTATTTTTGCCGAATTTTATTGGAATGAAATATTTTGAGCGTCAGGGTTCAGGTTTTTCTTCTTTAAATTGGTGTTTGAAGAAGGGAATTCGCACTGTCGATGAACTTTTGGGTTTTAGGATTAAATCCGCTTGGTTATGGTTTTGGTATTTGTCTGTTGTTGAAGGAAACCCTCAAATAATAATGCGATCAAGGCAAGACAGTCAGACTTGTCATCAAACAAGTCACATAGACTAGCAGAAACTTGTAGAGTGTATACGAAGCATATAAAAGCAACAGCACAAAACAAGTAGCTGGAAGAATGAAGAGTAGTCAGCAGTGCAGAGGAAAAAGAGTTTTAGAAAGCAAACGACGGATCAAAACTGATATGAATACAACCCAAAACCGTAGAGAAATAAAGTTCCATCTACCAAAGTCCAGATGCACTTCAAAACTGTTATCAGACTCGAGGTTCTAAATACACAACTCAAATAAAGGTGTCTTGTATATACAGTAAAATGTCTCCGTTTTTATAGGGGTATAAGGTCATTAGAGTAGCTGTCGTTTGTTATTTGTCGACTCTAGCAACGTTTCCTTTTTACCTAGATTCAAGCACATGAAGGTGTCTTGTGATCAAAAATTTTGATAGTGAGATTTGAAATATGAAAATATACAGATATGCACTCAAAATGACACAAGAGTGGTGTCTGCTTTCTCAAATAAACAGTGACAGATATTTTGTGTCTTTGATCAGCCGTGAGCTTAAGTAATTAAATTTTTCACATCAAAATCACAATTTGAGACTTATTCGAAACATCAAAAAATAAATAAAAGCTGCGATTTCCTTCGGAGAAAAATAAAACAAAGGAAGAGAGAAGGGAAAAAAGTTTCCTCTTTCCGGTTACTCTGTCATTTTGATTAATTTTTGCAACAAAACTCTTGTTCACTTTTATTTTCGAGGCGGAGAATTAATTTTTCTCCGTCCCGAACACATCAAGAGATAACACGCTTCCGGATAGACATTTCCCCGAAATTGTTTTGTCTTTATCAACATCACATTCTAGTCGAGAACTCGGATGAACTAACTCTTCATTCACTTCAACGACAAACTCCCAAATCCTTCTCACGTCGTGCATAAAGATAACCGGAAGGGGAGAACCTCGAAAGCTTTCCGAGGGTCAACTTAATCTTCAGATATCTTACCCAACTCGCGGGTTTCCATTATCCCAGCTACTTCCCATACTAAGAAATGAGAGAAAAGTTAACAAAGAACAGGAAAAACTTCAAGTTTTTCCACGAATTTCACTTTTCTCAACACTTTTCTCTTGCGGTACACAAAAAAAAGTTTCTAAATATGATCAAGTTTTTATTTATTTTTTGTTCCGCTTAAAAAAAGGGAGCTTTTTAAAGTTTTCGAGAGTAGACAGAAACCAGTGAAAAGCTGAGAGAAGACTTAAAAGTTATCGCCGATGAAAGTTTTTTCTTTCTTTATAATTCACTGAGAAAGATGAAGAGAATTAGAAAGTAAGGATTTCGTAAGGGAGCAGGTGATTGAAAGAGCGGACGCATAAAAAAAGACCCAACTACGGTGTGGTTATTTAAATGTTATCGCGGTGTCTTCCTCTTAGAAATTGATCTCGTTCGTAGACGTCCGGTTTGTTTGATAGGAGAATGGTCCTTTCACCGGATATGAAAGTCTTTCTTGTGTCTGATATTATTATCTTATTGTTTATAGTGAAATCATTTTGAATTGAATCAGTTTTCAGTATATTCGCATCAGTTTATCGATTTTAGACGGTTTTTGTATAGCCGAGGATTGAGTCTAAGTGTAAGCCTAAGTCTAAAACAGAAAGACAGTATTTTGTGTCTGATTGTAGTACATACTGTATATTTAAAAAGTTTAACTTAGATCATTTAATGGGTTATAAAGTTATGCTTACACCACACAACCAAAAATAACTTTTTGTATAATCACAGACTCTTGTTTTAAATATACTCGATATTAAAATGGCGGTGCATAGTAGTTTCCTCATTTACTAAAATTTAAAAACGCGTAAAATTAAACCTTTTGTTCCTTTGTTATCTTAATAACTACGGTAATAAAAGCTCTTATTAGCATTTGTTATTACTAATAATATTGTTTTGCTTTCTTTTCAGGTACTGTTCTTTAAAATTCAGACTGTTGTCAAAAGTCCTTTTCCTTTTGAAAAATCCTCTCTCACGCTTTTCCGGTAAGTTTTTTTTCCAAATTTGTTATTGACAAGAAAAATTATTTTTTTTACATTATTAATATCCGAAACAAGAGATATTGAGTATAAATATGATGATAAATTGTTTATTCGATAGCGCTGTGTTATGTGAAACCTTATTTGACCTTGACTCAATACAGAAGAGAAACTCAGAAAGCTTACTGAAATGAAAACATTCTAAATGAATGCTTTGTGCATTATTTTTGAAATACATAAGAGAAAAGAAATCAGTTCCCGGTTCCTAGTTTATCTACGGTCGGTCCTCCTTTTACATTATCTCCAGATCGCTGTGTTGTGGTTTGGAAGGATTTCCAGATCCCGTGATCAGCACGTTGTCAGCGGCCTTCCTTTGCCAGGGGTTCTTATTGGGATATTGAGGGCCATCTTGACAGAATAGTCGCATAATATGCTCAGAGGTGACATAAGTAAACGATAACGTCTTAATGTATGTTAATGACTTGCAATTGTATCTCAAAATTTGAGTAAGAGGAAGAAACAACAGCTTTAAAAAGACGAAAATTTTGTGCTGTATGAAACCTTCTAGACCTTGAACCAAGAGAAACTCAGGAAGCTTACTAAAATTAGGATTGAAATTTAACAAATCATAATTGTGCAATATTTATGAAATGAATTCTTTGTATACGTGTGCATTATTTTTGAAATCAATAAGAGAATACCGTAAAGAAATCAATTAAAGTATATAGTCTAGAGCTTGATGGATTTTTACGGGAGGCCTAGTGTAGTGGTTAAAGTTCTTGACTTGGACGTCCAGGTTCTCTTATACCCCCAAAGGGTGAGAACAGAATTAAACTTCTACATAGTCTAGAGCCTTGGCACTCGAGCTTTTTCCTTCCCGGGCCAGTTTCTCTTATGACCGTTGCGACTGGGTCACGACTTACCAAAAAAATTTTACAAGTCCATCCCCAGGGCATCATCTGTACGTACATCTGTCAGTCTGTTTCTATCTGTGTTTTCTGTATATTACCTCGTAAAGATAAGTTGTTCGAACATTATCTTACTGGTCAGGCACTATAGTTCAGACTTAACAGTGAGCAATCGACCTTTCACTAATTTTCACTGAATCGGTTTCCACTGAGGCACTGGGCCACTCAGTAGAGCTTGGTGGGCCGCAGTTTGAGTACCAGGGGTCTACAGCATAATAGATATTTATGGGTGTAAAGCACTTTGTACCCTGACAGTATTTTCACATAGAACGAAGTTCTAGTAAGTTCACAATACTATCTCAGATTTTGGGATAGAAGAAGAAGCAACAACCTTCCGAAGAGATTTCTTAGAACAGGAATCGAGGCAGTCGACCGGTAGTCGAGCACACTAGTCTCTCAACCACCGATTTTATTAGTTTTAACTTTTATTACATGTTCTTCTCTTTGTCAGGTAATTACTACCAACTAAAACTCCTTTTTTTAAAGCCAATTAAAACCAAAATGGTGCGAATAAAATAAATTTTCGATCAGCAAGTTTTGCGGAACACACACACACCAACCTGAAGAAAATTTTTAAAGGATCATTAACAAGTCAGCGGTTCGTGTTTTCGTTCGGCTTTCGTTTGTCAAAATCTTTACATTCGATCAATAAAAATAAAATAAAATGGAGACGTTGAAAGTATCAATAAAGCTCGTCAGTTTAATTAAAGTTTCCTTTTAACAGGGAATCCATTCGTCACAGGACTCGAGTCTAAAGAAACTCGAAAGCGAGTGAAAGGTTCACGACAGCGTTAAATATAAATCTATTGGAACCTTACAAGTGCAGCTCCTAAGCGGCAGGATTACATCCTGGATTTGGTTCGTTCGCCCAAATTCCTATTTACAGGATTTAAATTCAATGAAGAATTAAATTTGATTAGGTCTCTTTCAAAGGGAAATATCACTTTCATTTATTATGTTTCTCGTTAGTGAAAATACTTCCATCAACCTTATTAATGTGAAAATGTTTTTCCTGGCTTGTCGCTAATAATTTCCCTTTTAAGCTGGATTAACATTCTTTTGAGAGAGAATTTCTTCGTTCCGACGAGGAAAATGCGCTTTTCCGCCTTCAGAAACTGTCGCCGATGAACTCGAGCCAAATGATTTTCATTTAGACTTTTCATTTCCACGCCTGTGTTTGAAGAAGTCTGGCTTTTATGCCCTTATCGTGTGTCCTTTATTATCTACTAGAATTTATTTACGAATTTTTAAAGGATTGAAAGCAAGAGACGAGGCTCTCATTAAGATGATAAGAACGGATTTCTGGGTGGAGTGGATGCAGCGACCTGTGACCTAACACATAGTTCCTCGGTGACCCACTTTATGACAGTCTTCTATCTTTCAGGTACCCAATACTAACTAAAACTCCTGAAAAGAAATTTCAAGATCGATATAGACTTTGGAAAGACTTTCACACGACTATGGACTCTTGCTCGTCTACTATAAAAGTAGAAGAAACAAAACAGAACCTCCAAGATTTCCTTAAAAAGAATTTTGCAAAAGCTTAACGGAATCGGGTTAAGCTGTCGGTTACTATTGTTTATGATGGGTTTAAAGAACCAGAACAGACGGAACAGATTCTTTAACATCTCTTTTAAGCTCCCATTTAAGCAAAAATATTTACTATGAAGAAATTTAATTTAAACACCTTGGAGGACTTTTCTGTATCATCTTTTACAAGAGTAGGACAGATAAAACAGGTCCTCGAAATCTCCAGCGTTTAGTTTAAGCTTCCACTTAAGCAAAACTTAATTGAACAGTTGGCGATGAATCCTGAGGATAAAGAATTTTATCCTAACATTTGATTTCCCGCATTGTCTGGAAAGTATGAAAGAGACGTTTGAGTTTTATACCCTCATCGACTGTTTTTTATCACCTTTTACAAGGCGACAGGACAAGAATTTGAGTTTTTTATCCTCTCTCAGGCCTTAATGATCTCTTTTAAACTCCCACCTTTTGAACTATTTAATGTAGTGAAGTGGTTCGCAAAATGACAGTTTGAATTCTGGGAGAACTATTGTTGCCTTGAAATAATTGTAGGTGAGGGAGTGGACAGTTAGCTTCTCCTTAGTCAACCTGGCTACCTCGGTTTTGTATGGTACCCATGTTGATGCCAATTTTAGTACGGAGGTCTTGATGAAGTGGTGAATCACTGTTCTCATAACATCTTCTGTAAGTAGTAGGACTACAGGAGACCACCACACCTTCTAGGCCCCTGTCTACTACTAGGAGAGTACTATTATAGTACAAATAACCCCACCCTACTTCCCCTATAGACTTGGTACTATACTATAAAGCAGAGGTTCCCAACTTTATTGTGTCGTAGACCCGTTGCTATGTTTTTTGGTTTTGGGTAGACCCCCCACTAACCTGATTTGTAAATTTCTCGCTTTAGTGAAGCAAATTTTCTACTTCATTGGTACTTTTATAAATAATGTATGTCTATATATTATAAAATAGTATAATGTAAATAAATAGGTGCTATCAGTGTATGTTGAGACCCCACTAAGGTGGACCGCTATTTTCATTTTATGACCCCCTGAAAATTTTTTGGCTAACATAGACCCCTTGCAGGTTGTCATAGACCCCTGGGGGTCAATATAGACCACTTTGGGAATTACTACTTAAAGGTATAAGTACATAAAATTATTTAGCTCTACTCCACCGACAAGGACAGTATAGGAGGTTCTCCCGTTCTTCTCTCTCTTGTGCAAACAACAAAAACAACAGCAAAACCATCTCCCCACATTATCTATCTGTCTTCTCGAAACATCCTTTTAGAATTCTTTTCTATAGAAGGGAAAAAACCGTTATTAACTGGTAACAGCAATAAAAAATGTAAATTTTTGTTTTTAGACAAATCCGCCCACCTCAGGGTGGAAGTGGGTATCGCCCCGTTCACTCCTACAAATGCCCCCTTCTACCATCTCCTCCTACGCTCTCTCTCATACACATACAGAAGAGAAGAGTAGAAAAATTTCCATAAACATTCCGCATATTTTAAAAATAATGTGTTCATGAATGTGTCATGTTTCGAAAGGAGACTTCGCATGAAACATGTTATTCCATTCAATAAGATATTTAAATTAGTGTTTCTTAAATCCAGAAATTGAAGGGAAATTATTATTTGTGAAATGTATAATCTCCACCCTTGTTCCCCTCTCCACCTCTACTACCTCCACAGCCTTCTCTGGAAGTCCTTGTACCGCTATTATTTATTATTATGGTTCAATGATAATGCGTAACAATTATATTTCCCTAAATACAGTCCACTTATAGACCTTTGGAAATGTTTTTCTTATTAGACAGCACGATTGTTATTATTTGTATTTCTTTCTTTCTTTTTGTTTTGATTTGGTTCCTGCAGTTGTCTGCCATTTTTGAACTGAAATGAAGGTAACTCCTCCAGACAGCATATCTAAATCCATTGTCTCGAACAAAATGACAGTTCTACGTAAAATTATTTTCCTGATTGATACTGTATATAACCGAACTTTACTATACTCGTCTTGGTGGTCCCCAAATCAAGTCGCTCCTCCCGGAGATGTAAATGATGGTAACTATCAGTCTACACCCCAGTGTGGTCCAGATACGATTCTGAAAGGCGTCGCGTCCTTCCTTTCCGTCTACATCTGCCACCTCCTTGTGCAAGATCACTAAGAATTGAAACTGTACATACGAAACTCGACTGTAACTCTGAGCTGATCAACTCTTTCAAAAGGTTCCAAAATATCACTCCCAAATGCACAATTTTCTGTGGAATTCGTTTCATAAATACTGCACACTTTTATGAGTAATTTATGTCACAATAAACCAACTACAGCGAGGCGTTGAAAGGATTTATCCAGTGTTTCAGGGTCATAACCTTCAGTTCTGTAAAATCTACTGCAACTGTTAGAAATTTTATAGGTAACCTCGCATAAGACAGTCATCCGATTTCGCTATAACACAGTATCCCAAAGTTCTGAAGGAATGGTTCCCTATAAAGTCGTTACGTGAACAGTAGTTGTGTATACTTTCAGTATGTACTCAAATATTTGCTATATATCATCCCCAGATTCTCAAATGTGCTTTAGTAAATCTTTTCATCATTTTTCATACAGGTACGACCGCTTCTCTTAGGTTTGTTACGCTCTTTTACCTCGTTCTTCGTGTTGAATTTTCTGCTTATAGTCTTCCTGTATTTAGAGAGAGCTCCAACTCCCAAATCTTCTACAATCAAGCGCTTTCACCAGTACAGTACAGAACTGTCGTGTAGATTTAAAACACGCGCAACGGAAGAACAGTCGGCGGGAATCTCAAAAACAGGACAAAAAGAATTTAATATAAACGCAATTAAGCGATTGTAGTTGATTGTAGTCTCTAATTAGGTGATGTGTCAATCGTTATAATAACTTCAAATTCTACAATCCGGATTAAGGGAATCACCCTCAGAGAGGAATTTTGTTTTTGTTTTCGAACACGACCGTCAGCACCGATCGAATTCTTCAATTAAGAAAAATTTTTTGTTTTCTGGAAGGTCAACCAACTTTCTTCTTCTTCTTCTTTTCATCTTCTTCACTTTTTTTTCCTCACATAAAATTTAAAGCTTCCAAAAGTGATGGAAAAATATCCTCGAGGCCAAATATTTAGTGATTGATCTTTCTTTTGCTTTCATTTTTTTGTTTTGTTTTTGTGTTCTTTCGCTTGTTTGTCTTCTCTTTCCTTCTTTTGCGATTGTTGAACTTGGATTTTCAGTGTCGGCGTCTTGTGCAACGGCGAGAAAGCCCTGGTTTGTTTGTAAATAAACGCTTTTTGTCAGAGAACTCGTCTCTAAAGGTAGATTGGTGAGAAAGAGGAAAGATTTGAGGTTTGAGGCTTCTTCTTCTTCATTTTCTTCTGCGAATAACTTTTAACGGGTAAAGTAATTTGAAAAAGTTTTCTATAGAATGTTAGACTTGTCATTATTATGAGATGGAGAAGAAGAAAAAAAAGTTAGTTGGAAGCCGGAGAAAAGTTTTAAAATGGTAATGTCAGTAAAGTCAGGAGGATGATTGTCAAGTGCAGTAGAAAGGAAGGAAAGGAAAGGGAATTGCGAAAGTTGCTGAGAGCGGGAAACGTCTTGTGATGAAGAAGACGGAAGAAATGACCTGAAATATATGCAAAGTCGTAGCCGTGAGGCAAGCGCATAAGGAAAAGATGAAATTAAATCTTGAAAACTAAATTCGTACACGAAGGTCTGGCTTTTGGGCAGAGCATTCATGATTCATGGAACATCATGGCCTGGGTTACGGTCTCACCTGAGCCCCAAATTCCCCAAACCTATTCCGTTAGTTCTTTCCCGTGGTTTCCCATTTTCTCAAATCCGTTCCTTCTCTCTCTCTCTCCCGCTTGCTATTACTTTCGACTCAACCTTCTCCTCCATCCCCGTTCTCGCCGTCTCATGGTTGCGTTGATTTTAATAAAAGATTACACCTTTTGGAAAAACTCTTTTGAGACTTGTGGGACATGATTCTTGGGTAGGTGGCAAATTAAATATCAGGTGAGAAATTTCGCGGGATTTGTGGAGAACTTTCCATCCCGGAAACTGTTAAAAACGGGGGCGACATATCAGAGCGTAAAGCGTTCGATATGACAGAAAATGAAAATTAGGAACAGTGGAACGCCTCCCTTATCAAGACCCTGTGTGCCTCGTTAGCGGGGAGGATTTCGTTCTCGCGTCCAAACATTTGATTTACACCTCAGAGAGGGAAATCGGAAAATTTTGCGCAAGACTGGTCACTGTCTAATTTTCCAATTATGAAGTGCGTGGCGCTCGCACGTCGGCCTTTCAAATTTTAACGCCTCTCTACCCTCTCTACTCCGTCTGTGGGCAAATCTTTTTTTACCCGTTTTGGTTTAACGATAATTGAATTATCGAATTTTCAGTCGAGGGAAAAAAACAAAGCCCGGATTAAATTATTAAGTGCACCATTCGTGATAATTTGTATTTTCGGTTTTTATTTTTTTGGGAAAGAGGAGGGCCGGACAGGGGAGAACTACATGATGGTGTTAATTTTTTTCTTTTTTCACAATTGCCCGGATTCACTTAAATTGGATGCGATGGAAGGATTTTCCTCGTTCCGGATTAAAATCTTTTTTTTTTGTTTTTAATCTAAACACTGACAGTAATACCATTCTCACCTCTTGGGTCGTTTCCCTCTCGAAACTTCGTTTTCTGTTTCAATATCATCCCCTGATCATAGCTTCTTCCTCAACAATATTCGAAACCAATTTCCATAAAAATTTTTCCAGAACCCCAAAATCGCTACTAATAATTCAGTTTAGTCCTGTTGAAAAGGACGATGATAAAATTACTTCCTTAAAGCTGCGGGATTCATACCATCGGATTAGATGTTCTTAAACAACTTTCTTCATCCGGAATAATACGATCCGACTGTTTTGGAGAATGAGGAAGGAGGAGGAGGAGATGGTGGTGGTTCTGAGGTTTGTTTTATATCAAACCCTCTCCTCAAAAGCCTTGTGACTGATACAAAGCTTTTAAATGTAAAACTAGACAGTTATCTGTAAAAGTGGACAAAACAATGGTCATCTCGAAATACAAGAGTAATGTCAGTCAGTCAGCGAGTCAGCTTGTGAGAAGGATGATGGTGATGGTGGTGGAGGGCGCGGCGCGGACACCTGGCGTTGAATTTTAATTCAAAAAAAGTATAAATTAAGATTATTTTGAATTACCGTTCGGAGAATAAAATTATAAATAAACATTATTATTTGCAAATGTATGCAAATTTTTAGAAAATTATAAAATTAGAATATATTTCCCTCTGGATGAGTGAGATGAAGATGGAAATTCCCTTTTTTTTAGTGTCTGTTCCCCCGGTTTTTGGGTGAGGACGATGGAAAGAAAAACATTTTTGCCATCAGTGTGCGCTCCCTTGTTTTTCTTATTTTTTCAACCCTCAACCCCCAAACCTCCCTTAAATTCGTTTCTGATAAATTAAACCTTGAGCTCGCACGTTTGAGCTCATGTGGTTTTGGACTTGTTTTCTTGTTTTCCTTTCGCGTTTTCATTCCGCAGGGTGTAAAGGTCTTTCACCTTTCAAAGGTCAAGCTATACTACAGCAGAGAGAGATTCAGGAAGTCTCACCTCTCGAATTATTTCTAATTCACCTAACTGGGATCACTGCATTTTATTTAAAGTGCGAAAGCCGACATTTTTTTTTCTTTTGGCACACCGCTCACTTGAAGATGTGTTTTGTTAGCTTAGCCAACCGCTAATTTGCTTAATACATCATCGTAGTGTTTTAGAATTTCGTTGTTTATTATTTTAGCCTCCTAAAAAACGTTTACAAATGTATACAAATAAAAATAAAAGCTTTCAACTAATCAAACACTTTCTAAATACTTAAACAAAATAAACGCGGGGGAAAGAAGCGTGCACACAGCTGGTTCAATATTTAATGGGAATTAAGTAATGATAATACCGAATGAAGGCAGTAAACCTTTGTATTGAGTTTCCTCCTTCAGTCGTTACCTGGGAAAACAGCTTCCTTCCCTCCACATCCCTGTTGGAATAGCCTGTGGCCTTGCAGACTCGTGTGAATGTAGATTAGGGATTCGATTCTGTGTAATCATTAAAGGACGAAACCCCTTTTTAATCCTCGTTTCTCACCAACGTTGAAAGAGGCCTCATCAAAAGCAAACACCCTTGAGAGGGGAAAAAATCGCTGAAGATGTGTTCGTGTTTGGAGAAGACATAATATCTCGTCCTTCAGGAAGATGGCAGGTGTCATGTTTATAATTCGGTCGCTTAAACATGAATGGAGAGAGGGATTTGTTGGACAAGTTCTCATTTCTGTCTTCGGAGATCATTACAGAGCTCATCGTTGTCTTATTACATGTTTGAAATAAAAAAGAAAATTTTCATTATGAGAAAAGCTCGATGAGGAAAGTTTTTAATGTTTCCTTGGAAAAAAAATAAAATTTCTAAAATGAGGGAACAATAATAAATTTAAAGACATTAATAAACCTCATTTTCTAAAGAATTGTTCTCTGGGTCTCTTTATAATTGAAGATATTTAAGGGTAAATTGCAAATTGTTTTTTATTTTTCATTTTCTTCCTCCTACTTTTTTATTTTTATTTTATTTTTTGTGGGATTTGTGTTTCCGTTTCCTTTTTTAGTTTTCCCCAAACTGACGATGTTTTATCCAATAAGCGTGGATAAACTAGACGGGATTATACTCTCAATGAAAGTCTACTTTTCTTCTTCCCATGTAAACACCTCATCCTTCACATCTGTTGACCTGAAGGTGTTGAAAGGTACACCTAACTGGCCTTGTTGATACTGAATTGATTGTGTTGCAGAACAATTTTGCAAAGTTTCATGGTTGTTGTTTGGTTGTTAAGATTTCAATCAAGATTTTGAGTTGTTTCTGATACTTTTTGTGTATCTTGGTCTCGTTTGTTTGGCTGTGTCGTCATTTAAAACAAAATTTGCCAGCCCGCATTAAAAAGAAGTGAATCATGAGAACTTGAAGTTATTCGTTTAGAAATTTGATCGAAAACTGTTCTCGCCAACTGTGTGGTGTTGTTCTATCCATCTTAAAAGTGTGCAGTATTTTTGACATGGATTTATTATCAAAGTGTGCAGTATTTTTGAAATAAAACCTCCGTGAAATATTTATAAAGTGAAATTTTTGTGAACGTGTGCAATATTTATAAAATGAAATCTCCTTGGAAGTGTGCATCATTTTTGAAACAAACTCCTCATCAAACTGTGCAATATTTTTGAAATGAACCCTTCATCAAAGTGTGCATTACTTATGAAACAATTTAGGGTTTTTCGAATAATTTTTAAAGGTAATCCGCCTAGAACGAAGCTCTACTTTAAACCGATTAATTGCAAAAGTTGCTAGACGAAATTTGTCTGTGACTATAAATAAATAAATAAGTAAATTTTTATTACATAAATAATGAAACTACATAAACTCGCGTGAATATTAATTATGCAAGAACGAGGCTAAGCGAGGTAAACGGTCACCAGAACATTTTCCATAGCATCCTCTGAACGTGTTCCAACTTTTGTATTAGTGTCCATTACTTATGAGTTTGTAAGCGTTTGTATGAATTAAGTTTTCTCTGTTGTGATTTGAGAATTGCTGTTGCTTTTCATTTCTTTCCTTTGCGATCATTTATTTTATTTTTGAACACAATAAAGCCTAAGGATTAGTTCTACAGCTTAGAGATTTCTAAGCTAACTGTTAGTAAGGGTGTATGGAATTGCCTTTCTTAACCCTTTCAATAACAGAACAAGAAGTTAATTGTAGTCAAAGAACAAGACAGATAAGAATAAAGACTCAAGATATCGAGAAAAAGAAAATGATGGAAGGATAATTAAAGATCATCCAAATGTGAACACAAAACTATAGTCCAAAAGGAATTCCGATTATGTAAAAAAAGGAGATAAGACCAAAACAGCATAAAATGGAGATTTAATAAGACGATAGAATTCAAAGGATAAGAAAGAGAAAAGGAAGATGAGGAGGAAAGACATTTAGCAGATGATAGACAATCCAGATAAAGCAACAAACGAATACTTGACCGCAAAATGAATAAATTCGGAAAGGAGTAAACAAAAAAGTTAATAACACAAAGGAAAATTGATAAAAATGGCGAACACCAATCAGAGAACTCCAAATCCAGGAGAAAAAAAATTATTAAAAAAGATAAAACGTAATAAAAGGAATTAGATATCGAGGAGGAAATAAGGGAAAGAGAGAAAGAAGAAGAAGAGGATATCAAATAAAAAAGAAATTTTGAAAAAAGCCGGAAACAGATGGAGAAAATCTTTACGAGGTTGATTTAGGGGCGAAAGAGAAAGCGGAAATGGAAAAGAAAATAAGGGAAAATTTTTTTTTCGTCGTAGCTTAGGAATCCAAATGCGACAGACAGAATTAACGATGTGTTTCGAGAGAAAGCGAGACGCCGAAAATTCCGAAAATACTCTCTAAATATTATTAACAAGGTTTATTATCATAAAAAAAGGAAAAGAAGGAAAGGAGGAGGAGGAGAAGGAAGAAGGAAAAGCCAGCGCCGAAATTACTTAAGGGAATACACTGGAATGAAAATAATTTTTTTTTCTTTTTCGTTTTTTTTTTATCCGCGAGTTTCACGAAAATAAAGTCTGGAGATAAGGGAGATGATACTTTATGCAGTAAAAGTTTCATTTAGAGAGATAACATCACCTCATTAAGATTACCAGGTGGAGGTTCAGCAATGAAAATGAAAAGTATTCAGACGATATCTGGGAAAAACCTCAGGATGTGAAAGAATGTTATGTCTTCCCAACTTTTTAAACAAAATAAATTTTTTTCTACTTTCTTTCCTTCTTTGTCCCCTGTCTGATTACCCTTTTCTTAGGCCCGAGAGTCTTCATCAACCGAGTTTGGGTCGTTTTGGGAAAATCACTCGCTTACTTTTGACTGTAGTTTTGAAATAGGAGTTATTTGATAGTTTCAACTAATATTCGTGTTTAAAAGACCTTGGAGTGGTGGTACCCTTTTGACTATTTATCCAGGTATCATCTGTTGTGTGATATTCAAATATCGTCTTTTCTGATTACAAAATCAAGAGCGGTTGATAAGTAGATGCAGAGAATCAAGAAGGAAATCGCTGACAGGATATGTGTTGTCAGATATTGGGAGGAAGATGGTAGATCAAATATAAATCGTCACCACGATTCTTAGATTTTTCAATCCTATAAATGGCACTAAAGGAGGCGTAGGGATGTGGTGACCTCATCTCCAGTGGGAAACTACTGCAGTCAGCCACCCGAGTACTGGCGTGAAAACCATACCTTTAGGGTGGGAGGAAATGCCCACCAGCCCAGCAACATGAGAAGAGAATGGCGGATGCTTTGAGGGGAATCACCGCACGCTGTCGCTGGACTAATCACCCGCACAGTGTATTCACTGATTCAAAGTATAGAAGATTGCCTTAGAAATGGATCCGAGGTTATCCTCCAACGCCACCAAAGTGGCACATTGGAAGAAGAAGAAGAAGAAGAATAAATGGCACTAAAGATAACTTGGTCAAAAGGTTGGTTGTCGGAGAGATAAAGCGTCTATAACACAGTAACTTCGACAGTAACTTCAAGAATCTAACAAAACTACCATTCCCGTCAAATTTTGATTTAGTGCACGAACTTTTCTAAATGAAACCTCAAAGTTGTCAAAAAGCAACCAACAAATCAGTCAAATTTGTGTTCTTTACCATTTCCACAAGGTCTCAAAACAATCCAGCCATTCAGAACTCTTTCACTTATAATATTATAATGTAATATTTAAATAACATCACTCAGATGTATAGTAACAGGTAGAAAATTCTCAAAATTGACTTGAAAATACAGGTGGCTACGTCTTTCCGGTAGTTAAAGTGCCCCTTATTCTTCTGGGCTCTTTTTCTGTTGGTACAGTCGCACAGCTCTAATACTCTAATACTATATCCGGAATGGTGTTGAAATAAATCTGCTTTGCTGAGTACTTGAATTCGGATATATACTTCAAGTATATAATCAATGACTGCCTGTCAGTCCTTCTAATGACCTCTTTTCAGGTATGTATATATCTCTTACCTACTTGTCTGACAACTGTTCGTTTAATCCCGCTTGTGCTGATCACGCGTACTTGTGTCAACACATGTCACTATGTCACTACACATTCTATGTCACTACAACTGCGATATTTTAAGTTCTCCAGAAATTTGCCTTGTGGTTTTGGCCTTCAGGTTTTATGTTTGTAGCAAACTACCACGTGGATGCCACAGTCGAGAGTTCACCCCTCCTTGGACATCAATTTATTACATTTTCTGATGGATACCTCAAGAATGTTTGTAATAATAAATGAATGGGCGAAGGCGGCGTGCAGTACTTATGAAATGACTGCTTCGTAAGAGTGTGCAGTATTTTTAAGACGAATTGGCGAAGGCGGTGTGCAATGGAACCTTTGTAGGAGTGTGCAATACTTCTGAAATGAAACCCCTGTGAAAGTGTGCAGTATTTATGAAATGGCTATTTGATGGATTCGTCAAAATTACATATTTATTCGTTGTTCTTATACTCCTATACACCGCCAAGATTTCAGCAGACACTCTCTACGCCTTATGGATTACTCGAATTATTCCGGATACTCGGATTCGCCCAAAATACTGGATAAACCGGATGCTGGAAAAACCTCACAACACACACTATTCCACTACCAAACGATAGTTTTCCACTAAACTACAACAAAAAACACTAAAAGCAAAGAAGGCTAAGAGGTATAAGACAGGAGGAAGCTCAAGAAAATAAACCATTCGCCAGAAACCACCCAACCGAAGACAGTTCCAACATGATGATGTTCGATAATTTCATCCCCGGGTGCGTAGTCATCGTAAAACTTTTAATAAGTAGCAAGTAAATAAATAAAATTAATAATTAAAACCTTAGGGAAGTTAGAAAATTTGAAAAAGGCTTCGGTTTGAGTTGGTCTACCCCTATGCAAACAACCACAGGCATAAGACAAAGAGGAAAACGCCGAAAATCAAGAAGGAGGAGAGAGGGTGAGAGGGATGCTGTCGGGGGTGGTTGATGAGCATCAATCTTTAAGCAGACTTTCCTCCCTCCTTCCTCCATCATCTCATTTGTTATTTCTCGGGAAAACAAAAACAAAAAGTTTTTAATAAACCTGTGGAAAGAACAACATGAAAAACGTTTCGCAACATAATTTTTAGTTAAAATATCGAATGAAATTGTTTGCTTTATTATTATTATTATAATGGGAGAAGGCGGTGGAGGCAGGGAGTGGAAGGGTGGAGGGCGGAGGAAAGCTCGGGCGCGGGTTTTCGCCGAACAAAATTCCAATAACAAGCAGTAGCGAGTTTATAAAATTAGTTTAGTTAAAATATTATTTTGGAGATTTCGGCGCTGGAGGGAGGGAAAGCGAACGGGATAGGTCAGTGCTTCCATTATTTATGTTCAAATACTTTCTACAACCGAGAACAAGTTTTAAAAGTTTTATTTCCAGATTTAGACGGGGGTGGGGGAGAGAAAAGGCTTTTCTCAGTCGTGTTTTGAAAATAGTTGAAGTCAACAGTCAAGTCGTATATGTTATACTGTATATTTTGGCTGTTACTCCAGTCAATTCGAATTTTCGGTAAAGAGGTTGTTACTCCCGCCCTCGCCTTTCCAGACCTTTTGACAACGCTAATAGCTACACTCTACAGCATCTCTCGATGTGGATGAAGCATCTGAATGGGACGTTTCCCATAAATACTGCACATTTTTATGAAGGTTTAGTTTTTAAAATATTGCACACTTTTACAGGAGTTTCGTTTCAAAAATACTGCACACCGCCTTCGCCAATTCGTCTTAAAAATACTGCACACTCTCATGAAGTAGCCATTTCTTAAATATTGCACACTCTCACAGAGTTTTCATTTCAAAAGTATTGGACACTTTCCCAGTTTCTTTTCATAAATACTGCACACCGTCTTCGCTCATTTTTTAAAATACCGCACACTCTTATGAAGTAGTCATTTCTTAAATATTGCACACCGTCTTCGCCCATTCATTTTGAAAATACTGCACACTGTTAGGGAGTAGTGGTTTCATAAATTTTGCACACTGTAAGACAAGCCTCATTTCATAAATATTTCACACTTTCACGGTCGTTTTATTTCATAAATACTGCACACTTTTACGAATTTTTAATTTCATAAATATTGCACACTTTCACAAGAGTTTCACTTCTTAAATATTATACCCAAAGTTTTAATTTCAAAAATAATGCACACTTTCCCAGTTTAATTTCATAAATTTTGCACACCGTCTTGGACCATTTATTTCGTAAATACTGCACATTTCGCAGGGGTTTTATTTCAAAAATATTGCACACTTTCACAGAGTTTTCGTTTAAAAATTCTGCACACTTTCAGAGTTTCAATTCATAAATATTGCGCACCATCTTCGCCCATTCATTTCAAAAATACTGCACGCTTTTATATGGGTCTCATTTCTAAAATATTGCACACTTCCACAGGGGTTTCAATTCAAAAATATTGCACCGTCTTTGTTCATTCATTTCAAAGATACCGCACACTTTTATGGAGTAGTCATTTCATAAATTTTGCACACTATCACAGAAGCCTCGTTTCGTAAATATTTCATACTTTGACCGTCGTTTTTTTCATAAATATTGCACACTTTCCCATTTTCATTTCATAAATACTGCACACCGTCCTCGTCCATTTATTTCAAAATACTGCACACTCTTATGAAGTAGTCATTTCATAAATACTGCATATTCTTCTCTAATACCAAAAATCCATTTTTAATTTTTCAGTCGCGTAACTTTAAAAACGCTTAAAAGGAAATTTAACCGTTATGTACTTTTCCGATGATTAATAACATAGCCGGGATGTGGTTTAGTGTGTTGTTGAAGCGGTTTCCGCCTCGGAATTTTGCAAAATCTTGCGAAAATACATTAAGCTGGAGAGTTTGTTGGAAAATTTCTTCTTCTTAAAATGAAAGATGTTTGAAGCGTGCGGCTGGTTATGTTATTATATAATAAGTATAAAAGTTATTTTGATGTTGAGAGGAGATGTTGTTTATCAATTCGTATGAGGCCTCAGCTGCTACATACACCTTTTTCAAAGTACGCCTAACTAAAACCATTTTCACGAAACACGTATTTCGTGATGGTGGATGATGGCGGATTAAATATTTGTAGAAAGTGCTTTGTGGAGGGATAGTGTGAACAAATACGGCGTTGGGTTTGACTAGATGAATTAGGAACGAGAGAAAGGACCGGGACAACTGGAATAAGCTCAAAAATTCTTTTTGGGGTGTCTAAATTTACGCGACTTAACTCCAAAATAGTATTCGAAGTTATGCGACTTTAGCTTTATAACGAAACGCATTTCACACATACAGACGTTCGAAAGCAAATCAAAATTCGTGTTTTAGAGTAGAATATATTAATAACCAAATTCCTTTTCCATATATATATTATTTATATCTCATAATTATAGTATAAAAGACGAAACCAAGTTTACAAGTTGACAGTTGAAGAATTTCTGTTTCTTTCAAGATGTCATGACCTGGACTGTCAATATTCTAAGTTTTTAATTATGTGCTGACTTGCTGTTGTTTTGTCCTAATTTGACACTTCAAGAGGAAGATTCAAACCCACGTCAGAACTATACCAAGCCAAAGGACAATTGCTGACAAAGGGACTAAAATAGTAGACACCAAAATCTGCCCGGAAATCCGTTGCAAGGTAGTAGTAGTTTCGTCCAAATCAGTATAAACACCTCCCCGAATCCAATCAAGAGTCAGTAGTAGGCGGCACTATTGAGAGTAGTATGCGTTCAGTAGTGGTTGTCAGCAGTCACTCTGTATGTAGCCCAGCGGTATATCCAGTATCTGGAATGATTCGAGTAGTGACAGTAAACAGAAACACAAGAACAACCGAGTCTCTCCAATCCTAAGTCTTCTAAAAAGTCGGAACAAGGCCGTAAATTATATATATAATAATATATAGGCTGTAATTATACATATATATAATTAATACTCTACTTCTCTGGCTATTTGTTTATTTATTTATTTTGCATACTTATAAATTTTAAAATTTGTCTAGATTTACATTTATTTATTTATTTTTTGCTTATGTATTTATTTATCTGTTAATTATCTATATATATATTATTTATATATTTTTGTGAATTCGTTATTCCCCGATATTTTTTATACTGTAATTACTTTAATATGTATAACAGGATATTGTAACACCCGAATAGAGTACAAAATAAAAATCAAAGTCATTTCATAAGTATTGCACGCGTTGGAAAATACAAAATTTTATTATTTAAGAACAATTTAATAGTATATATAATATATTAATATTTGGAAATAAAGCCGAATTTATTTGGAGGGCGGTGATAAATAAATAAATAAATAAAAATAGTTGCATAGTTAGTATTTGTGTGAAAGTGTAACCTCAAATGTGGGGCGGGAGCGGAAATCAAAAGCACGAAAATTCGAATTTTCCACAAATTAAGGCTTCCCTTTCCCTCCTCCTCCTCCTCTTCTTCTGTTGCCTCTCTTCCCGTTCAGACATCCCCGTGTTCTCCCTTTCTTTTGTTATCATTAATGATGATGGAACCAAGTGAAATAAAAACGAAGATGGATTAGCTGCGGAAAACTAATTAAAATATCTGAGCGCCATTTTTGATGTGTTCTCCGAGTTATGATTAATTCGTTTACAACAGGATGTTTGTGAACGGAGTCCGCGATTTAACCGTTCCACCTCTGACGGCTGACAAACAGGAAGAGATATTGCTAACCGGCGGAAATTGTATAGCGAATATTAATTAAAAAGGAACCAAGACGACGGGGGCAGAGCGCGCGCCATTCCGAAAGAAATCAAAGGTTAAGCTGCTGGCTTCATTAAATGGGGGTTCTGCTGTCGATTCGATGTCGGTTTTTTTTAGGCGCGATTTGAAGGCGAGTAATCCCTTTTAGGGCGTTTTGTTGATTCCGATTTTTAGATTTCAATCTTTTTTTTGGGAGTGGGAGGGAGGGAAAGTTTTCGATAACGTGGCTGAGGGCAAATTCAAAAGTTGCGGGGTATCGCGGATTGAGTTTCGAGAATTTCATTTTCCGGTTCAGGTGGTCGAAAGTCGAGGATTCCAATTCTTCATCGTCACAATTGTCAATTTTTCACTTCGGTGTTTGAAGAATACTTTTCTCCGGTACGAACGGAGGAAGGAGAGAGTGGGGGGGGAAAGGAAAAATTGGAAATTTCAGAACCGGAAACTATTTGAAATTTCCTCCGCCGAATGACAGTTCCGGAAATGGATGTCAAAGAAATGGCGGGAAATTCAAAATATTTTCAGATGAAATCTCTTCTGAATCGATTAAGTGCTGTAGTTATACACTCAGATCAAAGTTTTTTATCTGTTTGAATCATAATGTTGACCTTCAAAGACTTATCCAAGGTCCGCTGTAGTTATTGACGTCTTAAATTCTCTGTCGTTTCTAAAATTAAAAAAAAAATTTCTTACAAAGGGTAGTTTATACTTTTTATAATTTCATTTTTAATTTAATGCTTTTGTACTTGTATCTAAATATAGTAACACTCTATAAGGGCACCCAACAGAATGTATAATATAAATTATAATAATATATAAGCTTATGAAATTCTGCTTTTAGTTTTAGACAGTTTCTTCAACTTTTTAAAGTTTAAAAAGCAAGACTATACCTCTCTACATCCCTCCGTTGACGTCTTATCAATCTGTACGTCATACAGTTTGCCTGCATACTTACTGTCGGAATTAGGTGAATTAGTGAATCAAAACACACGTTTCGTTATCCATTCAAGTAGTTTGCTGAGTGATGGTGCTGCCCTGACTGATGTTGATATCCTCTCTGCAGACGTCTCATTCTAGAATGTTCTTCACACCCTCGTGCAGGTCTCTACATGTGGTACAGCCTGTCGGATACAAGTTGAGGGTTGTTTCATCTGGTCGCCATACCAAAAGAAACTTTTTGATTGCAGAATACCAGATTTAAAAGTTTCCCTGTGGGCGTATATATAAAAACAGACAAGTCAATGACTTCCTAAGTGTATGTGTCAGTATAACTTCTTGGGTATAATCGAACACTTAAAGAAGTTATAACAATCGCTTGAAAACGGAAACAACTTTTAGGAAAAACTCTCAAAAAAGTTTGTTTCCGAGACGAAAACCCTGTTGCTGAGGTGGGAGAGGAAAATAGGAAAACCACCGCCACCTAGACGACAGCTTTCCAAATAGTTGCTAAACGGCTAAAGACATTTCGTGCTTTTTTTGCCCTCCTCCTCCTCTTTCTTCTTTCTTTACGACCCGCACACACAAAATAAATCATTTCGCATTCTTTATATCAAAGCTGGCTGCACTCACCGACTAAGAGGGAGGAAAAAAAAGGAGAGAAAAAGGTTGAAAGCTTTTTTCTATTATTTATGAGTTACCGGATTTGGACTAACGATATTTTGTAAGAGCATAATCTTGTATCACAACCGGAAACTGTAGGGAAAAAAAATTCATAACTCATAATGGTCTTTCCTGCCGTAATAGAACTTTTCCGAGACTAGTTACCTAAGGATTCTTTACCGGGAAAGGCGAGGGGTTACACGGAGGGGGTCTGCGACAGAAAATTTTTGGTTTTTTAACATTGTCTTCGGTTTTTCTCTTGCTTGGAAGCTTTTTGGGGTTAATAAAGAATGCAAGTCTGCATCTGATGTTCGTTTCAAGCTTTTTTTTGTTGTTGTTGTTGTTTGTTCCGCCATGTTAGGCTTGAACCGTGGTTCCAGAATTGTTTCTTGAAGTATCATCTGGCTTTTTTTAATTAGTCAGCTTTTTTAAATATTATTAAATTAAAAATTTTTTTATTGCTTAACTCTGATTTTATTCTCATCTTTTTTTTTGTCCTGTTTGGTTCTGCAGCCGGAGTTTTAAATTTTTTGTTTCCTGTTTACTTTGCCCCTTTTTTTGTTACATAATTTTTTTATATGCTTCTCTTCTGCATTAATTTCATTCATTCTATGATATATTGTTTTTTAAATCTGTTTGTCTTCTTTCAACCGTCTGCCGGGCTGACGTTTTCCTTGGTTTTGGCTTTCGTACTAATTTTTGTTCTCGTTTTCTGGACTTTATAAACTGTTTTTAGCTGTAGTAACAGTGCAACTGAGTTTTCTTTTACGCGGGACATGAATACTTTTACATAAAAATTTCTAAATGAACTAAATTCAGCGATGAAATGGTTTAAAATACGCTTTACAATTAGTTTCTGTGTGCATTATTTATGAAAGAGTCGCCGTAGAGTGTGCATTATTTTGAAAAATTTTCCCCTCCACTCTTCATTATTTACAAAACAAATTCATCACCAAAGCTTGCATCACTCGGTAATTAAATTATCTGAAAGAATGTGTGTAACTTATAAAGGAAGTTTCTTTTGTGCAATATTTATGAAATGGATTCTTTGCGAAATTGCAGTCTTTTTGAGACGAATTCTTGGGAAAAGTGTGCATTTTTTATGAAATATCATATGAACGTGAAAGTAATATTGTATATATGGGACCGCAGAAGTGATAAATCGGAGGAATATATATATATAGTTCCTCGCAGTTTATCATAATCACCTACTAAGCTTGGTAAATGTGACAAATTATTTAGTACACTCAAACCTGTTTTCATGCGGTCTTTTTTTGTGCGATTTCAGCAGTTCCTATTCATCGCATAAAAAACTTTTTAATTATGTTCCAAAAACTATATCTTATAGCTATTCCTAAAGTTTTGTATAATTTTTTTCTGCGTTTTCTTTTATGCGGTCCCTATCCACCGCACAAAAACAGGTTTGAATGTATTTATCACATTTACCGGCCGATTTATACTGCCTCTCTCTCGGACCTTATACTTCTTTCGACTTAAAATTTTTCAGCAATAATCATGTTTGTACTAACCGAACTCAACTCACACTATGAACCGATTCCTCACTTTTGTTTTCTTCCTTATTTCATAAATATTGCACACTCTTAAGAAAGATTATTAAGCAGACAGAAAAGTAAAATCGGTTCAGTTTTACGATAAAAGTGATTAATGAGGCGAATAAATATAATTCTCGACTATTAATCACCAACTAAGCTGGATAAATGTGACCTATTATTGAATATTTATCACATTTACCGGCTGGTTTATCAAATTTCAAATTCGTATAATGAAATTTAATGTAAGTTCACTCCGGTCCGTGGGCTGGTCACTTCTCAAAGGTTCATAGATTGTTGCTGGATTTTGTCAGGTTTTGTTAAATTTTAACCAAATCCCATATTACTGGTTTTAAATTCAATAAACCAGCCGGTAAATGTGATAAATATTCAATAATAGGTCACATTTATCCAGCTTAGTTGATGATTATGATTAATCACCGAGAATTATATTTATTCGCCTCATTAATCACTTTTATCGTAATACTGAACCGATTTTACTTTCCTGTCTGCTTAATAAATCGTTCTTAAGAGTGTGCAGTATTTATGAAATAGGGAAACAAAAGTGAGGAATCAGTTCTTAGTTGGGTTAGTACAAACACATTATTGCTGAAAAATTCCAAGTCGAGAGAGACAGGCTATATTTCAGCCTCATTTTACTTAGCTTAGGCGTTAAATTTATTCAGCATACTCATAGTGCTGATCTTCAACGAAATATTTGATTCGGAGGTCCTTTTGAGTTTTTGGGGGAGATAATTACTTTTAACTCTTGAGAAAGTCAGTTGGAGAAAATCGCGGGCTCGAGCCAAAAAGAGAAGACAGATCGACCGAAGGAAATGAGAGGATGATGAAAATAGACGAGCGGATGAGAAGATCGTTCTCGAAATTGATGATTCTCTCCGCACGATGTCGTAAACATTGTAAGCACTGCTCATTTCTGCTTAAGCCAGGTGTCAAAATATTTGTCTCGGGAAAAGAGGAAAAACGATTTTTATTCCCGGAGAAAATGCTTTTATTTTTTTTTTCCTCGTGAAAATGTTTCCGTCCATAAATTCTCAAGTTTTTAACATTATTCTTTTAGTGCTAGTGCTATCCAGACCAAATTTAAGCGATGGCGGGGGATAGGCTTGTTTAAAAGAGAAATCCATTTATAAATTGGATTACCCATTTTACATCTGCCTGACTTTTTTTTTCGCAGCCGTTTGATATTACAAAAAAAAGAGAAAACAGTTTATTACCTCGTTTTGATGAGCTTTTCCCTCGATTTTTGAGCTTTTCTTTCCATCCGAAACTTAAATTAGAAAAGACAGATGTTACTTAACCAAAAGAATTTTGGGATGTTAGTGAGAAAAGGGAAGTGAATCACTTTTGGACGGAAAAGCGGGGATGAAGTTTCAGGGAAACTGATATATGTGAGAATGTACATCCCTCACATTTGCAAAACGTCTCTCAACCTCCGCCATTCATCTGGCGGTTAATTTACGAAAGCTTTTATTTTAATTGATGACGAGAGAAGGCGGTGGTGATGATGATGGCTTCCTTCTCATACTTGTGTTTGGTTTCTATTTTCCTACCAAATTTTTATCCAGCCTCTTCTTTGAAGACGATAAGTATTAGCACAACTCTGAGTGTTTATTCAAACCAATTTCACTGGTCCAGTATCGGATGGAGGAAGAATTTGGCGGGAAACTCTGTGAAAATCAAAAGAAATTTTCTCAACCGCAGATGGTTGAAAGTTAAAAAAGGTTTCGTTTTGGGGAAAGGAGAGAGTGGAGTGGGTTGGAGGCTGTAAAGATACACTTGGTGAAAATTTAAAATTAATAACCTGAGTAAAACCGCCACTGGTCATAAAATTTCATGGGCCTTTCCCCCCCAGCCCCAAAGTTTATAAAAATCTATTCGCCAGTTAATCGAAGGCTAACTTTGATATTTTTACGACGTTCTTCAGAATTTTATTTTATTACATTTCCGTTTATAATAATTTTTTGATTATGACTTTTTAACTACCCGAAAAATGTTTCTTGGTCCCTCTTCAACCTCCAGACTCAGTTCAACCCCTTTAACTTTCTCTGTTTGGTAACCGATTTCTTCAGAAAAATTTTTTTCCTTACTTCTTCAGAAAACACCTTCTGGTCATCATGTGTAGCCTTGAGAACACTTAAAGACACAACTGTAGTATTTGTAGTTACAAATGTAATCGTATCATGGCACTAAGACCCTCGAGTGTATATCAGAGGACTTGGAAGCCATAAACAACGGGGAGTAAAGAAGAAGACATAACGATGGGTTATCTCAGGTGTCGTGGGTACGAGAAGAATAGCCTTCTACGAAAAACTAAGCAGAACGAACCCTGGGAGACTGACAAGTATAAACTTTCAGTACTTTCTGAAGAAGAAGACAAGACCAGCGTGGTTCTTAGAGTCGGAAGGAACTGAGAATCACACAACAAGACCGCAAACAGCGTGATAGAATGAAGGACAAACCGGAGTCACCAGACTGAAGACGTGCGTCCGAGAAGAGGAAAAGAGGTTACAGCAACGAAGCAATGTTGACGTCATGGCTCAAAAACATGGCCGAAACAGATTAATCCGTATATACGAAGATATATTAAAGGGTGTATACCTATTAAATACTCAAACGCATTACAGTAGTTATACACATCCACATAAACACATAACATCTGTACAGTTTGTTGTTATGTAAACCCAACACGAGTAGAAGTTTGAACTAACTCGCAGCCATCGCACTAAATTCAACCCCCCCCACCCCGGAAAGGGCCTTTTTGGTTTCGTTCTCTCATTTTTAATTATTTTATTAATTAGTACGGGAATTTCGGTGTAAAAGTGAAAATAGGTTGATCCTTTAATTAAATCGACGACATATTGTTTGAAACTTTCTCGGCTGGATAATCTGATGAAGGGAAAACAAAAATTATCCGGGGGTTGTGTGACTCGAAAACAAAACAAAACCAAAAAAAAATTAAATTTTGGATTTCGGTAGGATAAACTCGCGACCTTAAAATTCTTTTTTTCTTGTTCTCTGGAAATTTGTTTTTCAAAAGAAACTTCCGACACTAATTAACACGCGCGTTTTCAGAGTGTATCGATGTGGATTGTTGAATTGTTTGTTTCACAGGGAGTAGCTGTATGTATTCACACACGTTTGATGAAAAGGTTTATCAGAGAAAAATTTTTCTGTAGTCGCTGAGGAATTAAATCCAGTTTCAAATTGAATTTCACCCTCGCACTCTTCTCTACAGTCTTCTACTTGAGGAATATAGCAAATTCTTCGAAATGGGGGTTGAGAAACCCTTTTACAGAAGCATTTAAAAAGCCCGGAGAAAAGGGTTTTTCACAGACACTTGACATTCACGAGGGCCAAACCACTTACACAACAACAGGAATCTTCAACGCGAGAATAATTCAGTGAATGACTTTGGAAAGGACTGAAATTTTCCGCTAATTACTTCTCTCGGATATTTTGTTGAAGATGAGTGGAAGGGGTTGGAGATGGTGAGGGTGAACGAGGAAAATTCGGAAAATGGGAAAAGAAACTGGCTGTACATCGAAGAGTTAAGGAAAACTGAGGTCTGATTTGATTTGTGCGAATTTTTTTTGTGAAACAAATATTCTGAAGGCTTTCGTGATGGGTTTAGGTAGATAATACATAGATAATATAAATAATATAATGTTAATATGACTAATACTGAGTATTGCCTTACGTACATAATTTAGGCAGTGGTCAACTTTGCTCTTTACCAACTGTTACGTGTACAGTATAAAAATTTTTCTTCTAAAAAGTTTCCACGTTTTTTCTTTGATAGTATTATCTGAACCGGAAGGTAATATTGTATATATGTTACGACCGGTAAAAGTGATAAATCGGTCAAATTAGTGATCGGGCACCAACTAAGCTTGATAAATGTGGCAAATTATCAAAAATTTATCACATTCACCGGCTACTTTATACAATATCAACTCGTAATGGCGAATGTGATAAAATTTTGCTCAGAAGCGTGACATCTATCACTTCTTTGTCTGATCTATTCGTCATTTCTTGTTGGGAAGTTCCTTCACTGTTACTGACAAACACAGCTGCATGGATGGTTAGCTTCTTGTCAGCAACGTTGTGTCAAACTTTTATTCATAGTCACCATAATCATAGGCAATAACTACGCTCAATAAATATGACAAATTGCTAAATATTTATCACATTTACCGGCTAGTTTAAAAAATTTCCATCCCGTAATGGAGAAATTAATAAAAGTTTGATCACAAGATAGACTTCTGTTACTTTTCTGACAAGAATCGAACCATCCAAGCAGATGTGTTGGTCAGTAACAGTGAAGGAACCTCCCAACAAGAAGCGACCAATACAAGAAGAAGAAGCCAAGCATCTGAGCAAACCTTGATTAAATTCCTCATGAAGAGTTGGAGATTTAATAAACTAGCCGGTAAAAGTGATAAATACACGCTAACTCGTCTATTTAACCAAGTTTAGTTGGTGAGTATGAATAATCGCCTGAAGAAGTTACAGAGAACAAGAATCACAGAGTCTCTTGAGCTTCTTTTTTTGACGCACTACAATTCAAGAAAGAAGGAAGAAAAGCAATGGTTACAATTTTATATTATAATTACAACTTAATTCCTTTTTAATTATTTTTCTCTTTCATTCTTGGCTGTTTCTCATCGACTTAAGTCATTGTAATTGGAATTTTTTGGGGTCTTGTAATTTTCTTAGGCCCCAAAAATGACTTCTCGTACAAACTAGAATCTCGGTTCGAAAACTCAGAGCCTATGGTCTACAAACAATATAAAAGAAATGACTACAATTGTCCACTTTATTCATCGGAGAAGGACAAGAACGGAAGGAAGGGAAGTGTGCCAGGGAGGTGCATAATGCCCTTTTAATTATTCATTACGATTCATTATCATCAATATATATTCAGTTATATTGTTCAAATACTTTTTTATTATTCATTAATATCGATTTCTCATTTCGAATTTTTTTTTTAACCCGAAAAATGAAATAAACATTATCATAACATTATCTCGGTTATATTCAGATTTATAAACATGGCTTTCCATCTAGAGCGTGGCCTAATGTCATTCAATTTTGAGTCGCAAGGAAAATATGTGACGCGACACACTTTTCCATTCGGTTCTTTCACGGATTTGAATTCGTTCAAAAATCCGACGGTTAAAATTTGATTTTGTTTTGAAAGCGTTTGTCAGAGTTGTGGTGGGTCGTAATTGTGATTTGTGGATGACCGGATGTGAAATAGTGGTCGTAGATTCTGTATTATGTTTGCTAAACTAATTAACTCTATGACTTTGGAGATTCGGAAATTATAACGATACATCGCCGCCCACTCTATGACCTGTGGTTGCTCTACCCAGTTCGCTTGATGGTTTGGGTGTAGACTGTATCTTCCCGAGGTTGAAATGGAACAAAGTCCGACTGGTTGTTAAAGTATTTTGTAAACCATAAAAGTAGATTAGTTATGGAACGATGGGTTGATCAAAGTGTGCATTAATTATGAAAATAAAAAAATTCTGAGAGTGAGAGAGGGCTGATTGAGGAGTCAGTTGAGTGTTCGTAAAATCGTGAGGAAACTTGTTTTTGATCAAAAGATGGCATCCTGTTCGGTTTTGGTGTGTATCTGCCTATCGAACGTTTATTTCATCGCTTTCTGTCTGTATATCCTTCAATATATCATTTAATTATTGGCTACTGTATATTATATGTTGGAATTGATGTATACATCCCTCATCTTCGCCTCCAAAATGGACACTGTCGGTAACCTCAATATGACCTCAAGTGGGTCATTCTGGGAGGGAGAAGAATTTCGACTTAGTACTCTACATCAATGGACTTTCTGAAATTCATATACAGCCATAACAGTAGTTGTTATGATATTTTGTATATAGTATATAGTAAGTTCCTAGTATATAAGTCGGTTTCTCAGGAAACATCGAACATATTGTCACCCAAATTATGACAGGCCATTTTAACAGTTACCTTCAGAGGTTGAAGAAGAAGTAAAGCAGCTGGGACTTCCCAGAACATGTGTAGATAAAGGACACAGTTGCGGGGGATTGCCAGAAAAGACATCTCCTACTGGAACGTGGCCAATGTCATATTAGAAAGTCGAAAGAACTGGGAGGCCATCGCCAAAACCATGAACACCATAATTGCAAGAAAAATCAACGAACAACCTCCTCAGCCCGCTGTAAACTTTATATGATTCCGGGTTGTATATATATAAAAGTAGTATATAGTGTATATCTTGGCTCTAGTATCTATTGGCTGGTATTTGTGATTGTACGTAGGCGCAACAAAAAAATTAACAAAAAAGAGAAAATAAAACTAAAGATATCCTTGAATAAGAAAAGAAGTAACAAACATATAAAAGAAGTAGTAATACAGTATAAAAAGAAGGAAAAAAGAAATACAATAAAAGAAAATGGCGAGAAGAGATTTGAAACAATTCCATCATTGAATGGTCGAAAAGAAAGGAAAACAAGCAGTGCCATTGTGATTGATTCTATCATCCTAACCTGATCTTGATAACGATCAATAAAAGCTTTTATATTAAAATGGGGACACCAAATGAATACTTTATGAAACTTTTTTTTATTGAGACTCATACAGTAAGGTAAAAAGGAAAATATCGCGTGAGCCATTGTTAGAATTTTTCTAGTGAAACTAAGCATGTATAATTCATTGAAGTTAAAATATTTATACTCATATTATAAGCGAGACAAAAAAGGAAATAGAATCAGGAGAAGAAAATGGAGGAAAGGAAGACTAGGAGAAAGTGACAGATACAGAAACACAAAAGGGTTTCAACGTTTTATTAAATGACCTTTTTGACCGACTTTAAAAGCTCGACGAGGTTCTTAAGTTGTGAGTTTCGAAACAATTATTTTGCCAAACTTTTTTTTCTTTCTCCGGAAAATCCGGAAAATGTTACCCCAGGATGGAAGTGAAGAGCGGTGGAAGAAGGTTCAAAATTTATTTATAATAAAATTGGTCGCCCGGTTTGAGCTTTGAAGTATATATATCTTATCTAAGAGATAGTTTTTACATGTGTATGTAGTACTTCTAGTGCTGTCGTATCTACCCTTGTCCTTTGATTTTCATTCTTAACACCCATATGGGATGACACAGGGATGAGGTGGATGACACAGGGATACAATTTCTGGTGCTGCTCTATAAAAGCTCAGATCTGATCGAGGCTTTCTGTTATAATGTCTCCGCCTGTGCTTGTATTTTCGAGATTCTATCTGTATATTCAGTTTATTGTTTCTGTTCATACTTCTGTCTTGCCAGTTGTCATCTATTTCGTTACACAGTGGTCGTATCTTCTGTCCTATTGTTTGAAGGAAGAGGAAAAAGATGTAGAAAGAAGAGAGAGAAGACAAAGAGCAGATAAATTTGAAGCTGAGTCTACGTTGAAATCTCAAATTTGAGTTGAGTTTATCAAGAATCTAGCCCAACTCTATTCAGAAGATACCTTCTCTCACATAAAACCTGTGTATGTGGTGACCAAAGCAACACGCGCAGACCTGTAACAAACAAGTCACAAGACTTACAGAAACTTGCATGAAGTCGCACTCAAAGTGTCTACAACCGGCATATAAATAGAACATGCGACCGACTGGCACTCAGCACTGCAGTAGAACGAATCAGCGAAGTAACTCGAACGACTATTTTCTATAGATAATCTTGTAGATATTATTTATTTCCATAAATTTCCTTCGTTAAGAATTCGTGTGCTTTGTCTCATCTAACACCTAACTCCGACAAGAAATCGGATAACAACTCCAAAGATAACTTTTGACTTTTATCGAACTCTTAAATATCGGTTGGCCTCATAAATAAATTATCTAATGACCGAAATATTTTGATTTAAGATGACGGAATTTATTGACAAACGAGGACAAAACATTTTTCTGTTTTATTCTAACTCCCAAAATATTGTAATTTAACTGAATTTATTGATCCTCATAAACTACCTAATTTACAGATCGTTTTGCACGCAATTTACCTTTTAGGGCCCTTATTTGTATGACGGGTGCCTTTGACTCTTGAATTACACTTTCTCTCCTCTCCTCCCTCTTCTTCTGTAAAAATTTTTATGTTGCAAGTTATTTTCTTGCCCAAAATCGGAACCTGACAGATATAATACTTCGACCTTGCTCGCGTTTATTAAATTCAGTGAAAAGTTTCTTTAACCCAATGTATAATGTGCCTTTTATGTATTTGTATATACAGTATGTACACAACGTATTTGCTTTTGGGTTAGTTGGAAGGCCCTCACTTGAGTGGAATTTCGGACCCACAGGAACTGAGTGCCTGGGGTTGGTTTTCCAACGAACATTTTGATTTTGAATTTCATTGATCGGGGTTTTCTCGTTCTCATTTTACTATTGACATTAATACTGTACGATACAGTATAGTTAGTAAGTTAGCTTTAGTTTTAGTCCTGTTTTTTTAGTCTTGGGTATAACTTGATAGGAAAGAGGATTTGACCCAGAATCGTAACTCCTATAGCCGAGCACGTTACCAACTACACCAGGCCTCCCGGTTTGTATGTTACAATATAGAATAAATTTCAAAATTATTGCACACTTTCTGTAAGAATTCATTTCATAAATATGTACAAAAGTTCGTTAATGATGATCGATATGATCAAGAAGGCTATTTGGAATTTATTTGGGTAGTTTGCCCGGGTCTAATCTATGTTTATAGAAGTTGGGTTTGCTAGTTCTGTATGTTCTGTATGTTTAGATTTCTTGATATTTTTTCTGATATTCTAAAAAAGTATTTTAAATTCCTCTTTAAACCCTCACTGAGTAGATCTACCTTCTTGAGTGGGAATCAATCAATGTTCAGCAATCCCACCACTAAGACATCCTTCCGGAAGTGATTGAATACCATGGTCATCAGTTTTGAACTTTCGAATTGTAGATAATCCGCCGTAATTAAGACGAAGACCCAAACAATGGCGAATATTCTCGAGCTTGAGAGGGATGATCTTCATCGGATCACCTTATTAAAGGTCGATCATTTGACCTTAAAATAGAAATTGATTTTAAATTGACTTTTTTAAGCGGCAAGCCTAAGCGGAAAATATAGGCTAATGGTTTTGCAATAAATATTCGTGTTATTCGGGGGTGAGTCGAGAGAAAAAGGTGGAAAATATATTTGCATGCCCACATTCTCGCTCGTCCTCTTCTCTCTCTCTCTTTTTTCAATTTATGTTGTTTCTGCGTTTGACGTGTGGCTGTATGTTAAGAAAGAAATAGGCGAGTGAATTGATATGTTAAATCTTGTGCTGTTTCGATCTTTTTCTGTCGATTTTTCCCTCCTCTTAGTTTACGGACTAAAACTCACAACCCTGAAACTAGTGGATGCTGAGAGATTTAATCATCTGCTTTGTATGAATTATACATTAATTCTTCTCCTTTCTATAATTTCTTAATTCTTCCACTACCACCCTAGGTTGCCACCGATTGATGGTCTACTACCCACACAGAACCCATTCAATCTAGATCAAGTACATGTCTGAAGCTTGGGGGTACGTTGTAGTTGAGTAGGAGACAAAAATTTAATTCAGAGATCGCCCTCTATGTCATATTTTGTGTAGACATTGAAAGATTTATCTGTACAAGCTAAGCCATAATTTTTCTTGAAGGTTTTCCTGTCTGGAAAACTTGGTCACTGCTTTCATTTTTGTAAGTAGATCTTGAACTCCTTTGGAAATAGAATTTTTGATTGATTAGTTTTTAATTTTTGTTATAGAAATTCAAATCCTACGGTTTAGGTAAATTTTCATTGAAGGTTTGAATAACTTTGAGATAAGACACCTGATCCAGATTAAAATGAGAGAAGAAAAAGGATATTGACAGAAGTGGGGGTGTGAGGGAGGAAAAATCTGGAAAATTCCTCGATAAGCTTTTGCGACTCAGTTTTTTGTTTCGTTCAAAATTTTTAATCAATTTATTTTGCGGAGAGGAATTTTCCAAAAATATTACACACTTTTAACGAGAGATGGCATTATAAATCACACCACCATCCAAAACTCATTTCGTTGATGACGGTCATTGCTCAGAGATTCATTCCGAAAATTCTGCACACTTTTAAGAAGACTTCATTTCCTGATTAAACTGAACTACTTTCCGGTAGTTTCTGGTTCAGAAAGTACTTTAATTTTAACAGTCTGTCTATATACAGTTGATTTATTAAACTCCTGTCTGCTATTAATTAAATTTATTTGTCAAATGCTATGGGAGTACTGTAGTAGTTAAAGCGCCCGACTATGGTCGTCAATTCGAATCCTGTTCTGTATCCTGCTATACTTAAGGATGAAAAACAGGGTCAGAACTCAAATAACTGTTTTGTACAGTAGGTCTTAAACTGTTTTGTACAGTATATACCCCAGCAAAATGAGTTTAAGTCGAAACGTACCAAGAAAACCCATAAAATGAGTTTGAACCTTTGCACACTGAAAGTAATTACAACAGAATAACACCCAAAACTCAAAACACAAACGACAGTGACGTCTGCAAATTGACTTACAACGATCAAAACCAACCAAAACCGACATAAAAAGCCAGCTCAGTGAGTGAGAATAATGAAAATGAAGAGGCAACAGCATGAAAATATCAAAACGAGATACAAAAAGATTTACAATCGAAACACTAACAACAAATATCGAGGATGATGCAAGAGGAAAGACGATCTCTCATCCCCCGTTCCCGTCTTCTTTTCTCCCTTTCAAACAAAAAAAATAATGAGAAAGTCAAAATTATCAAAGAAGAACACCAGAAAACGTAACAAATGTCTATCTACCGTGAAACGAGATATTGTCGTCGAAGAGAGAGAAAGGATGTGGAGGGAGGAGACGAAGTCAGACAAAAGGATATTAAAAATAAAATCAAAACAAAAGTGAAAAGATGGAGAACTGTTAAATCGGGAAAACAGACAGGTCGCATATCTTGAAGACCGATTTCTCGCGTTCTGCAACATTTGTTTCCTCCTCCGAAGAAAGACATCAAAGAGACATCTTTCTCTCTTCGGAAGAGATGTTGAAACTGAAAAATTTATTTCTTCCTTACGCGAATTCCATTCAACGAAATCGTGTCATCACGACTCGTAAAAATCGGGAAATCCTTTCAATTAATAAATTAAGTCACAAAAAATTAATTAATAATTAAATAAATAAATTATTTATTTATTCTAGAAGCGAAAATGTTTTTCAATTTTATGGAGTTTCGATTCCTCGGAGAATTGAAATTAACAGAATGCATAATGACTTAAAACTTATTAAAACTTTTTTTTGTTTTCCATTAAAACAAAGATGGCGGTCTATTGTTACTGGAGAAATTAATTTCCAGTCTTGGAGGAGAGAGACAAAAGAAAATGACCAAGAGAGAATAGAAAACAAAAGAAAGTAGCTGATGATTGAAAGACAAAAGAGAAAAGCGGAAGAGTTGAGGTAGAAGAAGATGAGGGAAACAGCATCTACCAGTCGGGTTTGGCTGGGAAGAAGACACTCTGAGAGTAGATTTAGAAAAGGTGGTCATAATACCGCAGACACCGATATGCGTTGGGTTTATCAGAAAGCGCACTTTAAGAAAATTAAACCTCGATCCACCCTTGAAGGATGGTGTGAGGACCTTGGGGGATCTCTATGTTAATATGGGAGTTTTAAGAGGCTTAAGGGAGGATAAATCTCCTGGAGCTCAGTCGGGGAAGACGGGGAAAGATTAGGTCGGGTCGATAGTTGTAACGGTGTTTCGAGAGGCGAAATCGGTTTCTCGGAATTTGGAAATAAAATAAAATCTCCTGGTTTTTGGGTTAGGTTCAAGCTCAGGTACGCGATTCTTAGTTGTCTGTTCACTTTTGAAATCCCAAATTCAGGTTTTGTTGTTCTCTCGATATACCTGCTAAAACAATTTCCATAATCGTCGCATAATTTGCACCTTCGACATTATAATTGCTAAACGATTGCACACCCATTAGGAGGATTGCTAATTTATTCGTGAATCAATTAAAAATGGTCCAGGCTGGAGATGAAGGGGTAGTAGCCATTTGTTTACTTTACCTTTTCCATTTTCACCTCGGTCTACTAATGATGCGTAGTCTTCGGGAGGATAATTGAAAGGTGAGGAATTTTTTGTTGAGGATCTCCGCGAACGCCTCAAGCATCAACACATCCCAACATCAGTTCCTCCATCTTCAAAGGACGGCACGGATTTAATTATCATAATAAATATTCGTTTTTATTTTACAAAATCAACCTAATTTACACCTGCTTTGTGAGAGGAGTTACTCTTGGGTGGGTTGGCAACTGTAAATCACTCTTTGAAGCTTTTTTTCTTTCATTTAGAAATCAGGTTTTCCTCCCGCCAGCAAGCTTCAATTAAAATTTTCCTTTTAAGCAAATTTTTTTTTTGATAATATAAATCTCCCTCTCAAAAGCTCCGAGGCGAATTCTGTCTGGTACAGTTTGTGTTACATATAAAGTTGGAAACAGTTAAAATGATGCCCACGTACCTCAACGATGCCTTCTACGCTTCCATCATGGAGACAAAGAAATAGTTCTGAATGCTCTTGATTTTTTTTGTGCGAGTTAGTAAATGTCTTTTGATCGTATTTGTACAGGTTCCGGGTTAGCCGTAACAGGTTCCACTCTTGATGAAATTCGTTTTTTGAAAAATAATTTGAGTTTTGAATATAAATTGAGTTCTTAAAAGGTTTTTTTTTGCCTGACGTTAGC
Source organism: Columbicola columbae (assembly GCA_016920875.1). Classification (NCBI taxonomy): domain Eukaryota; kingdom Metazoa; phylum Arthropoda; class Insecta; order Psocodea; family Philopteridae; genus Columbicola; species Columbicola columbae. The sequence goes on along the minus strand of JADMLL010000005.1, from coordinate 6,252,564 downwards.
GTGGGCCGACATTGACTTTGAGAACATGTTAAGTATACTAAAAGGTGCAAATAAAATTTTTATGGTCTTTCTTGAGCCTGGTTTGTTTGTGTTTGGGTTTTTGAGGTAGAAGAGAATCAGTTGTGACAATGTGTGCAAATCGGATGTGTGGATTTGCTGGAAGGTTGCTGGTGATTTCGATTGTGTGGGTGAGTGACGTCAGCACTGTTTTGATTGCTCTCTTGGATTATGTATATTTGATGAACCTGTTTTAGGTTAATATACCTGCCAAAAATTTTTTTGCTGTCGCTCTTGTTTCTGTCTTTCTGTTTTTGTTATGTATTCTCTCTTTTAGACTTTATCGTTTATTCTTTCTGTCCTTCATTTTTCTGTTTCTGTCATTGTTTCAATTTTTAATTCACCTCCTCTCTTTCATTTTCTCTAACTTATGTCTTCCTCCTCTCTCTCGTCGGTTTCTTTCTTTCTTTTTCTTTTTGCATCTCAGGTTGTTTCTCTTCGTTTTTTCCTCTTTTTCATTTTCCTCCTGCTTCTCTTTCACGCTTTTTCTGTTTTGATTCACTCCTTCAGTTGGTTTTGTTCTTCTTTCTCTGATTTTTTACTTTCTCTCTTTTTCTTTGTCTTGTTTTGATTTTTCTTAACTTTTCTTTGTTTCTGATTTTATTTTCTCTCTTTTCCTTTTATTTCGTATTTGTTTGTCTCTTAAACCACAACAGTCAGTTAGTTACGATTTCTGGTAGGTTCTTGTGCTTTTTGAGGTTTCTTTCTTTGCTCTTTGAGGTTATACCTTAATTTCTGGTGATCATTGTCATAGACACTGACAAACTAAATCCCAAATCGATTTTTTGAAGGTCATTAAAAGCCAAATCAAAATTTTGACTCTCACAATAACCTTAACCAGGGGTGTCTAAACGGCGACCACTTCGAACTTTTTCTTTGAAACAAACTTTACATTTTCCCTGTGAAAAAGCTTTCACGGATCGGAGAACAAAATTTTCGTTACATCCATTTTTACGTTCCAAAAAAAGAAACACAAATTGGTTTAGTCTCTGAGTCACGTTCTCGTTGAAAAATCTGTCTAGCGGTGAGAGTGACTTTTGACGGGCGTACGATTGAGTGATTGATTACTTCAATATTCTTTTTCGCTTTCGTCTGAATTTCATTTTTTAAAAAACTTCGGAGAGAAAGAAACATACGCAAGCGTAAAACCATAACCCTTTTCCCCTTTCTCTTCAACATCCAAAAGGAAAAGACCAATGAGAACCAAAACAAAAAATCAAATTTCAATAATTGGCATCCGAAAAAAAAGTTTTCGATTTCAAAAGTTAATTAAATTCGACATTATCACCAATAAAGTTTTAATTTATGGGAAATTGAGGCCTCTCCCGCCTGACAAACCTAATTCTTGAACTTCTTTTAAAGATCTAAAACAAAAAAATGATCTCCAGGAAGGAAGTGAATCGCTACAGGTTTTATTTATATTCTGGAGTGATTCCAGGCTTCCCTGGGAAACGAATAAATTTAAAATTTTGCAGACGCTTTTAATTAAATCAATTATTTTGTAATATTCGCCTCGAATGAGTTAAACGAAATGAAGGAAATTAATAATGAGTCGAAATAATGGGAGAATGATTCATTAGTTTGAAGTTATCACTTCGCCAACTCGTGAATTATTTGCCTTTCCTTCGGCTCCTCCCTCTGAACCTTTTTTTCCCGGAGAAGAGAGGATGGTTCTGATTTAGTTTTTGTTCAGTCCTTAAGGGGAAGTACCTGATAGGAAAGTGTTTGGTTTAAGGGTTGTTTTATCTTTTTTGTTAGTTATTATAACCCATAACGGTACTGTTGGTAATTAATTTGGGTTTCTTTCAGCGCATTAAGTCCCAATTCTTGTGGAAGTGATTGAGTATGTTCGCCAGAATACAAAACCGAAGAGCCAGTTTTAATAAGAACCTCTACTCGAACCAAAAAAGCACAAATTGATCGGTGATCGGAAAGCTTTTAGGTTTTACATCCTCTGACATGATTTATAAATATTTCCAGAACTAGTAGCTGACAGTTTGAGTTGCATACACAGTCAGGTCTTGTTTTATGTACAACCTCCTTCATTAGGATTTCTGTCAGAAATTGACAGTTGAGTCCATAATGTTTTTTGTGAGAATTAATTTCAAAAGTAATGCACACATCTGTTAAGATACTATTTCATATAGGGGTAGTTTTAATCCCGTTTTCACCCATTTTTTGGGTAAACTCGGAGAATTTGAACTCGGGACTATAGTTTCTTAGTCTGGCACTTAAACCACTTCACCACAAACCTCCCTCGAATTCATTTCAAAATTAATATTAATGAACGAAGGATTTATTTCATAAATAATGCACACAGTTACGAAGCATTTTTATTTAAAAACAACGTTCACATTTTCTTTAGTCAGATCTTATTTTACGCGAACTGATTTTAAAAATTTAGGACAATAGTTTCGTGCCTTTATCCTTTTAGATTCAAATTAAGGTCTTTTTTTATGCGATTGTTAGTTGATTTCGCGATTTTTTGTGATTCTCATCTTCCCCGTAAATCAAAATTTGAGTTTGTATTTATTTTTAAAGCGGGAGGTCTGTGGTGTAGTGATTAATAAGTCCTGAGTAGTTTAAGTACAAGTGTATAAGTTATAGTTACGAGTTCGAATTTCCCTCCCGTACCCTGTTATATACAAGGATGAAAACGCGATTAAAGCTCAGATAATAATATAAATAAATATATCTTTAAACTAGTATAAGTATTATTTTTATTTTGAGTCATATTATTTGTCAAGTAAACTATCTTAGATAAAAATTCTGAGAATCGTCGAAATCACGTTTTGCCGACCCCTGAAAGAGACAACGAAGAATTCTCCTTTGTGTCGGAAGCGACCATTGCTAACCATTTTGTATTCCGGTAGGCTTCAAAATGACTAATTAATTTTGGTAAAATTATCTGACCGCAGGGCAGAGTCTAAGAAACAACACTCCTCACCCAAAAAGCCATTCTGAAAGAACTTTCTTATTACCATCACAAACAAACCGAAAGGCTTTGATGGAATTTACCTTTGTCTTTCCTTTTTCTTTTCCTTACCCCCGTATCCTTCTCTCTCTCCATCCAAATCTAATCAATTTCCTTTTGACAATCATATTCAAATATTTTAATTGTAACTCAGTTAACGAACTGATTTCATTCCGACCGGACACTCGAACGTGAATCCACCCACCCACCTACCCCAAAAACAGGTAGAACCGTCACGAACGCCTTTTATTATCATTATTATTATTCTATGTTTCAGAATAGACCAATAGTGCTGGCATCGGAGGCGATATTTTTAGCCTGACGTTCATCTTCGCTGCATTTGAAAGCAGTCGACAACGGACTTTCGAAACGGACGCATGTAATCCTTCCTGTTTAGATTAGGTGAGTCGAGATTTTGTTTTCCTTTCGTTTTTTTATTTTTATTAGTGCTAACTTTTCCGGGAGGATGGTGGGAGGGGGGTAGGTAGGTAGGAGATAGCCTTCCGTCTTGTATAAAATGTGAGACCACCTAAAATCGTTTTGTAGTTTCCTTTTTGCTACTTTAACGATGCCATTAATATTTTATTAACGAAGAATTTGAGTTCGGCAATCCGATATAAACCTTTTTATGACAACAATAACAACGACAACCTGTTGAGTTTTTCTTTTCTGGTTTCTTGTTTTTACGACGTTTCGGATATTAACATTGTTCTTAAAGATTTCCATCACTTATCTTAAATGTTGTTCAGAATTTAAGAGCAGGTGGGAGAGTGAATGAGGATGAAAACAGTCCTCCGGAGTCTCGGAGTTTGTTCTTAGTCATACTTCTCAGATTTTGAATAGTTTTTGAGCCTAAATTGAATATAAATTAGTATAAAATAATTTATTTTGTACTAATTAATTTATTTTGAATGTAATTCTTTGTTTCGGGAAGTTGCAAAACTGTAAAACACTACAAAATATAAATACTTGGCCTGCAGGATATTAGAACGTAGAAAAATTATAATAATTTGTATAAGTGATTTTATTTAGTTCTATGACTACCTCCCTGAGTGATATTTAGGAAAACAGGAAGTAGAAGAATACAAAGAATAGACTTTAGAAGTGTTTCTGTGTGTGTGGTGGAGGAGACACAATTTACAGATTGGTGCTCGAGTCAGTGTAATGGAATAACCACCCCGTTCGTCTTGCACTTGCAACCTTCCCTCTTAACCCTCAGACTCTTGCCAGATGTGACACAATAACATCCAGACTGAGTCTCTTGCATTTTACTTCAGTGCTTAAAGCTTCACTTACCCATTATCACTCACCCATTTGACTTTTGACAGCCCCGCCATGTTCGTTTCCCTTTGATTACTACCAACGTAACAGACTGTACAGTGTAGGAATATTCATGATTTGGTGACCATCTCAGCCGATTGATAGTTGGATTTGTTTACTGAGTGACGCAAACAGAACGATACCGAGAACAAACAGCAAACAAAACAGACCTGAAATGTATATAAACACGCATAAGAACAATCAAACGAGAGAGCGACAACCGGGGAAACCAGAATAATGCTTAATGATCATCGAAGTGAATCGTTTCCGTTTTAAATTCCGTTTCTACTAATTGCTGTCGAGAGATTCTGTTGTAAACAAAACAACAACGAATGAACTTTGAAATAAGTTTTCAAGATGCGGGAAAGTAGAAGAAGAAGAAGAAACTGATTACCGACCTTTTTCTTTTCTGAAAAAAGCTCAGATGGAAGTGAAGACGTGGCAAAAGTCTCTCCATGAAGAAAAGAGCTTCATAATAAATTTCCTATTCCTCTGATCGCATGAGATGGAGGGAAAAGGTTCCGGAAAACGCCAAAAACTTTGGATTTCCTTTTTCGATTTCGATGTCTTAAATGGTCTCGAGAGAATTAATTAAATGCAAACGCGCGCCTTCAAAATCACACCGGAGAAGTTCAAACCATTAGGAAAGTTCTTAGAAGTCATCTCGTGAAAAAAAAAACGAAGACACATTCAACTCTCATCTTTCTCCCCAGCCTCCCTCTACCTCATCTTCTCTCACCAGCACCAGGTCTTTATCCCCGAGTAAATCACATGAAATTCTTCTTCTTTCTCCCCTTCTTGCGTTTAATGAGTTAAAGAACTGAGATTTTTTAATAAATTATGGACCTCCATCTTTTTTTTGTTTTGTTTGCTTGACGACGAGCTCGTCATGATCTTTTGCCACCTTCCATCTCCAGGAATTCCTCATCTCTCGTTCTTCTTTCCGGTTATTTTTAAAAGACGACGCTCTCTGTGTTTGAAATGAATACTGTACTATGGATGTACTAAAACTATATACTATGTTACACGTCTATGGTCAGTTTTCATATATACTGTGAGTATATCGCTTTGAATAAATGATTTTTTAGCTGTCTAACAGACCTTGGAGTGTCTCTCGTCTATATTTTTATTGTTACTTACCCGAAAATTGTTTATAGCCCCTCCGGGTCTCTTAATTCTTTCATAAATAATGCACACTTTTATCAAATATTAAACTTAATTTTGTAAATATTACGTGAACCGGAAAGTTATACCATACATAAGTTACAATAAAAGTGACAAATAGAACGAATTTGTATGTGATTCCCAACGATTATTTATAGTCATCATCATGATGTGCTGTCTCCGCGTCGAAGAGAGGCAATCAACAGGGCTATGGCGAGAAACTAAAATTGTAAATGTGAAAATATACAAAATATTTATCACTTTTACCGATTAATATAAAAAATGTCTAGCACAATATACTGTACGGTAGAAGTGGTAAGGCACGAGAATATATTGTACATAATTTCTCGCAATTTATATCACCAACACTTGGTTAGTGTGACAAATTACTGAATATTTATCACATTTACCGGGTAGTTCATAAAAAATGCAACTCAGAATCTGTGTAAACTTTTATGAAATTTCATATTTTCAAATTGGAGATTTTATAAACTAACCAATAAACATGAAAAATGTGATAAATATATGTAACGGTAAAAGTGATAAATTTGGTAAATAGGCCTACATATATAATGCCGGCCGATAATTCATAATCACCAACTGAGGTTGGTAAATGTGAAAAATTACTGAATATTAATCACTTTTCCCGACTATTATATAAATATCCAACTTCTCAAGATCAAGCTTTTATTAAATTTCAAATTAAAAGTTGTAAGATTTTATAAACTAGCCAGTGAATGTGATAAATATGATTGATATATGTAACGGGAAAAGTGATAAATCGGGTAAATATATATAATTCGTGGTGAGTATGACTAATTACCAATTAAACTGAGTTTGTGTGACAAATTAATAAATATTTATCATATTTACTGACTAATTTATAAAATCTTCAAGTTGGAAGGAGGAATATAATAAAAGTTCTCAGATTACGAGTTGCAGTTTTCTTAAACCAACCGGTAAATGTGATAAATATTTAATAATTTGGTACATTAATCCAACTTAGTTGGTGATTATAAATCGCCAGGAATTATGTACAATATATTTGCCTGATTTATCACTTCTACCGTGAAATGTACAGTATATCTATTGGGTGTAGGGCTCAGAACCGACATTAGTTTTCGGTTGAAATAATATTTAAAAAATTTCTGAAGATTTTCCGGAATCGTTTTTTCTTTAAGTCATTTTTTGTGTAACTGTCTACGGTCTTTAAGCAATTTGGAAAGCATGCTGACACCGGTCTCGTTTCAAAGCTTAGGTCCCTCAGCAACTTCTCTGATCAAAACCTGGGGTTCCCCAACTACAAAAAAGTTATCGCCGGAAATTTTGAATCCGACCCTGTATGTCAAGGTTAGTTTATGAAATTTATATTGAAGGTAGGTGTGATGCGACACCAGAATATATGGTAGCAGAATCCATTAAAAAATGGGGGCGTTAAACCATTTCAAAGGACAGAAAACGAAAAAACGAATCTCCTCTTTGAGCTTGTCCGAAAAACGACAAAACCAAAATGGCGGGTTATAGACGAAAAGGTTTACAAGCAGAAAGACAATCAGGAAATTTTTTCAACAAAAAGAGAAAACAATCCGGAAAAGAAAGAAAAAGAAGAAAAGAAAAAAGGAGAAAATTGATATCTCGTAATTGTTATTTCAGCTCCAGATTTCCTTTTTCTTTTGCCTCATTTGCCAGAAACAGGAAAAACAAAAATAAAAGAAAAGGAAAAAAGGAAAACTCTTCAGGCTGCTCCCCGAATTGGAAAAAAAAACCTCAGGAATGCATTCCCGGAAACTTCATCCCCCGACAACAAAGCATATTTAAAATTCAATTTGAAGATACGCGAACTTGGAAACTTGTGTGCCTTCAGCTCGAATGTGGAAGTTTCCGACATGTTTCCCCCCACCAGGCACCCGGCCTATTTCCTTTATTCTCATTTCCTGAACGAGCTTAAAGCCTCTTCTAAATTTTATTGCAAATTTGATTTCCAAATCTTGAAACTTTTTTTTTTTCCTTCACCCCCTCACACTACCTATTCCTCTCTCGCTACCTCTACCTCTCGACTTTAGTCTATCTCTCTCTCTCTCTCTTCCAAGCTCAAGTTTTGCGGTGAAAGTTTTCGAGTAGACGCGTAATGAAGTTACCGAAATCGCCTCCTGAATTTGTGGAGTTTCGTAGAAAGTTGGAAAAACCGGAAGGAGAAGGTGTATCCGTGTGGGATGTATGGGGTTTCTAAGGAGAGAGAGGCTATTAGACAAAAGGAAGTCGTGTTGGGGGATGGGAGGAAGAAGACGAAAAACCTGACAGGAGCACCAACTGCTTTGTTGTTTCAAACTTTAAAGGATCCACAACGAAAGTTTTCCGAAACTTTCCCCCCACAAATCGTTTTCTCTTTTTTTTTATACAGAAAACAAAACAAACGTTACAGTAAAAAAGCACACAAAGATAAAACTAAAACAGTTACAGAGGGATGAGAAAGATATACAGAAACAGAAAACCAACAAAGACCAAAACGATGAAGTCATTCTTCAAAAAGGCTAACAAACCAAATTCATAACCAAGGATTAATATTTTGTTTGGTCTGTCTGTCTATCGGTCCGTATTTCTGATATTACAATCCCCCTTCCCCCATTAAATCCGCTTCCATCAAACCTAAAAGCTCGCAGATAGTGACAGTGACTGAAAATTATTGACAACCTCAGAAAAAAAATTTTTTTGTCTCCTTCTTCCCATCTCATTTATTTTAAAACGCATTTCCCTGTCTTTTAGTTAGACTAACTTTCGATGTAACTGTCCGTTTGTGTCATTACAGTCCCGTGACAAGTGCCTTGATGAAAAAGTTTTTTTATTTACGAGTTGGGAAAATTTCCCCAAGTCATTATCATCGCTGACAGGAGGTCTCATTTCCATTTCTTATACTCTTCAATATTTAATTGGGTCGAAAGATTGGTCTCTCATTGGTGGAGAGGATAGTGGATGAGCTTACCGAGCTTTTTGGTTTTGTTCAAACTACCCTACAGATTTGTTTGGACAGGAAAACAGGGGGGTTTCGGGAGTTGTTTCCATTTTCGGTTTCCTTTTATTTCCTTTGTTATCCCCGCTTCAAGGTCATTAAAAGCTCCCAAATAAGCTCTCACTTTCGGTGAATTATGATTATCGATTAGAATCACGTGGAAAGAAGGGAATTTCTATGTAAATTCGAGTGCAGTTACATGTACGTCAGATGATGATGGCCGTCTCTAACACCGCGAGGGAAGAAGAGTTCAATAAATATCATTCATAACCCTCGGGGGAGATACAATTTCCCGAGGAAATAACTTCCGAATCTGTTAAAACATGGCGGATCGTTGTTTTCCACATGTTCGTGTTTTCTTTTAGCCGAACCGCCGGAAAAGGCAGAGAGAGAGACAGGAATAAAAATTCGAGCAGACGGGCACCTTCGGTCTGCGGCTTGTTCATTCAAGTGAATTGTTTCTTGGCAAAGGAAAACTTTTTCCTTTTTTATTTTCTCTTTCCTGGCACCTGATAATGGAATTGAGCCATCCCAGGCAGTTTGTAAGTGTTTCGAGACAGTTTTCTCCTTTTTTTTGGGAGGTGTCTCCACCCTCAACAAATTACCTTGAACGAGGCCGTTACCATCGAAGTGGAAGTTTTTTATTTCGGGAAGGAAATCACCGATTCCTTTGGGTTCTTATTTATGTACATAATATAATAATCAAGTTCGTGTATGTGCGAGAACTAAGCACACATGTCGATGAATCGTAGGTTGGTTGGAAACTATACTCAGGTTTCGAGTAGGTTCAAAGTTGGGAAAGCCTGTCTGATAGGTTGCTAGTCTGAAGTTTCTTATAGTTTTGGTTTTTTTATACTATCTAGTCTACAATTCTACATACCCCGTATGAATTCTCTAGTTATTGCACAGTATAACGTGCCAACTCATTTCAAAAATAATGCACACATTCATAAATTAGCACTTCATTTTAAAATTAAATTCCAATCAATCGTTCATCTATTTTTATATACTGACAGTATTGTTGTATATAATTTTTTTTATATTATTATAATAATAGTTATATAAACGGGGCTCGTCTTGGGCAAAAGCCTCTTTCTCTCTTTTCAAACAATTTTGTCGGCTGGTTTCTTATACTGGTGGGAACTAGCAGAAGTGACGAGATCGTCCTTCCACCTCTTCCTCTGCTTACCCTTGTTCCTACGTCCTAGAATTGGAGACCAGAGCTTTGTCTCTTTGGTTCATCTTCTGTCATTTTTAATGTATGTACGTCGTATAAAAATTAAAATGAATTTTCAAACTACAATGAAACCTCTCTTAACGAGTTTAATACGTTCCGGAGTTTTACTCGTTATGCGAAACAATTTTTTTTTTTAATTAATATAGAATAGGGTAATGGAGTTCAGGCCGAACAAATACTGTCGAGGGATTCCTCATGTACACGTAGCGACATGTACCAAAAATTGCTCGATGTGAGAGACATTTTGTCTTAATTTATTTTGCTCGTTGTGCGAATTACTCACTGTGAGAGGTACCACTATATTCTTAAAAAATGAGGTCACTTCACTGGTGATAACTTTGTTTTGTGCTTAATAACTACCAGACAACTGTTGGAAGGCATGTCAAACCTATACAGTGCTTTTCCTCTAATTTTAGTTAGTGCTTTCGAAAAATTTGGTTAAAATCGGTTTAGAAATTTTGTAGTTATATTGGCACATACAAACAATTTTTTTTTAATTTACTAAAAATGGTTTTTAATTTTTTGTTCTCATATCTTCGATTGGTGTTCTTCCTTTGAGTGTTGAATTTTCCCATCACTTCCCATTTCCGGTTGTTTTTTATTTCCTTTCTATTTGGCCTTCAAGACTATTGAAACCTTCAATATGAGCTTTCTGTGAATTATTATTATTGATGAGAACGTTTTTTCTGTTGGTACTTTCACCAGGTACAGGTACAGGCTAGAAGATTTCTGTTTTGCTGAAAAGCATCTTTTGAAAGTACTCTTCCTTTTCTGTTTAAGACTCACCTTTTCGTTTTTGGATTCATCTCCCTGGCTGCTCTTTAATAAGCATGCGAGGTTGCCACGTAAAAGCTCGCCATAATCCTTTTTTTAAGGGGTGAGAAAAAATTCAGTTCACGAAATTTTTCAATAAACACGAAATCCCCCGGAAAAAAAATCTCAAATCAAAATGTGGAGAAGAGATAGAGGTAGAGGTGGAGGAGGAGAGGTGAAGAGGTGGTCTTGGAGTTAAAAAGGAAAAATCGTTTATCTAGAAAGACACATAAAATGTTTTTTTAAGACTGAAAGACGATGCCATATGAAAAGCTTAAACCTTTTAAGTTCAGTTCGAATATAATCCCCCCTACGTGTTGCCTAGGCGACGGAAATTGTGGCTTTATCTTATTTTCTTCGCGGCACCCATGCTCCCGGAATTTTAGATTAATTCTGACATAATTACGAATGGCACAAAAATGCGATGTGATTCTGAGCTTTTAATTAGAGAGCCCAACTTTCTTCTGTTTCTTTTCAATGGGATTCCCCGTCCTCCCCGGTCCTCTCTTCCCTGCCTTCTTTCTTTTCGGAATGAAAGCTCCGCCAAATTCCTGGCTAAAATTTTTTTTTATTGATTCGGGGGTCAAGATTTTCTTAGATTTCAGGTTTTTCAGAGATTTTTATTCCCTCTCTTGTGTTCTGGAAGCCTTCAATTTATAGATAAAAGGGGATTTAACCCATATTTGGAAAGCTCTTGACATATTTTACTTACAAATCAATGGATGGTAGGTAGATAATAGAAACCCCTTTCTTTCTTTCTTTCTTTTCTTCTTTCTTCTTCTTCTTCTTTTTCCTTATGAAAAGAAGAAGAATGTTTTAATATTGCAAACACGTATTGAGAGTTTCCCACAAGTTGTGAGAATGTTTTGACTCAAAATCTTCTTATATTAGTGTTGGCACGTGACAAATAACGTTCCTTTTATTAGATTGCTTCATACGGGTTCCGTCTCCTTCCTTACCGTTTGTCTGTCAGTCACGGTTTGTTCTCCAAGAGAAAATTTCGCTTTCCCTGAACCTTGAAAAAGGGAAAACTTAAATCCTTAACGAGTGAAGGTGGGATTTTCCTTCTGTCCCTCATTTCTTTTCCGGGAGATTTTCGCCCTGCCAACGATTTCCTTTCCCCCGGATTTGGGAATTTGTTTTTCGCCTGACCGTTTATCTTACCTTTTCCTAAGAAAAGATTTTGGTCTTCTTTACTTTCCTCGATTTCATATGTAACACGTTCCGTTTTGCTGTTGGGAGGGATGCTGAAAGGAGCTGTGACATTTACATATTGACAGAACTTTTGATGCGAATAATTCGCCGACTTTTGTTTCCTTTTGATTTGTCGTAATTGTTCCTTGTTCATTGTTCCCGAAACCCTTTTCACTTGTAATTTAAAGTTTCTGTTTGTTGAACCTTTTCGAATGATGGAGGTCTTAACGTTTCGACTCTAATTTGATTTGGTGTGATTAACCTAACCTTCGTCAGAGTGTAATGTCTAATTTGAGCTTTTGTATTCAATTTTTTGTTTGACCCACTATATCACTGCAAATCCTTCTCATAATATTAATATATATAAGTGTGCATTATTAATGAAAGCAGATTTTAGAAAGCTTTTAAGCCTATTTTGAGGTTATGCGATTCTAAGGGATAGTTCCATCCTCTTAACCCAACTTTTGAAGCTTGTAACACTCACAAGATTAGTCTTGAATCTTGATATACATAAATTTATGAAATCAATAACCCTTATTAATAATTTTTAGACCTTGGTTATGTATAGTTTCAGTAAAGAGAAGAATATCAAAGATGATTGTGTCGTCTGCCAAATCCCAGGATGTCTTTTATAGCCAGTCGGACATAACAAAGTCAACTTTTGATTTCGAAACCATTCATTGTGTGAGGCTCTCGGCGACTTTTCGCTACAGGTTTCTTTTTTTCTCTCTGTACAGAATCAACTGTCTGTTTATTTTTATTTTCCTTTCATTCAAAAGAGCTTTTATTGCGATGAAAAATTGCAAAAACGGTGACAAAAATAAAAATATTTTTAGAAAGCTTGCGAACGAGGATGAATGACTTTGTGTGTCTGCCATTGAAAATTGTTTTTGAAATCTCAGGGTCGTGACAAGGGATGAAGAGAGGGAAAGGGAAACGGGGGTGGAGAGATTCGTTCGTGTTTGCGGTCCTACGCTGAGACAAACCCTTTTGTCATATTTTCCAGAATTGGTTTTTCATGTAAAGTTTTAATCGGGAGCGAGGTTGCTTCGGTAATTTTATCCTGTTTCTGAAAATTGTTCAATTCCCTTTTTGCTTCTCCCGCTTCCCGTTCCCTCTATCCCGTCCTTTCCATTTCGCTTAGGCGACTTTTTACCTTTGGACTGTCGTTGACAGAATGTAACACCACCAGTCCAGCATGAGTGGCTAACAGAGTTAATTATTTACCGCAGTCTCTGCCCCCGAGGAAAATAAATTTAATGGAAAATCACTGTTTTAATGAGAATAATTGATTTGCTTCCGGAAGTTGTTTATTTTCCCGCCAAAAAAAAAGTAGCAGTTTAGTTCAGCATAAATTTTCCTGAAACGGAGGGCTCATGTATAAAAATCAACACCGCGCTTAATCATTCTAAATTTAATGCAAAACGCCTGTTAATTATTAAGGTTTACCCATAAATTATCTTTCTTGTGGAAAAGTAGCTTTGAGCTTTTCCAATTTAGGGCACCAAAGGGACAGGAGGAACGAGGGTTAATTGCTTTGACCTTGACTTTGGGTTCCATCCCTTTTTTTTGACAATGGGGGCTTGTATCGGGGGTAATCGAAATCATCTCCTTTTTCGAAATTTCCTTTTTTATTATACTGCCCCACTGCTCGCTGTTTGAAAAGGGGGAATGCTGTCGTTGGGTTCACACCTGAGCTTTCTCTCTCAAATTTTAAATATTTGTCTTTTTCCGTACATGAGTTTGACTCGGGTTGGAGATTTTCGGCTCAAACAGAAATACGGCAAGTTATACTCTTATAATGTGAACTGGATGAAACCTATACATAGTTTTGTAATATTAGAGTATAATTTTGACGTTGCATCTTTTAAGAAATGTATTATATATATAATATTTATTAATATAAAAGGGAAGACTTTAGAATTTACTAGCGCAAGAGCAGTAACGCATTAAATTGATCACTTCACAAGTTGATTTTGATTCTTATTCCGACTCTTCTCCAGCATCTGATCTTTGATCTACCTGACTTTGATTAATTAAGCTGGATGGTACGGGGGATTGCGAAGGATGGGCACTAACTAGGGCCCTAGAGAGAAGAATTGAAGTCTTTGAGATGTGGCTTTACCGCCGCATGCTTATAATAACCTGAACGAGACGAATGACTAAGGCGGAAGTGCTAACCCGTATGGGCAAGGAGTTGCTGTATGAAGTTAAGCGCCGGAAACTGCAATACTTCGGACACATACTGCGAAATGACAAACTACCCCAGCTCATCATGGATGGGAAAATAGAGGAAAAGCGACGCCCCGGAAGACGGAAAACTTCGTGGCTCAAGAACTTAAGAGAATGGCATGACATCCGCATTCAAGGTGTCCATAGTCCTGTTGATTGCCAACCTGTATGGTTGTATAAAAAGTTTAAACCAAACCGACTGAATAAAGTAAAAAAAACGAGGAAATACCTACACAGAAAAATTTCTTGCAAAAATGATGAAGAGAGAGAAGAGAAGGAGAGAAAGGTAGAAAGGAAGAGAAAAAAAGAAAGTTCTTGATCAGATTCATTATTTTTCATCTCTGTCATTTTAATCTCGTCTTCATTTAAAAGATTGTTTTTTTAATTGAAAGTTAAGTTTCTCAGTGTGAGTTGACTCGTCGTGATAAAGAATCCTCTTTCTACTTTTTATTATGTGGCTTTATCTTCTCCTCCTCCTTTTTAGTTATCTATTCGCCTTCCTCAGCTTTATTTTTATAGTAAACTTGTGTCGCCAAAATTCTACTAAACTAGGAGCTGTCAATCTTTTTCAGAGATCACGAATAAGTTACGCGATTTGAGGAGACAAATATGGATTCGGGTTAAGATGTATTGTTGTTGTAGTAGTAGTAGTAGTCATGATTTCAATCCGGTTTTTCACCCGTTTTTGGGTATAACAGGATGCAGGAAGAGGATTCAAACTCACTACCATTGCGTCCACGTCAGGTACTTTAACCACTACACTACTCATCTCACGTTAAAATGTATTGTATACATATACATCAGATATTGTTTTATACGACTTTTTCCTAATAGTTTTGGTGAAGGCCAAAAACGTGTATAAGTAGACTTCTCTGCTGTATAAGTAAACTCCGATTTTTCGCTGTCTACTTCATTTCTCACCATCATCATCACTCGCATAAAAAGAGACTCGACTGTTTCTTTAAGAATAAATTTAAAACACGTGAACTGCTTTTGAAAAAAATTTATTAAAAATGTATAAAAACAGCTATACAGTCTGCCTGTAAAGAAGCAGGGTTGAGAAAATCGCGGATGATTTTTAACGCGTTCCCGGTCTTCTCTGAAGCCCTCAGGGGTTTAATTGGTGAGAGTCCGACATACTCCCTTCCTCCTCTCCAAATGAAGGACAGATACTCATAGGAGTTCTTCTGGATTAAAACAGCCATACAGTCTGCCTGTCTCTACCTGTTTGTCTACGTCTAAAGTGTTTCTTGTCATCTTATAAACTCTCAACCCAACGCCAATGCTGTTTGAATTCTTGTCGTGGGACTGTTACTTATGTTATAAATATTGCACAGCCACGTGAGAAATTCTGCACCATTTTATAAGGAATTCATTTCATAAATAATGCACATTTATCGAGAATTTCAAAATGTAGAGAATTTTTGGTGACCGGTGACCTAAACTCATCTATTTTTTGTCGAAACCTGCCGAATAACTCTGATGTATAGATTTAATGGTGAGAGAAGAAGATTTCTAATAGAAAGGGAAGTCAGGCACTGTGGAGACAGGACAAAGAGGAAAAGCGGAGGAATCTGAATTCAAAGTCCATCGTAGAAAAAAAAATGGAGGACTTTCAAAGGAGGAAAAAAAGAAAAAAAATTTTCGAAAGGGTTCAGTTATGAGAAACCCCCCACTTCCAGCCTTTCCTCATTCTTACGTCCTCCCAACCCCGAAGACCCGCATTCAGACTCCAGTATATTTGTTATGTATGGTGGGCCCAATACTGGAGAAAATAAATTTGTTTTCATAAAAATAAAATCCCAATAAAATGCAAATTTGTTTTACAATTTTCCAGTTTTAAAGTTTTCCTTTTCCCCGAAAATAAAAGGAAAATTCCCGAAGAAAAGAAGGGAAGAAAAAGGGAGGGAAACAAAAAATTGAACAAGGAATTCGCAAAATTGGCAAATTTTGCCTTTTTTTGTGCTCTCCCAGATAAAATCGATTATTCGTTTGCCATATTTTTGTCGGGGAGGGTGGCAGGAGCGTTGGAAGGGAATGAACCACCCTCAAAACCACAAGAAACTTTATTTTGCTTAAGGAAAAGGAAAATGATCCGGGGCTAGAGGTGGTGGGGTTAGTTGGGAGTTAGGGACCGCCAGTAAAAAAGGTTTTGGATCTGGAATTGATTTTTGTTGGGTCGCCTTTTTTTATCAGTCATTTGTTGGTGCTGGAAGAAGATGGAGAAGGAAATTTATATGAGGGCCTGTCTCGAGCTTGTTTGTTTTCGGGAGTTGGGGGGTGGTTGTAAACTGAGTGCGGGTTCTTTCCAAAAACAACAAAAAAAAATTTTCTTGTGCGGGTTTTGGATTTTATTTTGGGTTTCCAGAAGAAAATACGAAATTCGGTTATCTGTATCTATTTTTATTTATCTACCTAACTTGTCTCTTACAGACTGATCAAAAATAAGCAAACAGAACTACAACAGAAAAAAAAGAAGCAACACCAAGCACCACAAAAAAATTTAAACTAATAACTGAATAGCAGGTTCCTCACAAAACTGCGTTATTCATGACACAAATTTACCATCACAGTGTGCAATATTTATGAAATAAGCACCTAAAGTCGTCCAAGAAAGATTAATTGATCGGATTAGTACAAAGAACAATAACAAAGAAAACACAAAAGCTCATTTAAGTTCACTGTGCATACAAAAAATATACATATATACAGAAATATAGGTCTAGGGTTAATGGAAATTAACAAATCTTATATTTTTATGTTCATTTCATAAATAATGCACACTCTAATGGTGATTTTGTTTTATAATTGGCACCAAGTCTTGTGTAGAATCTGCTGTATGCAATATTTAATAGTTGGCAGGCATTAAGTGTCAAGTTATAGATTGGTTCTGAGTGTGGTTTGTGGTTTATACTGTATGTAAGGTTTATTTGTTTACAGTAGGATGAATTTAGGGGTTTATACTGTAAAATTAGTATGTGTATCTGTTATTTACGTAAAGTTCTTAAAGAATCTCAAAGCTCAAGTAGTGCAAACTCGTTAGTGACACGAGGGTGTCCTACTTTTGGTTGGTTTGCCTAGAAAAGAAGACAACTTACAGTCACAAGACAGAGACAGAAGACAACTCGACAGTTTCTTACTGATAAGAGGTAATCTCTCATCTTATTTAAAAATTTTAATTTTGGAGGACACGTTTTCATCTTTGTCGTAACACTGACTTATACTCAATCACAAAATAGCAAATGTTTGGGAGGTACTCCAGATTAGGAGTCCAATGTTCTGGTGTACCTTCAGATAACTGCAGTTGTCAATCCCTCACCTTTCATCAAAAGTCGTGTGCGATATTGTGGCAACAAGGTGTTGAAAAAAGATTTTTGTCGTCAGGAACGGCGCTCCTTTCATTTAATGAATGATGCACCGTCGGTAACCGGAAGCCAGATCAAAAAGATTCCTCATGTTAATGACCTCTATTTAAAGAACACCTTGAAAGAGTCGCAAAACATTTTCCAAACGTCTGATGCACGAGGGTATTTAATGTCATTTCATCTATTTTTATTTCTGTTCCCGTTTTTTATTTCTGTCCGTGGCAAAGTGCCATCGGATTGCCCCCAGCAGAGACTTTCACAGGTGTAACATAAAAACTTTGTCGAAGAGGAGTCAAGTCGATTTTTCATTTAATGAAAACCACCCCCTCCTCCATGTTCTTTCCAAAAAAAAGTCTCTCCCCCCTCCTGATGATGAGCTTGACTTTTAAATTCCCCATCGACTCTGTCTTTTGTTTTCCGAAAGCTCAAATGTAAAAACAGTCTGGAAGTGTTCAGGGACAAACCATTCAGGGAGCTTTCCGCCTTCCAATTCTTAAAACAACCTTCGGATTATAAATTTTCGGAGCTTTCTCTTCGAAGCTTTAGTAATATTTCCATGGTCTCTATTATATAAACAACTTTTCCGGTTTTTCCTTTTAATTAAACTTCTTATGCTTTAATTAAGTGTTAAACAACAAGATTCTTCATAATTCCAATCGACATCGTGTTAGGCGGTAAACATTCATTCATTCATTCAGTCGACGGGTTTTGTAATGATCATTTCATTTGAGGCGGTAACGCTGTTGTAAAAACGTGACGGAAACGGTTTCGAAAAAGCTCTTTAAGTAAAAAATTATTATTTTTTTTTGAATGAAGTCTTTCAATCGATTTGTCAGCTCTTTAAGGGAAAGCTCAACCCTCAGTGACTCCCAACTGATTCAGCCTTGTTCTGACTTAATCATCGTCAGGGAGCTAATCGATTCCGTGTTTTGTATTCCTCCGCCTTCCTCTTATTATTTTGTTTTTCTCCCTGTTACTACCTCTGATTTGACTACCTATTTTCAAATTCTTGGAAGGGGATTTTGAAATGATGTTGTTTCCAGACGCGGGAGCTTTCTAAATCGTTTCATCAGGGAAATATTCTACGAAGGCTACTACAGTAAGTTTTGAAGAAATGATTTCGGCTAAACCTCTCTCTACTACTGTTATACTTACTACTAGTTCGACTATCTACTGTGCACTAGGTCGTTACTACTAGTCCGACTACTACCTATTCCCAGTCCTTTCTCACCTGTTATACTCAATTAGATGAAAAATGGAATTGAAACTCGAGCTAATTATTGAAAGTGTGCATTACTTTTGAAATAAATTTCAAATTAAACCGTGAATTACTTGTAAGATGACTAGCGTTCCCCTCTATTAAACATTTTTGTTAAATCTCTTAAAAATGTGAACCGCGTAAAACGAAACCTGAGTGAAAAAAAGAAGATAAAACAAGAAGGCCACAAAATCTTCAAGTGAACGTAAATGTGCAAGAATAATGAAACGGATTATTCACAAAACTGTGCATTACTTATGAAAGAAGTAGTCTTCAAAAACTGTGCAAGTCTTCTACAAAAGTGACTACAATTATCTTGAAGAAAAGATTTCGCCTAACGTCACGCGGTACCTGTGTCCTTTTAAAACACAAACACCAAAGCTCCTGACTCTAGAAGTTACAGTCAATATCTACTCCCAAAGTGTGCATTACTTTTGAAATAAATTTCAAATAAAACCGCGCATTTTATGTGTTATGTTTGTGATTTAGGTAAAAATTCTTTAAAAGAAAACCGCATAAAACGAAACCTGACCGTGAAGAAGATAAACAACAAGGATACAAAATTTCCAAGTAAATGTGTAAAATTAATGAAGTGAATCATTCACATAAGTGTGCATTATTTATGAAAGAAGTATTTCTTCAAAACTGTCAAATATTCTACAACAGTGACTACAGTAAAGTTTGAGGGAAAGGTTGCGCCTAACCTTAGGTCAGGTTCCTATCAAATCACAAACGACAAAGCCGCCTGACCAGACGTTATAGCCTTCTAGCTCTAGTCCGAATCCCTTCCTACAATCTGGTATACCCAAGAGTGAAAAACGGGGTCACACTCAAACTAACTATTTAAAGTGTGCAATACTTTTGAAATGAATTTCTGCTAAAACCTGTCATTTTAAATTAGTCGTTTGTGCTCAAAAAATTTTTTAGTTATGCCATTAATGCTGGTGAAAATTCTTAAAAGCGAACCGCGTAAAACGAAACCTGACTGTGTAAAGATAGAACAACGACACGAAATTCCCAAGCAATTAAATTTAATTAAACATGAAAAACTATTAAATTGAATTGTTCTCAGACGTGTGCATTATTTATGAAAGGACTTGTGTTTTGCTAATGAAATAAACAAAACCTTTTCTATTTTCTAAATAATTAAAATCAATCCGCATAAAATAAGACCTAGCCTGTAACGCGACTGCTCAAGGATATTGAAAGCTCGACAAGTAATAAATGTGGCGACAGAGCTTTTGTGACCTTGAGAGCAGTCGGGAAAAATTTTTAACGAAGAATCATAAAAACAAAAAGTTAATGAAACCGCACAAAAAAAATCTTAAATAAATCTTTAAAAAAATAAATAAATAAATATTCATTCATAAATAATTAAGCGAATTCCAGGTCGCCATTTTAAGCTTGGAGGATAGATTTTAATTGATAAGGTACAACCTAAACCTGAAATCTGATTACTGTAGAACAAAAAAAAAGCTCGACTACTTGGGCGTGACATTCTTTTAAGCAGTCAGTGGCGGAAATATTTATTTATTTATTTATTTTTACAACTATTAGAATCAGAGGAGAGAAAAATTATTTTTCTGTTCTGGGCGGTTTGCTAAGAGCTTTAGTAGCTTATCGAGTAAGATCTTGTTCAGCTAATTGCTTTTCGAGTCGGCTGGTTTTGTTTTTATCACCTTTGGCTAATTTATCGCCTTTTTTGTTTCCCCTTTGAGCGAGAAGTGTTTGGAATATTGAAATCCAAGTTTTTTGCTGTCTGCAAATTTTTTTCCCACCGTCTCCATGTTCTGGAAAAGACTATAAACTGATCTAATCAAAAACCGCGTTAAATCATGCTGACAGTTTCATCTAAAATCGAATCAAAATCCCATAATTAAGCACTAAAACCTAATTAAAAGAAGTCCTGGCTTCGAATCCGAGTTTTCGGCCCTGAATCTAAACTTTTGTCTCGGACTGTTTACAATTTTCCGGTCGGTGTCTTCTGCTGGGCTAACTGGGATGTGTAGATCAAGAACCAAAACAAAAATTCTCAATTTAAGTTGGTCAGTTGTTTGGTTTAGTCTCAGGCAATGCGGTCGGTGACGTGATTTTAATGGCCCGCAGAGAAATTCTGAAAATTTGATTTGGAATGAGGTCAGCCATTTTGATAAAATTAATTAACGTTAATAAAATAAATGCAGAGTTGGTTCTCTTTTTACGCGAAATCCGGAAAGTCTCTTCCCCGTTTAAACAAAACCTGATTTGATTTAGAGAAAGCAAGGAAAGGTTATTTGTAAGTGTGCAATACTTTTGAAATAACCAAGACCTTGTCTAATTAAATGTTTAAATCTAAATTCGCTGAAACAAATCGCGTAAAATTAAAACCAAGCCAATTAAATTAAGAGAAGGTTAATGGTAGTCAAAGTCTTGAAGGACATAAGTAAACGTGCATTACTTTTGAAATGAGTTCTCGGTGCATTTATTTGGCATAAATTTCCTCAAAAGTGTGCATTACTTATGAAATGATTAATTCCCTGACATGCTAAACTCGCAATATCGATCCGCATAAAACAAGACCTATCTATTCCAATAAATGAAAAACCAACGCCTAAAAAATTTCTCCCCCAAGCGTTAAAAAATGTGCATTACTTATGAAATGACAATCTAAAATTCCTGTAGTAAAATTTAAATGTCCCCTAAAATGTGCATTACTTATGAAATTAATAGAACCTCGTTTCAATAAGTTTCTAAAATGCTACACTCACAAAATCGATTCGCGTAAAACGAGACCTATTTTTCATATAAAGGAAAAACTAACGATTCGAAAATGTATTACCCAAACATTTAAAAAATGTGCATTACTTATGAAATGACACCCCAAAACTCCTGTAGTAAAATTTAAATGTCCTCTAAAGTGTGCATTACTTATGAAACAGAGACAAGCTCGTTCGAATAATTTTCTGATGCGCTAAACCCACAAAATCTCTCCGCGTAAAACAAAACCTAATTCATCAAATAAATCAGAAACCAACGCCGTATGTTACCCAAACATTACAAAAAATGTGCATTACTTATGAAATGACAGTCCAAAACTCCTGTAGTAAAATTTAAATCTCCTCTAAAGTGTGCATTACTTATGAAATAAAGAGAAGCTCGTTCGGATAATATTCTAATATGCTACACTCCAAAATCGATTCGCGTAAAACAAGACCTGTCTATTCAAATAAATGAAATGTGTTACACAAACATAAATGTGCATTACTTATGAAATACAGAATCAAAACCAAACGTTCATATCTCATCGTATAAAGTCATTTGAATTCATTCACTCACATCTTTATCAAATTTTCTGTCGTATGCTGTCAACGTCTCCAAAATTTGACTTGAGCTCCATATTGACCAAAAGACTAACAACGCTAACTACGCTAACGTTAAGGTAACATTTGCAAAAAATTTCGCACACAAAAATGATTCCCAAAGTGGTCTACGGACCCCAGGGGTCTATGACAACCTCTAAGGGGTCCATGAAATGAAAATATAGGTCTCAACATACACCGGCAGTACCTATTTACTTACATTATACTATCTTATAATATAAAGACATAAACATTATTTATAGAAGTACCTATGAAGTCAAAAATTTACTTCGCTACAGTGAGAAATTTACAAAAATCAGGTACGTAGTGGGTCTACCCAAAACCGAAAAACATGGCAACGGGTCTACGACACAAGAAAGTTTGGGAGGCTCTAGTTTAAATGGTTGCAGCTTTTACCGGAAACCTCTTCTTGGTGTCTCTCTCACGGGTACCTGTCTGTCTCCTTGTTTCTATAACTGACCTCGTTCACTTGTTCTTTCCTGAATTCCTCAAAATGACTTTTCCTTTTATTTTATTTTCAACTCATTTAATAAATATTAATTGTAAGTGTCATTCCGTTAATTAGATCTTAAATTAAAAAGGGTTTCTTTAGTTCGATGCCAAAAAATTAAGTCGCCCGAAACTAAAACGAGTTTACTCGTAAAACAAGTTGTTGTTGCTTGTTTGGAAATATAAATTTATAAAATAAAGAAAAAAATTATTTCTGGAACATTAGCAGTGGATTTAAAAGGAAGTAACAGGTTGATAAAACCGGAAATGGAGTTTTTACTCAAGGAAGTATACCTGAAAAGAAAATGTTTATACTTTTGGAACAGTTCCCAGAAATTTTGACGTCGGTTTGAATTTTCCTCTGCTTTCCATTCAAACTCACCTTTCAGCAAGCTGTCGCTGTTTTGTTTCTTTTCATGACGACCTCAAAGAGTGTCAGACCGTAGCAAACACCTGACTCGGAAGTGTTTCTCACATGTGTCATTTCGAACTGTTAACAAGTAGAGCTTTTCTGGTTCACCAACAAAAAAATCGAAACAAACAGTCAGGAGGGAAAGCCGTTTAGAAAACAAGCTGACCAAAGGAAACAAAGTTTCTTCGAAGTTTCTGTTCTGTTTCTTCTTCGGAGGAAAGAACTGTAACCATCGTTCTTTTAACATGTTCAGTAGGAGAGTTTAAAGCGCTTTGGGAGTAAATAGCGAATGAGAGAAAGTTTAGGAGGAGGAGGAGGGGATGAAGAGCTTTCTTCCTGTGGGATTAACACAACGAAAGTGAAAAGTCAAAGGAGATCGATACAAAAATTTCGTTTCGTTTTGGTTAGAAACTCGGAAGTGAAATTAGGACACGAAACGCACATACAAACACAAAGCAGACCTGAGGAAACGGACTTTTAGACGAACGCCCACGAATTTTGAAACTGTTTCAGCGCCATCGCACGACCCACTCCTTTCTTCTTTTGTTACGCCGACATTTTTTTAAACTCATATTATGTTAATATTATGTTGTGTTGTCTCTTCCATCAGACCAACCTTTTTATACTATTACCTCTCCTCCCTGTCCACTAACCCTCTCACTACCTTCTTCTACTAACCATACACTCTCTTCTCACGATCCGTTTCTGGGGTTGAGATACTATTTCGCCAACTTGTAATTACGTATTTTTGGGTCCTTTTTTTACGCGGGAAATGAAGGTTCGAAACCGGATATGGAAATCATCTCCAATAAGAAGTTAGTCTTCCTTCTTCTTCTTATTACCCTTCTTCAGCCACGCCTTCACGGTCTTTCGCTTGCCAGGTCGCCTTTTTCCTTCCAAAACTAATCGAAGGAGCCGGTGTCTCCCATTTGTGATCCCGTGACCGAAATACTGAAGTTTCTGTCGTTTGATGCAAGAGAGAATCTCTGTCTCTTTGCTCATTCGGCGTGAGACCTCGCTGTTCTTGACTCTGTCGGCCCACGACATCTTGAGCATTCGGCGGTAGAGCCACATCTCGAACGCCTCGATGCTCTTCGAAAGGGTCCAGTTTTCTGTCGTTTTCTTCTCTCTTTCTTTCTTTTCGTCGTTTTCTGTCGATTTGTGACGTCATACTTGGGTATTACAGCGCCCTTTTTAATGCGATTTTGTGAGGATTACCCACGGTTCGAACGTCTGCTCTGATTTTATAGTTTTGTGCAACGTTCAACTCTGCACTGCAAATGCGATAATCGTTGTTTCAGTTTTGCTTCCCCTGAACTGTATATCTAATTTATTTTTTGTATAATCTTTGGATTGTATCGATTATAGTATAATTATATAATTTATAAATGTAATTAGTCTGCAAACATAAAACCGAACGCCATTTTTGGGAGTATTTCGAACTTGATACTCGGACTGCTTGATTTTTAGACTTTGGACTGAAATCTATTTCAAAAATAATGCACAAATATGGATAACTCATTTCATAAATAACGCACACTTATCGAGGACACAATCCACAAATAATATATAAGCTTTCTGTTCCAAAATATAATTTTATGTTTAAAAAAAGTAATAAAACGCCAACCTTAATCACTTGCAGATGTTTTAATCATCGTTCTACAATAAATATATAGTATAATAATATATGTTTAAATATTACTTTTTAAAGTTATGAGTAATAAATTTTAATAAAATGCTGCACAGTCTAGTTGGCTGCAAAAAAAACGACCTCAAGTGTATTGGGTTAACAAAATAAAACGTCAGCGAAGCTTCAAATTTAAAAATATAATTTCAGGTACAGAACCCCTCCCCCCCCGCGTGAGCTTTAGACCGTATAAACAATTTATGTCTCTAACAGGCGAATAATTTATTCACCTGTTAAGGGTGGAGGGAAAATAATTTTTTTTCTGGCGTCCGCCATTTTCCTTCACGAGGAAGTTGTAGCCGGGTAGGAAGGAAAGAGGAAATGCTGGAAAGAAGAAAGGCGGACTAAGGGATGAGAGTGAATGGAGGAGGTACAGGGGCGGAGGCGGGAAAGAAAAATCAGAGTAAAAAAAACTCATTTAGGCGAATAGTATTTATTTTCTTAATTTATTCCACTTAATGAGAAGGGAGGATTTAAATTGTCATATATTTTAAACCGTTCCAAAACATTAGTCCTTTCGCTTTCATTTTCCTTTTTCCGGGGATTTCCCGCATCCTCTTCCCCGTCCCTCCTCTACCTTCTATTCCATTCAAACAGCACGGGTCTCACTTCCAGAATCTTCCTTTTTCCTCCCAAAAAAGCTATTATAAAATTGCTTAGCCGAAGACTTGTTTCAACATCAAACTTGTTGCAAGAGGTCGATGGAGGGTGGGGTGGGTCGTGAAGAAGAAGAAGAAGTAGTAGAAGGTCGTTTTCGTAGAACATTTTCGAATGAATCGAACGATCCATTTCTTAATTGTTTTAACCTGAGCTGTGATTCTCGTTTTTCAGGTGAAAATAAGCTCGCGGATTAGTTCTTTGAATTCTCTCTCAAGTTCTACTTTCTCTCCCAACCACCCCCCCTCCCTTAAATTTAGAAAATTACGGATTGTTTGAGTGGGCGTGTGCGCTATCTTTAATCCGGCACTGAATCAAAAACCAATTTACATATTGGTTGTTGATGAAAAGGGATTTCGGTTGCGGCCAACTTTGTATCCTCCCGAACGGAGAAAGTTATCCGCTTTCTTCTTTTCTTTCTCTCCTCTTTTTTTCTTCTTATTTTGGTAATTTGCAAATGGCGTCTTAAGTGTTATTAGCAATTTCGGGTCTTTTCCTCTCCCCCTCTCCGACGACGTCGTCTTCTCCTTTTTCCCGGACTTCCGTTTTTGTTATCTAACGAGCCTCTACATCTCACGTTCCTTCATTTCACTAATCTCAGAAGAATATTTTTACTTACGCTCTCGACGTGTTAAGCTGTCGAATAAAAATGAAAGGAAAAAAGCAACGCCCTTAATACTCCACTGATTTATAGAAAGCTCTCGTGACAAAAGAGGAAAGGAAAAAACTTGGCAAAAAAATTCGATTTCACTAATTGTGTTCGATTTCTTTGTAGACACTCAACAAAGGACTTTATCGCTTCACCTACGTACCTGAACGATATCTTTGTGTCATCTTCTGTCAAAGATAAAAATGGTCTGTGTCTTCATCCCCCACCGCCCCACCCCCAAAAACCAATTTTTAATAAAAAGAAGAAAAATATTGACGGACGTGATATTGACTTCTTTGATTCGGGGGAGATTCAAAAGGAAAGTTAAGGATCATTGTTGAAGACCTGTCTTTTAACCTTTGAAAGCTGACCGGAAATCGAATTCTACAAAGGAAACAGTAGAAGAGTGAAATGAGAGATGAGGAAAATTTTTACCCCCCCCCCTCTTTTAATTATTAAATTTCGAATTTCTCCAGTTGACATGGAAACAACAAAGAGAGCCCGGAGGGGTAGAGAGGATGATGGTGGAGGAGAACGGTCTCGTTATGCCAAATTTAAACCGTCTAGACTGAAGGCCGTAAATTAAGGAGGTCGATCGAATATGTGGGAGATGAGTTTGTCCGTCAGGTGACGGGGTGTCACATTGTCACTGTGCCAGTTCGCGTGGGTGCCTGAATTTGCCGGCTTCACTTTTCTTTTGTTCTGGTTTCCTCGGGTTAAGAGGTTTTGAAGTAACTTAAGCAGTGATTCGTGCTTTGAAAGCTCTTCGGGGGTTCACCGATTCCAGATGTTTTAAAAATTTTCCTTTGGATGGGAAAATTGTTTTATTAATAAGAATTTCCCTTCCGGAAAAATTTTTTTTCTTCTTCTTTTCGAAAAGTTTTTCTTTTTAGAAAATCAGAAATGTTTCTTTTGACTTTAAATTTTTATATTTCAATTGTAAATTTTAATTTTTTTTTCTACAATTAAATAATTTTACTTAATTTTTGAATTAGTTAATTTAATTTTTCTCCTCTCTTTTGACTCAGGGTCGGGTTAAGTGCTTTAATTTAAAAATGGAACAGAGTCGACGTTGATTCTAAAAATATGCAATATTGAAGTTGTACGTGTATCGACCCGTTTGTTAGTGTTTATGTGATAGTATAACTTCATAATAATTAAGCCGATTGTTAATTAGCACAATTAATAACTTTAATAAATATAATAAATACAATATAATACAAATAAAGAGGAACCTGCCTTAACCAGCACCTCGCATAACGATTGATAGGGGATGGAGGATGGATAGGAATTGGATAGGGGAATCCCCGAATTGTGAGATGGAACTTTTCGTGTCATTTCGTTCATCAGTCTGTCTAGAACTTGTACAGTACCTTAGTGTTTGTTAACAGTCTATATGTATTTGTCTTTGAGTATATTTTGCGTTTTTCGTTTTTCTGTAACTCTTGAAAATTTCTGATTTTAATGTCTTAATTAGTATAGATCTTAGTGTACATCAATTTATACACTCAAACCTGTTTTTGTGCGGAACCGCATAAAAAAATTGCACGAACGTCACGAATAGCTATAAAATATAGTTTTTGGAACACAATAAACGCAAAGAAAAGGGTTTAAAGAAAATCGCACAAAAAAAATCGCACACAAGACCGCACAAAAGAAGGTTTGAGTGTATGGTAAAAATTGTTACGACTTCTTTCTTTCTGTCTTCTTCTTTCGACGAAATATCTTGCGACTAAGATTACGGAACGAAATATGTTCGTTATGTGAGGTTCCAGTGTAGTATAGTCTCAACAGGAGGTTACTTTGGTAGAGCTTTGGATCTTAGTCGTTTCTTTTAACTAACATTCGTCTTATGGTCAACATTTAGAGAGAAAGACAAAGACCAGCTGAAATTGTCAATCTCTTTACAGTGAGGAGTTATTTGAAAGTGTATTAGTAGATAAAAAGAAGTAGCATAAAGCTTTTCTTGAGCTTTTAGTATTATAAAAATTTATACAGTAAATTACCTTCAACAACTAATTTTTAAGAGAAAACTAATTTTTCGTTTTTCATCTTTGTTTCAGGTAAGACAGACAGAATTCATACAGCCATCATAAAGATACTGGTAAGATGACTAAGTCCTCATCTTCGTCACCCTTTTACACTTCCTCACGCAAGTTTCCACTGTAGATACGATGTTACACGGGATACCTGTGTCTAGGCAATGATTTTAGGTTCTAGCTGACTGTAGAAGTCAGAAATTGTCACTTTC
Source organism: Columbicola columbae (assembly GCA_016920875.1). Lineage (NCBI taxonomy): Eukaryota > Metazoa > Arthropoda > Insecta > Psocodea > Philopteridae > Columbicola > Columbicola columbae. The sequence continues at coordinate 6,224,439 of JADMLL010000005.1, read as the reverse complement.
AACCATGTTAACCAGGTTTGCGTTTCTGTTCTTCTCACTTCTAACCTGGTTTCATTGCCTTTTTTCTTTCCTGCCTTCTTTCCTTTCTTTTTTTAAAGAGCAGGTAATGGAGAGTTTCGCAAGAGAATGAAAAATGTGTTCCATAATTCATGGCCTTTTCGAACTCAGGCCTATTTAATCCTTTTGAGGTCAAACGAAGCATTCTAATGTGAACATTAAATATTTAAAGAGGAAGCAACTGGAGGAAGAAGGAAGAAGAGAGAGAAAAAAGGGAAAAATGTGCCTTCCATCTTTCTTTTCTTCTTTATTTCTTAAATTTTTCGATCCAATTTTAAAGTCGGGAAGACACTTTCTCTCTCTCTCCTCCTCTCTCCTTAGCCTCCTTGTACGATTGTTAAAAATGTAACGCAGTTTGCCCTTAATTCTCGAGAGGTTTTAACTCTTTGAAAAAACAAACGAACGCCTCGAACTTAAAACGAGGTTTCGTTGGAAAGGAAAGCTTTCTACTGCCACCCCTGCCCTGCCCAAGCTTTCCTCTCATTTTCAAGGTGAACCAACCTTCACCTTTGTCAGAGAATGGAGGTTGTGGGGGGTACACTTCGTAAATTTTTTAATGGAGGAAGTATTTTTAATGGCACCGTGAATCGGATAAAAGGTTACGAGGATTTGCATTAGTTTGAGAGTTTGGTAGGATCAGGAATTAGGTTTAAAATGGAAAACGACAGTGGCTGGGGATTCAGAGGTGTTAAACCTTAAAGCTTATGTGTGTTGCTGTTTTTTTGTTTTTTTGTCTTTCAGGCACTTACTCACTGTGTTTTAATGTTTAAAACATAGTAGTGGTGAGTTTTAAGAGATTGTCACACTACAACCACCCTTTTATGATTGCTGTAGTGGTCGCTGTGCCTAACTGCAGTTAGTTAAGTCAGAAAGCGTTATGGTTGTGGTTTAGAGCTTTTTCCAACACCCTCTTCCAAAACTCAAAGGTTAGAGCTTCACTACTCTTTCAAATCCATTCACGTATCACACCCATCACTTCTGAAACAAAGAATCCTGGTTGGGGAAATTGTGATGACGCCCACCATCACCGAAAAATATTTGAGAACTACTAGAAGAAGATGCGAAAAGAGCAGAAAACAACAAATAAACAGAAGAGAACGAAATCGAGGTGAAATGGCAACAGACACACATGCCGAAAAGCTTTAAGAAGCTTTCAAAAAACAAACAGCGGCGGCTAAAGAAGACTAAAATGCTCGAGGGTGTGACGACTACTTTCTCTAACCAGAGTTACTCTTTATGTCTTTCTTTTTTGTTGGATTGCTTTAATGAAAAACTAAAAAAGAAACTTTGGATGCGACAAAAAAATCGCGAACAACAGCACAAACCACAAAAAACAAAAGAGTTCGACATAAAATTACCCAACATCACCACCAGACAGAAGAGAAAGTTGGAAGAAAAAATATAAATAAGAGGAAAGAGACATAACTTTAAATAATTAAAATTAGTTGGGAAAGTTGGCGGCGTGGAGGGAGGAGCGGGGGAGAGATTCGAAAAAGCAAAAATAATAAAAAGCCATAAAAAATGAAGTACATTTGGGGGCAGAGGGGCAAAGAAACAAGAAAAAGAAAATCTCACAAAATCTTTTATTTTTGTTTTGGAATCTAAGAAGAGATTCCTCCCTCCCATCTCTCTCTCACTCTCTTATCTTATACAGTTACAGTAAAAGCTTAATTTGAAGTGTAAAATTCATCGCGCCTTAAAAAAAAATTTTTTTTTCTACAAATTTCATAGCAAAGTTTAAAAGAAGAAGAAAAAATAATCAAAATGAATTCAAATTCAATTTTCCGGTTCTTTGAAAATACCAGAGAGGGAGCTTTTGGAAAGGAGGTGAAAGAAGAGAGAAAGTTTTTCAGCTGTTTTACAGTTTTTTGTTGCTGTCGTACAGGATGAGAAAAAGTTTGAAAGTCGGACAGAAAAAGGTTCCATGACAAATGTCGAATGAGTGAGCTTTCGAAAAAGCAGGAAGGTGAACAGTGATGAGGTTGATGATAATTATAAAGTCTGCATATTGTAGAGCTTTTCCCGAAATGTTCCAGTCGCTTGGTTTGTTCCAGACTCCTTTCTTCTTTCGCTGTCGGACAATCCAGATGTCTAATATGATTCGGGTTTATCGGTGCTCTCTACAGTCTGTGTTTCCTGCAATCACTTCCCATTCTAGTCGTCTTATGAACTTTGAACAATTCGATGGTTCCTGTGTATTTCGCACTTCTGACACTCTATATTATTATAATTTTATCTACAGCAACAACTGGTTTATTTTCAGTGGTGCCAACCTAACTTTCCCTCTCAAAACCATAGACATACATTATAACAGTACACTCAAACCTGTTTTTGTGCCATTTATACAGTCCCTATTCTGTATAAATTATAAAACAAATTCATCACCAAAGTTTGCATCGCTTAGTGATTAAATTATCTTAAAGAATGTGTGTATGACTTATAAAGGGAATTTTCTTTGTGCAGTATTTATGAAATGGATTCTTTCCGAAAGTGCAATATTTTTCAGACGGATACTTGGAAAAGTGTGCATTATTTATGAAATATCATATGAACCTAAAAGTAATATCGTATATATGGGACGGCAAAAGTGATAAATTGATAGAATATATAATACAATTCCCTGTAGTTTATCATAATCACCCACAAAACTTGATAAATGTGATAAATTATTGAGTACACTCAAACCAGTTTTTGTGCGGTTTACTCGGTCCCTATTCACCGCGTAAAAACAAACTTTTTAATTGTGTCCGAAAATTATATTTTATACCTATTTGTGTAATTTTTTTCAATGCGTTTTCTTTTATGCGGTTTCTATCCACCGCACAAATCAGGTTTGAGTGTATTGTATGCTCCTCACGTCCCATTCAATTTATTAATTGTAGGCCTATATATTTTCCTTTTTTCTTAACTCATTTACAAATAATAAAATTATATATATAATATTGTGAGGTTTATTTCAAAAGTAATGCACACATTTACTTGGAATTCATTTCATAAATAATGCACACTTTAACATAGAAACCACTTCGAATGGGTGGCAAAATTAGATGGAAGCTAAATTAGCTAATCAGGTGTATAATATGTGTATAGGATGTATGTATGTATATATATATTAATACAATGATATAATATTTACCAATAACAAGAAAATTTCAACAATGTCTAGCTCTTCCGTACGAATTTGGATATAAACTTCACGAATGACATATATGACCTATTTACTTTGCTGTTGTGCTGTTGCATATGTATAATCTTGGCTGAGTTAAGAGCCCTTTCTCTAGCCCCTTGATATGTTAATAATACGAAACACTTAACAGTTTATAAATTTATTGAAATTGTATTTATTTATTGTCATTTTGACGGAGAATTTTTTGCGTGCATTTATAATTCTATTTTCCAACTTCTTTTCTCTCTGTCTCTACAGCATAAAGAGCGAGAGAGGGCAACAGAGAGGAGAACACGAGGAGCCAGGGGTTGGGTCTCCCTTTTATAATAACTTAATATTTTAGGACACGAATGGGAAATTTGATTTTGCGATAAGAGAGGCCTTCCAATTTTCTTTCCTCTTCTTCATCTTTCTTGTAGCAAAAGGGAGAGAGGACTCTTCAGTGCCTTTACAAATTTAATGATCTTCGCTGTAATTTCGTGCGGGGGGGAGGGGGTGGTACGAAGAGAAATTTTCTTAAAACGTTGATTTCGAAACAATTTTAATGAGCCCCTCGAAATCATTGCACTTGTGAGTCGTGATTCCGATGTGATCGCGTCGTCGCGGTTTTTACTGTTTCAAATTAACTCGATTCAAAGGGGAGACGACGGTTTCGGATTTTGAAATTGTAATCTAAAGAAAGAATCTCTACTGAGAGAAACCAAGATTGTAGTCGAAGAGAAAGACAGAGAGAGAGAGAGAGAAGAAGTAGAAAAAACAAGAAGCGTTTTGAGAGTTCGTAACGAACTTCGTTCTTTGTCTTGGATAGTTTTTTTTTGGTTTTGTTTTACGCGGAAAATGAGTCATAAAAATTGGTATCATTGATCAAGAATCGCGTAAAAATCTTAGCCTTATACGGGAAGAAGTGTATTATACACCCTGTTTAGCTAGAGTCCAGAGACGATCTAATGTAGCCACCGATTCGAAGTGGTTTCTACGTTAAAGTGAGCATTACTTTTGAAATAAGCCTCACAGTAGTGTGCATTACTTTTGAAATAAGCCTCACAATAGTGTGCATTACTTTTGAAATAAGCCTCACAGTAGTGTGCATTACTTTTGAAATAAGCCTCACAATAGTGTGCATTACTTTTGAAATAAACAGTAGTGTGCATTATTTATGAAAAAAAGGTTGCTTTCAAGGGGTTAAGCATTCTGTTAACAGTTTCAAACTTAGTTCGACACCCATACTAGGCGGAGCTGTCTTCCTTCATCATCCAGCATCTCCGTTTAACACATTTTTCTGTGCTCCTAAAAGATTGTTACTATAAAAGCCTAAAGAATTATAGCAACTATGTAGTTTCCACCAAACTATACCAAAATAAACCTATCAGCTCAACTTCAAAAACAAAACCTCAGACTATTGCTCAAAACCTTCACTTAAACCCTTTTTCACCGTCAACAGTTTTCGAATAAAAGTCAACCGCAACAAATTAACATCTCACCAAAGCAAACATCAAAAGCGATCACTAAAAAACACGCTAAATAAAGAGGAGAGAAGAGAGAAAAGCGAGAAAAGTGTGAAGAGTAGGAGGAGGAGGAAGAAGGAACAAGCATAAAAGTAAGTTAACGATGGAAATAACAGCCAACCTGAAGAAATTTATTAACCATTTAGTCTCGAGACCATAGATCACGGTTAGAGGGCCTTGCGTAAACAATGTCAAAGTAATAAAGAGAAGGAAAAAACCTGACACCAATGATTGAGTTGGATGTTTACCTGGACGGAAAAGACCTCGAGGAGACACCAACACCAACAACTCCACCAATCGATAATCGCTCTCCTCCTTCTACGGTTTGACAAGAATCCTTTACGAACCTGAAGATCAGTTTAAGGCGTAATAAAACACTCCAAACAAAACTCATTATGATAACTAATAGTAATAAATAGCTATTAACCGAGTGATAATCTATTGACTCAATTAATAATCTTAATTATCTCGCGTCATCATGGATTTATGTTCGTCTTTGGAGACTGGGAGGAGCTTTCTGTGTGAGTTACAGACGAGATATTTCGTAGCCGGGTGACAGCATACACACAAACACAAAAAACGTTTTCTCCTCAAATCGGATTTTGTGGGGAGGTGATGGGAGAAACTGGCGGACGGAGTGAGAGCGGTAATCCAGAGGAATATTTTGAAGGAAAGTTTTTACATAAGTAAAGTTTTCCGGGGAAACTCGCATAATGGGTTTCCCGAAGCCGTTTCTAAGATTGCAGGTCACGTAAAAGTCAGAAGGAGAAAATCGCATAAAATTCTTGGCACGGAGATGGGTTCATACCCTTAAAAAAATATTAAAGTGGACAAATAAACAGTTGAGGTCGTGAAAGGAGTTCGTACATTTTTGCTGGCGACCTGAGCAAACGAAAAGTTTTCCTTTCTCGACTTTTCCTCCTCCTCCTCCCGTCTTCATTATCTCTTTTATCTCTTCTTACAGTTGAGCTTTCCAAGTTGAAGAATTTTTTTTGTATACTGTCCCTTGATGAGGTGAGTTGAGGTGATCTGGACTATATTGCAACTATTTGAGTGTGGCTGAGATCTCACAAATCCCGACTCTAGACTAACTTCTTCTGCGCATCAATTGAAATCAAACTGTCCACCTAACAGGATGTATGTATGGTGTCTCTCATTATGTGTTACTAAACCTAAAATCTTCGTGTCGTTCTTCTATTAATAGTTATTGTGTAACTAATACAAACCTTTAGTAACAGTAGAAACATTTGGGTGCTCGTTCGAGAAACCTAAGACGGTTCATACTTCAATTCTAACTCTAACAGCCTTCCAAAGATTCTAGAAGGAGAGTGATGTACTATACCCCAACAAGAATACAAATTGTGCTGTTGAATCATTCGGTCAACCTATTGTCCAAAAATAGAACTTTTGTCTGAATTTTATACAAGTATATCAAATTCGCAGGTTATAGAATAGCAGACTCCTCTAACAAGAATCAATTTCATAAATATTGCACACCTTCATCCACTCCTTTTATAAGAAACACATAGTTTGTCAATCAACAGCATTTGCACACATAAAAGCATTCATAGAACTATACTTTGAGTATTGACACGTGCAATTTGCACAAAACAACGTGTCTTCTAAAATTTGGATTTCAAATCAAATCTCACTCATCGTCCTGATGATTTTTGGCTTGGCTAAGTAATGAGTTTGGTCATCACTCTTCTTGAGTTGTGTTTGATTATCTCCAACTAAATTTTTGTTTATATAAGTTCAGCTAAAATAAATCCAAATTGCTGAAGTTGCTTAAAAGCTAACATGAGTGTATAGAACATAAAGCCAAGATGGATGGAATAAGGTTTAGCTAGTTTAGGACAACGTTTACCTTTGTGTATGGTGTGCAGTCTATTAGACAGGAAGTGTGTTTACTAAAAGAAAATTTTTATTATAAAATAAATAAAGGTAATTTGCCTTAATAAAGTCAGGGAGTTGGAGATTTAGTTTTGCGAATGTTGATTTTGCTTGTTTTTGAAGTTACGCTATTCCTGTTTGAACAAATTGTTTGTTTAGTGCAACCTAAGAAGACGAGTCAGTTTCGTGTTGTAACCTAAAATTAGGTTTTGGCACTGTTAGAGTGACTGATTTTCTTTTACAGTATAAAAACTGTTTTATAAGGTTATACAATAACAATTTCGCGTATCTTCAAGTTTCTTTAATTATTATCTGTACTGGAATGATATAAACTGATTGACTGTGGAGATCAGGAGAGTTTTGATGGCTTTGGTCGTAAAGTCAAAAACTTCTCACCGGAAGTGAAATCCGTTAGTTCAATTTATTCAATTCCATAGACTCACTCACATACAGTATGGGAACGGGGCATAGACAGCACATCTGTTTCTGCGGGGCGTTTCAAACTCTCACAAAAAGGAAAGAAAAGGCAAAAGACACAATTCGTGACAAGTCGGGATTTTCGAGAAAGATCCGTCCTTAACCCCGATTTCAAAACAGTCAATCAAAAAAGTGTTCTGCCCAGGAAAAGGATTCAGAATAAAAAGTTTGAATATATTAAAAGAGAGAGAGAGAAAGGAGAAGGAGGAGAAAGTAGAGAATTGGAGAAAGGGAAGAGCGGAGGAAGGAGGAGGAAAAATAAAGTTTAATAAGATATCAAGGAAAAGAGAGAGAACCCAGGGGTAGGCACGTTTGTGCCAGGCGGAGCTTTGTCCTCGCTGGATAAATCGTTTGAACCCGTTCCCAGGAAAACGTTCAGCTAAATCATACAAAAGTTTTAAACCGTAGAAATAAGTTTTCCTCAAATACCGAATTTACTTTTTCAATAATTTTATTTATTTAGTCTTGAAATGCCGAAAACCTCTTTTAAGTTGTTGAGGAGAGAGAGGAAGGAAGGATTGGCGGGAGGGAGGAAGGAAGGAGGATAAGAATGAGGATGAGGAAGAGGAGAAGAGTTCATAACTTGCAACCGCATTTTGCAGTTTTCAAGTTTCCAACTTCCTCCTCCTCTTCCTCCCATTCCCTTCCCTCATCTTCCTCTTCCTTTCAGCTTTCCCACCCCCCTTAAGCAGTAAGTCAAGCTTCGATGCTTTCGAAATGGCAGCAACGAAGAAAAGACTCGCTGCTTTAGGTACTGATATAAATCAGTTTGACTTTTCCCGAGCTTTTAATAAATAAATTTACATTTATCTCCCCGGAAAAGCGTTTCGAATGTTCTTCCTTGTTCTCCTCGTCACTACTTTTATTCAATTTGATACCTTGACCTATTTTGTTTATAACCTCACCCCCCTCCCACTCTTCAGAAAACTTGTGACTTACATAACTGCTGTATTAACTAATTATAATCCGGAAAAGTGTGAACGTAATTCTTTGAATGGAAAATCGAGTGATGTGGAAACCACGTGACCCAAAAATGAACTAAATACAATATCGGAATCTGTGGTGTATCTCCGTCATGGGTCTTTTGATTTTGTGTCTGCGATCCTAACATTTCTTTGCTGTTGTTGAGAAAGTCAAAGAATGCTCACCAGAGGAGGATACAAAAGATTTTCCAGGAAAGGGGAGACAGAGAATTAGAGTCAGTTTCATGGGAAAAAGATTTTCCGAGAGTTCTTTTCTGAGGTAGTAGAAGAAGAAGAAAGTCGATTGGAGGAAGGAAAGAAACCAGAAGAGGTGCTAGATGACTACAGTAGGTGATCCGGGGTAGAAGGGGTGTGCAAGGAGGAGATGACATTTTTAGTTTTTCCCTTATACCAAAAATTTTACCTCGCGATGTGTTGGGACTCTAAAACATTTATACGTCGAATGACATTGATCTGTATGTTTTTATCAATATATACTTACCATCTCAGTATCCTTATATTAGAGATGGTATATCAGTAACATACATGTCGATGACCTTATTATAATTTTTCGACTGCTGCAAAAGACTCTTGATTAATAGTTTTCTCGCCTTCAAAGAAAATGCATATTATTATAAGATAGTATAAAAATAATTTGCTTCATAGGAAAACGTATAAAATTATAAAAACTAAAAAACCAGTAACACATGTGAGCAGCATAACTGTTTCCGAAATATATACAAAATAAAACTCCCAATAATATACAAGTCGTAACATTATAAAATAACATTTTCGGTATAATGTGTAAAGTAAATTACTCATACTAAATTATATACTCGATATTGATGGTATTTATTAACGGAATGAAGAGATTTAAGAAATTTTGAGCTTTTAAGACATGACAGACGACCTGAAATGAAGAAGATTATTTTTGTTTATTAGTATTTAGAGGTGAATGATTATCGAATAATATACTAACACGTTTATATTTGTGGGATTTATATATATAATATATATTTTTGGTGGGTGAAAAATTAATACGAAAACTAATATTTATTGTAATTTTTGTTTAAATATTTTGACCTGATGTGGATGGAGATGAAAACATCCACAGATAATGACTACCAACTCAACACTATACAGTTCCAGTTGATTCGAAACAATGACGTCACACTTCTAGGCACAAAGGACTTGTGTGAACGATTTAATAACAAAAAATTTGACAAAATGACAGTGTGTATAGAAGACCGCCGGGTATATCAGCGAACCTGAAATAAGTTTAATTCAAACCGTTAGCATCAGACAGGTGTTGTAGTAGACAAAAGCTGACCAGAGGGGGTAGGAGGAGGACACCCGAGGGCAGAGTCAATCATTTTGCGACCGAAACAAGTCAACTTTTCGTTAATGTAACAACGCTTAATTATAGGAGTAACAGCGACAACAAGAAAATATTAAAATGCCAACTTTGGCGAAGATGAGACACCGAATGCGAATGCACTCATCATGAGAACAAAGGAAAGGAAGAATGTCAAGGAGGTGGTGGTGGTAGGAAAGAAGAAATGGTAAAAAGGAGAAAGGGATATGTCGGATGACAGGAAACAAATTAATGTCATAATCCGAAGATGGCGAATCCTTTTCTCGGGCCGTTTTGTTTTGAGGTCGTTTGTTTCCCCGGACTTTTCTGGGGGGGTATTAGCGAGAGAAGTCTGATAACGTGGACTTTAACCAACATTCCTTCCAAGTTGCGGCGACGAGGCGTTTTGGGGGCCTTAATAAACCAATCACTTGGCCCCGAAACGAACCGCATCTTGTAATTTAATAGCTTACCCACTAATCTTTTTCTTAATAAGTGCCTATTTAGACTGGATTAGACGGATGTCTAATTTAGGCTTCTCCTAGTAATTTGGTCGGTATTCCACTGGACGACGCTCTTCTACTTCTTCCAAATTAAAAATTACGTTTTTGAATCCTCCACCTTCCCCGTATAATCTCTCTGCCTAATTCACATAAATCCGGATTAAGGTACACTCTGCATCAAAGGTGGCGGCGGTGGAAATTTTTGAATTCGAGGGATGATTTTGCTGCTGCGGAGTATTTATAGTCGAATATTAATTTTGAAACTGAATTTTCCTTTTGATTATGCATTTATTCATGACCTGACCAAGGGAGAAATGTTTGGAATTTAATTGAGAGATTAGAGCGTTTTGTAAGGGAGAAAGGGAGGCTGGGGGGAGGAAAGTAGAGGTTTAAAATATTTTCTTGCCGACCAATTTTCGATAATGGCGGTCACTTTCGTATTTATGAGAGTTATTTTTGAAATATTGCCCCGGTTTTCTTGTGTTTAGAGTTCTTTGAGTTGAACAAAGGAAATGAATTGGGAAACCTAAAGCTATCCTTGTACAGCCAGAAAATGATGTTTATACTGAAAACGTGGAAGGAGTAGTGTAGTAGTTAAGTTCCTGACTTGGACGCAAATGGTCGTGAGTTCGAATCCTCCTCCCGCATCCCAAAAATTAAGGTTGAAAAACGGGATGAAAACCACCACCGTGTTTATACTCAAAACCGTCATACTGTTAAAGGAGTTTTATAATATCTAATACTGAAAATTATTTATTTTGTTAGAATCTAGATGAGATAGGCGTGATTTGAATCCGGACGACATCTCTGAACGGATTCCCTTTGCAAATCGGACGTTTCTTTGGTTCTGATTATACTCTGAGAACGGCAGAAGACTGATGAGAGGAGAAGATTAGGAGGAGGAGGAGGGGCTTTAGACCGTGATTCTTAATCCCAAATGAGAATTACTTTCTCCTGAATTTTCACTTGTTACAATCTTCGGAGACGTGTATAATTAAATTTAATTGGCACAAACGCAATAAGAGTTGACTTGTGTTCAAAGTAATTTATGTGTTTTCTTTTGTTGAGACTTGAGTCTTTGACAGTCCCTTTCAGTGTTTGCTTTTGGGAAGGAATGAGAGAGAGAGAGAGAGAGGAAGCGGGGAGGAGATGAGGGAAGTAGTGTTGAGTTTCGGAGAAAAATGATATTTGACAAGAGGGAAAGACAGAGGCGAAGAGAGGAGGACAGGACCTTATGGAAAATCTCCTATCAAGAGGGAGGAAATGAAATCAAATCGGAGTCTTTTTGTTTTAATTCCCGAAAATATCTCTCAAAATATTGCAAATACCACGGCTAGAAGATGTCATCTCCCTCTATCCCCCTCTTCCTCCTCCTCCTCCTCTCTCTAGTCGTGAAACATGACACCGGTTTCGAATGTTTGTCACTGGGGAGCGAGAGAGTGATTTTAGATGATGCGGTTTTAGTTTCTGTTGGAAAACAGGGAGACAGCTTTCCTCTCGAATGTGTGTCCAGTATTACAGGCTGTTTTCCAAAATGAATTACCAACGCGTGATGGGTAACACACACACACTCACACAATAAAAATTGGAAAAGAGAGGATTTTCGCGTTGAGGGGGGGGTAGGTTGTGACGTTCACAAAATAAAATTTTCTCGGTTTTAGAAATAAAATAAAGCGAGAAAAATCCGGGGAAATGACTGTGGAAACCGGGCCTTGAGCGTTTTGGCAAGTTAATGTGTCAATCCGACCTCTTTTTACCTTCCTCCCTTTCATCCTCCTCTGACTTGTGTCAAAGTTTTTTTTTCGAAACGAGGAAGTAATCATGTTGTTTCTTAAGGGCAGTTTCCACCCCCCTCCGCTTTTAGAAAAAGTTTTCAATCTTTTTGCTGCCTTGTTGCCCCCCAGTCTCGACGTAATTTTAATACTTGATTTCACTGTATTATTTCGATGTCTCGAACCCCGTGGGGTATTGTTCGGTTGTTAAAATTTTACCACCTCAACAATCTGTTGACTGGATTCGGAGGAATGAAACCCGTGCAAACCCAATTCGCAGCTGATGTTTTTATGATAATAATTACGAGTTCGATTATTTTCGTTTCACGTGAAGCTAATTACAGGCTCCGGTCGTTCGTTGACGCGAAGGTCATTTCTCAAAGATATCCATTTCAAACAACACACATACACACACAAAAAAATTCTCATTTGAATTGGGATTTTCGTTTTTCTTTTCAAAATTCTTTCGTCGGGGCGGAGAAGGAAGATCAAAAAGTCACGACCCACTGTTGAGAAAGAAATAAAATAAAAACAAAAATAAAACTCCGGGGGTGGAGAAGGGTAGGAGGAAAGGTTTTCCATTATACTTTTGTAATTCATATATTTTTTTGGATTTTCCTTCCCCAAAACACACACACACTCTGGGTATCGACCCAAAACCCCCCAAAAAAAGAAAAAATTTTTGAATTTCTCTGTTTTGGTAAATATTGTTACTTTTAAATAAAATTCCGGAAAACGGTTTGTGGGAGAGTCAGATAAAATTTAAATTTTATAAAAGTTCACCAAGTCAAGCGAAAGGTCGTCGAAAGCCAACCCCACCCCCGCCTTCCTCTCCTCTCTCCTCCTGTTGGTTTGAAATGAATTTTCAAAAACGAAATTTTCGGGGTTTTAAAAGCCTTTGAATGAATGTTGTGGTAGTGAGTTAGTTTCTGTGTCTTTTTTCCCTCCCTCTCTTCCTCTTCACCACCTTCTACTCCTCCCGTCTCTCTCTCTTGCTGCCGTCATATTCTTGCACGCGAAAAATGGCGTCCGTTTGTTACTTTTCTCTGATTTCACCGTATCGATTTTATTACCACGATATCGCGTTTTCTTTTTTCTACTTCTGTGGTTTTTCTCTTTGTTTGTCCTTTTGAATGTTTTTTTTTTGTTATTTTGATTTAAATTTTTTCTGCAGCTCCACCTCCCTAAGGTCTCACTCCCCAAAACTGTTGTGAGGTTCTGTAATAAGTTAACGCATCAGCTAAAACGCCTCAGGAATATGCTACCGACCCACCATACTGCATTCAAACTTTTTTAAATTAACAACTCCTTCAGGGAACTTCAAATTACATAAATAACAATCGTCGGATTAGTTTTGAAACGCGCCTAAAAAAGCCTTTTGTAATCGGTTCACACTTCTGGAAAAATAATAAATTTCCCCTGAAATCGTTATTCTGCGGAAAAATAAAGGTCAAAAACTTTTTGGGAAAACGGTTCGCGTCGGTGAGGTCGGTGCAAGGTATACTCAAATCTCGGTTCGTTCAGTACCGGTTTAAGGATTAACCTCCTGTTTATATTTTAAAAATTCACACTCCTGATGGGAGCAAAATTTTAGCACGTTTATAATGGTGATGGTGTATATAGTCCTTCGATCTTTAAAAAAGCTGTGTTGTCATGTTTATTCCTTAAACCGCTCTTGTAACCAGTGAATATAGCTTTAGCTAAACGTCTGTGCTTTTTGATATGTCTCTTCTTACGAGTCTTAGATTTTGTTGTTCTAGCACCAGTTCCATAACGCTTTGATCCCCAGTTGCCTTGGTGTCACTAGGATAGAGCAGCCATAACCGCACAGAGGTACTGTGTCTGCTGTATTATCTATCCACAAATGCCAATTAGTAATTGAGCCATAATCGAGTCAGATAAAAATTGGGCTGTAGTAGTTCAGCAAGAATGATAGAGCAGCCGTAACTGGACACAGAGGTACAGGTGTCTGCTGCATTATCTATCCATAAGTCGTAGTTCCTGCAGCAGAACCAGCCCTCGCTTTTTTTCTGTTCTTTAGACTTCTTTTCCTGACATGCAATTTGGGTTTCTTCTGTTGGTTTCTTAGCATTATCTATCATAGTTAATCATCTGAACACAACAGTCTCCAACTCAGATAAAAATTGGGTTAATGTAGTCCAGCAAGAGTGATAGAACAGCCGTAACTGCACACAGAGGTACAGGTGTCTGCTGCATTATCTACCCATAAATATTTTTATCTACTCCAAAACAACATTGTATAGTTTCTTATACTTCTGTAAGAAAAGTATTTATGGTGTCTAAAATAACTTTTTTTTAATTATCGCTAAAGAAATTAGTTTGTACATAAAGAAAATAAATAAACTCGGACCACCCTGATGACTACTTCTTCCCAATCGCTACTTTTATCTGAAAGTCATTCAATCTCACCAAGGGCTGTTCGGGGAGTGAGGGGGTGGCAAGGGAATACAATGGAACATAAAATGGGGCCCCAATCCCATTACCGTCTTTTTTTAATATTTTTATTGTTGAGGGAAGTACAGTCTCGAAATAACATTTCCTCGCTCGTTGAGAATGTTTATTGCATCTTTAGCATAAGAAAAATGTTTTAGTGACACTTTGAGGAGCGAGTATTGTTGAAAAGTGCAGGAAACCGGGTGAGTGGAATCTGAAGAAGTTCAAACTCCTTTTGAGAGGAGAAAAAAAAAGGTTATTACGAAAACAAGAGAAAATTGCGTTTAATAATGTAAAATCACATTAGCTCTCTTTGATTTAATAATAGGTTACTCCAAATTTTTTTTTCTTATATATTATCTCTCCTTCTCCCTCTTCTCCTTTTCCGTTAATACATTTTCTGTGAACATCACAAAACTTGAACTTCCTATCACGCGATTTTTTATTTAAAAGTTTTGAAACAAATTAACAACGCGATGCTTATGGTTCGTTTTATAAGCTATTCATAATCATCTCGCATCTCCTTTCGCGGACATTCACCAAATTTCTTTTATTCCTTCCCCCGGCTAGGTGGACATAACGAGGATCGAGATTATGATGATGATGACATCCGGGGGTCAATCGTTGGGTCATGACGGGACCTCGTCTCTGGTCCTCTTTTGAATTTGATTTTAATATTAGCCTCGAAGGGTTTTTGTGTGGTCTTTTCAACGACGGGCTATTTAATTGCCAAAATTAGGATTTTCGATTGTGACGATGGACGTAAATTCCGCTCAAGGGCTTTTCATATGTGACCCGGTTTTCTAAATGGAGTTTGAAGCGTAGACGGACGAAGTTTTGGACTTGACACTGTTTAAAGAGGAATTTGAATTGTGTTCGTTGCTGAGTTTTTTTGTTTTATTTGTGATTTGGGCGTTAGACTAATTTCCAGGTTGTGTTTGTCGGGTGATGGGTTAATTAATTAGAATTTCGTTCTGCGATTGAGTTTTAACTATTTTTTGAGTGATTTCTCTCTTTCGGTTACTTTTATTAGTTTGTGGCGTTCCCCACATTCCTAATTCCGGAATGGGTACGGTGAAATGAAGCAGCCGACAACCGAAGCCAAAATCATTCAGTCCCGGAGCTCCGCACCATCAGGATCCTTGCATTTTCCGTTTCAATTCTAGATTATAGTTATAATAATATTTTATATATCAATATACGTTAGGAATTAGTGTTGTCCATCATTCGTTCATCTACAACGACACAACCTGGTTCCGACAAGTTATAAACGACTGTTAACACTTCTGGAAGAGTTTGTAAACTCATCCTCGAGTTTCTTTTCCCACCATTTTCTATAACATTTGAATATTTGTTTGTTAGCCTTGTTATACACTTTTCATTTTGTAATTGTCTTATACTGAAAATTCATTTTCACCAAAATCTAGGTTGTTTCTACAAGAGGTCCAACTTGATGTCAGCTTCTTTAAGACTATTCGAACAATTTTCCGTCACCATTTTGTCTTCTCTCCTTTTATTCAATTCTAACTCTGCCTCATTTTCCGCTTGATGACTTCTGTGAAATCCCCTTCCATTCATCTGTTCTTTTTACAGTTACTCGAGTTTGGTTAGTTGCGTATAGATATAACTAAGAAAGATGGTCCTTGAGGGAAAATGGTAATTCGTGACTACCTTTCTGTTTTTTATTTCTTTCTACCTTCGGACTCTAGAAAACTATTGTTCCGGACGAAATTTTTAATTAAAAAAACTGGAGATTCTAAACTAGAGGGCTGGAATTAACAGATCACCCCATCTAAGTTTTGATTCACTCAACAGTACATGAACAGCCAAGCACTTAGCCCCTCTAGTATATCTGACATCCGGAAGAAATGATTTATTGGTTTAGCTTTCGTCGTTAGAGTGCATATTTAGCCCTGTGCCATCTCTCTGGCTTCTCTCTTCTTTAAGATTATCCCTGTTTTCCTTCTAGAATTTTAATTCTACTCTGTATACTCTTTATATTTTTATATATATTCAGTTCCATTCCTTTATCACAACTTTTCCCTCTCCTTTAAGTAAAATATGTTTGCTGTACCACCATCTTCCGTGTCTGACTTATCCTTTTTTATTGTAGTGCTTTGAGTTTTCTGGCTCTAGATCTCCGTTCTCTATAACGTTGTAATTTATAGTCTGTAGCCAAGTCACGTGATTATAAAATACATAAAAATTTATGAGAACGATGCGTTTAGAGGTTGAGATTAGGCAGTTTTGTCATCTTCCTTGTCATAGACTGGTAGGTAGGTCAAAGGGAGTCGAAACAGTGGTAGCAAATACTTATGTACTCTAGTCCGTTAAACAATTTTCTTTTCACTGAGTGAGGGTGGAGGAGAAGAGAAGGAGAGGTTATAATGGATGAGAAAACAACAGAAAAAGAGATGGAATGTTGTGGTTTCGAATGAGTCTTAATATAAACGAAACAATAAAAACCGCCCTCGGAACCGCCCCGAAATTTGCACGTGTCAAATGAACCTTTTTCCATCGGGACTAAAAATAAAAATTGCATGTTTGTTTTTATTAATTTGAATTTTATAATTTGTAAAGCGGCAAAAATTTCGGGGGAAAATAAATAAGTGAAACACGGGGCCTCCTCTCCCACGACCACTCCTCCTCCTCCTCCTCTTCCTCCTAGTTAGAGAACCAAATGTAAAATTATGTAAATTTGAGAAAATTAGCAATAAAGCATTTGTTAGCTGATAGTAAAGGGCGGTTGAAAGCCTTTCTCACAAAGTTTGGACACGTTACGCTTGTAAGCACGTATATTTTTGAATTAATAAAGGAAGTTTCCTCCCTACCGCCTCCTAACCCCCTCTCCCTCTACCCTCTACCTCTCCTCTCCTCCTGGAATCCGTCTTCCCGAAAGTATTCCGTTTCCTTCATCCTCCTAGTTTCTCTTCCTCTTCCTCAGTCTTTCTTTTTCTTGTTCTTCTTGCCATTTTACTTTCTTATTTATGTGTTATTCATCGTGTCTTTCTATTCCTCTTCCTCTTACCCCTTCTCCCTTTTTCACTTTCCGGTTATCTCTTTTTACGCGAAGTCTTCGTCTAATGAAAATCTCTCATTTTTCTGAGTCGGAGGAATTCATTTCCTGAGCGCCTTCATTTTGGGTGGGCCTCTTTTGTTTAGGAAATTTGGTTTCTTGTCCTAGGACAAGTAGGATTTCTCATTTCTTTCCCCTTCCATCCTCTCTCTGCGTTTTTTTTGTAGTTTGTAGTAGAGGAAGCTTATAAAGAATCGTGTTTTCCAAGAAAACTTTAGAAACTGCTTTCGAAAGTTGAAGTAGTTTGACAATGGGTTCCCGGGAAAATTCTTTTCCCTCTACTTTCGAGTTTTTGTTCGTGTGTGTCTTCAGACTTCACTCTCTATTAAGGTTTCAGATTTGTTGTAGCTGTTGCTCTGCTGTAACAATCAATTTTTTTAGTTCTTTCCGGTTTTCTTTTGTTCCTTCTAAGGTTTCGTAACTTCAGACAATGAAATGAAATTTCTAACTCCCAAAACTTTTTTTTCTGCTATATAACTACCACCTGTCTCTGATATGAGGTAATGAGAAGTTGGTATGACCTTAAGGAAGGAAACAGACTCACATCTCAGCCTGAGGAGTTTGGAGTATAGGCGGATGGGATGTGGGTGTTGAACCACTGAACCCTGGAACCCAATAACTTAAGTTTCAAGACTAAAACTGATTTTTTCATTTTATCTAAATAACTTAAAAACAGTTGAGAGTGTTCATCCGTTCTAAGAACTAGATAAAACAGTCGTAGACTTGTCTATTCCTTCAATTTTTCTTTTTATGATAGATAAAATTTTTTATTTCCTCTTTCGATTTATTTATCCATGAATAAATTGAATTTTTGGTTTTATGGACCCGATCATAGACGCATCTACTCATAGACATTCGTAAAATGCTCTTATCGGGAATGGAGAAAAGCTCGGAAAATTTTTTTCTCCCTTTCGAAACATAAAAAGAGATGTAGTTGACTAAAAACCTAACCGAACGCAAAAAGGAAACCAGGCTTTAGTTCTTCATTTAACTAATGGTTCACAAGGAAGTCAAAGGCGTTTGAAAACTCTTTCCACCACAGCAATAAAGAGAATGAACAATCAGCTTTGGGTGGGGACGACAGGAGGGAAGCTCTGAAGCCTGGAATTAAAACATCTTTTTGTACAATTATCCAGTAGGTCTATGCCCGGTTATTTTAACTGGATATAAAGTTATCGGTGAAACGAAGAGAAACCACTATCCAAGGAAAGCTCTCCTTCCCATTTCCCACTCCCAAAAAATGGCTTTCGAGGGGGGGAAGAAACTTTTCCATATCTCTAAAATTTTCCTTTTTTTTTTTCTCTTGAATGTATTTTGATTTTCAATTCAAAACGTAATTAAAGTTTTATTCGAGGGAGATAACAGAGAGCTTAATTTAGCGAATCGCTTTTTCATGTAGTATCCATTTTTATTCGTTTCCCTCCAATTTTTAAGTATTTATTTCCTTTTTCCTGGTGAAAAATATATATACTGGGTCTCGATTTCCTCTCTCTCTCTCTTTGTTTCTCATTTTTGTTTTAAGCAATGGCATCCCCACATTTACTAAAATTAATTTTTAGGTAAATTTTTAAAGAGACTGTGAAAAAAAATTTACAGTGAAAACTTTCAACTGGTTTTGTTTATAAATGAGCTTTCGAAATACGGTCAGAGAGCTTTTGAAACATTAGAAATTTCAGAGGCTTTTTATATTACAATGATTTAACTGGAGGTCTGTGGTGTGGTGGTTAAGTGCCAGACTAAGTTATAGTTGTGAGTCCAAATCCTCATCCTATTGTCGGAACCAGGTTGTGTCGTTGTAGATGAACGAATTATGGGCAACACTAATTCCTAACGTATATTGATATATAAAATATTATTATAACTATAATTTAGAATCAAAATGGAAAATGCAATGATCCTGATGGTGTGGAGCTCCGGAACTGAATGAATTTAGCTTAATGGTCATGAGCTCAAATTCTCCTCTTGTTTCCTGTTATATGGTGAGAACCGGGATTCCGTCTAAACTAAATTATCTACTAAAGTATCTACTTGTTTAAATAATAGATAAATCTGAAATTATGTTTTGAGAAGTGATGAAAGTTTCTGTTACTGTTTCAGCTAGAAATTTTTCTTTAATTTTTGTTACCTTTTTTGTATATAGCCCAACGTCCTCAGCGAATATGTCTTCTTATCCAGGTACCCCTCTTTCTGGATTTCATTGTCTTATACAGGAAACCTCTCATAACGAGTGCTTCTCATAGCGAGAAATTCGCATAACGAGCAACATAAATTGCAAAGGAAATGTCTCTCACCAGAAGCAATTTTCGGCATAATGAGCGACACGTACATGGGGAATCCTCCGACAGTTTTTGTTCGGCCTGGAACGAATTCTACTCTTTTAAATTAATTCATATCGAAAAAATTGTTTCGCATAACGAGTAAAACTCCGGAACGAATGAAAATTGTTTTGAGAGGTTCCGCTGTATCTGGTTAAATTGGGAATATTCCAATTTGCAATGTCTACCTCTCCAGCCTTTGCTGTCGTCTTGGTGTTCATTCTTTATACACGTCCACGGTTTGGTGTTCGTCACTTAGCCCATTCTTCTCACTTCCTATCTTATCTCCACCCTGTGGAATTTTAAAATCACTTTTAAGCCATCAGTGAACTAATTAATTTTTACTTACAGGTAAGAACCAACAAAAATTTGTCTCGGTGCCAATTTCGTTTTTGGATCATGTCCCTTCCTTCTTCCAAAAACAAGACATCCAAACGTAGAGACCATAATCTCGGTAAGGTGAAACTGGCTGTAGCTAAACACTTTCACGTCATTAAAACCAAAAAAAAAATTTTCCCCGGAAAACATAAACCGGTCACTTAGTATCTATCATTAAAGCTCTTCCGTTTTAAGGCCGTTTCTCCGTTTATAGGAAACCCGTCAACGAGCCCTTTTTTATTTATTTATTTATTTTTTAATAAAATAAAAAGTATTTTTTACCGTCCGACTTTTAAATCTTTTTATTAGTCATTTGTTTGAAAAGAGAGGAAAAAAAAGGAAAATGGCTACTCAAGCCGATTATAAAATTTTTGTTGTTTGCTGTTGTTTGAGCGAAAATTCAAAAAAGCTTAATGGTCGTGACCTTTACCTGCTTCTGAGGTTTTTCTGATTTTTAACTTTACTTTGAAGGTATAACGAAGGCTCTAATGTGTCCACTCTGCTCTTTTGGCATTGATCATAAAGGCGGAAATTTCTTTTTCTCTCCTAACCGCATTTGCCTTTTTTATGTCGGATTAAATAATTTTTTTATGTAAACTTCATGGTTTTGTTGTCTTAGAGAGCTTTGATTTTGTTTTTCTAAAACAGAAAACATGATTAACGTCATTTTTGTTTATCGGAAGAGTCTTTGTAGTGCTAATTCGAGAGGAGTGTGGTTGGTGTATATATAAATATTTATATCTGATAACGTTTGTGTTTTTAAGTTATAAGTGTCACATACTAGAGAGACATGTTGAGGTAATTTGTGTCAAATGGTAATAACAACAAAGCTCTGTAAGCACTCAAAAGTGAGGGAAGGAAGGGGGATGAAAAACTACCCGAAACCAAAAACTAATAAAGAAAATCATTGAGGAAGAGGAGGTGAAAGGGTTAGGCCCATTTTTTATTTACGGGTGATGAGCCACACAGACGCAATTATTACAAAAAAAAATTTCCCCAAATTTTGATTTTTATTTGTTAAGTTGGAAGCCAGTTCCTCCTTTCGAAATGGTTAAAATTCCTCGGGGGGCCATTCTTAAACCACTTTTCCCTTTTTTCGGGGGTTTTGGGGGTTATTATTTTATTGTACCGCTACCCTTTGAGATCTTTAAAATTAAAAGCCTTTTGGAGAGTTAAACCTTTTGAGAAAGAAGAGGAGTTAGTGATGGCGTTCCAGTTCGGTTTTCACTTTGGAGTGTAGATTGAACATATTCCAGTCACATCAAGAGGCTAATTAGAGTGAATTGAAAAGCGAGGAGGTGTTATAGAGATGAACCAAACAAAAGCTACGCCTCGACGTCAGGTTTTGTTTAGTATGATATGCAGGTACCAGCATTCTCCTGGACCGAATATTAAAGAAAGAGTTAATTATATCATTAGATAGTGTAAAATGTGTCCGAACCTGTTTTCTTTCACCCATACACTCTGAGTTTTAATGAGAGGAACTGCAGAACAGTCGTAGGCAATAAAAATCCAAACTTCCAGACGTTTTAATCTTTAAATATTTCCTCGGGATTTTGGAAGGTGTTCCCGATATTATTTAAACGTCGGGAGGCCTTGTGAAATGGTTAAAGTTCCTGACTTGGATGTTATGGTCGTGAGTTCGAATCCTCCTCCCGCATCCTGTTTCCAAAATGATTTTGGCAGTGGTTTAGGATTGGTCTACCGGTGAGTTCTGTTTGATAGTCTTATAACAACCTAAGCGCATTTACGTATATTTGTCTCTCTTTCTTTCTTTCTTATATAAAAATATATATACTGACCGGAGCAATGAACTAAAACGAAGACGATTCATGTTAGTAGTTAGTGAGACGCAATCGTGTTCATCAGTGGCGACGGATGAAGTTCATTTAAGCTACTGTATTGTAAGATAAGATATTGTTTGGACATAGGTATTGCGTTAGTAGTGTTGTTACCTCTAACTCTACGTTATTCTGCTTTAATAATGGACTCCACACTAGAGCTATCTATTAACGATTATTATGGCGCCAACAGTATTTTGTATGAATTCCTACAAGAATGGAAAGGTGGAAGTGTATAGCAAAAGTGTAGTTTCTGCATGAGGAAGATGGTTAGAAAAATTTTCTAACCAGCGAGGTGAGAATTGAAGCCTTTTCACACATCTTGTTGCATCCTAAAGTAAAAAACGAACAGAACTTACTCCGGTAGAAGACTTCTTCTCCTGTTGTGACAGAAGAGTGAGAGGCTGTTAGTACAAAAACTAATCAGCACTATTTTTTAAAACTTGGATGTGTCATCTAGCTAACTTATTTTTGAAACATCTACAAAGTAGAGTCTTTTCCAAAAAGGCTCTACTTAGTATCTCTTCATCGAAAGCAATTTTCAAAGAAAAAATTTTTTCGGCTAAGAGGAAAAACATTTCCACCCTTTCTCTCTCTCTCTTTCCATCGTTTCTTTCGATCCATTCTACCCTTCCACACCCGCCATCACCACAAAAAGTTTACGAATACACTCGCAAATTCAATCAGATTTTTTGAAATCAATATCCATTCCATTTATCCATTTTATTCGAAATTTTTTTTCAAACGAAAAGAAAATAATAATAAAATAAAAAAAAAGGAAAAGGAAAGGAAAAAAAGGGAAAAAGTGGGAGGAAATGGGGAAGAAGAAACTCGGTTAACCCTTGGGTCGATTATGTTAAAAAGAGCGAAAGCTAAAGATTTAAATTCGAGGGAAAAAAAAAGGCCCCGGAGGCCGGACGGAGGAGGAAGAAAGTGAGGCGGGAAAGGAGGAAGAGGAAAGGAATGAAAGGTTAGAGGATGAGGATGGGCGGGGAAGATACAAATTATAAGTTTGTTTCACTAAGACTTCCCCGGGAAATCTCATTTCGGGGAATACAATTGGATTATTATGTTATCTGGTTTTTCTCATCGCATTTAACGGTTACCAGTCAAATAATAACTTCATTTTGATTGAAATGACGCCATTTTGCTTTATTTATTTATTTATTTTGTTTTTTAAATGTCGATGGTTTTGGACTTTATGACAGGAGAACTGAGAGTGAGCGGTAAGGAAATTAAGGAGAGTTTGGGTTGATTTTGATTTGCTTTGTTGGTTTTGCTGACTGGCTCTTTCGAACTTAAATTTTACTGCTCTGACATTCATACCCTTCTTGACACTCTCTCCGTTTGATTGTGCAACACTTATGAAATGTCTTCTGAATACAAACTTTCAAAAATAATTAGTGTATTTAGTATAAAACGAAATATTAACGACCATATGCGTTTCTTTTGAATGTAATTTTCCCCCAGCAGTGTGCATTACTTTTGAAATGAGTTTCTCCTAGTAGTGTCAATTACTTTTGATTAAGGGCTTTGATTTGTCTCGTTCCAGTCCATGAATTTCGAATCCTTCCCTAGGGTCGTGGGTACATTGTTCAGTGTTCTGCTTATTATTTTGTTCAATATATTGCTTCGTTCAATTTTAGTATATTTTACTCACATCATTTTTATACTTTCACCTTCTCATATCGTTTGCTACCTTTTATTTCAACAGGAAAAGGGCGGCGTAGACATTTTAAAAATGATTTCTTTAAGAAATAAATTTTGTTAGATGCTTTATTGTTTTATCTTATTATACCGCTCTACGCTTTGGTGACGCCATATTTTTGTTTACTTCTGCTTTGTCATTAATTGCTTTTACTATTACAGTATATAATTTTGACTAGTCTAATACGTCGTAATTTACCAGCAGTCTTACACATTTGCTCTAGAGCGAAATCTTTACAAACTATCATTTACGTATTGAAATCAATTGTTTGAAATCACAGTAGTGTGGATAAGTTTTGAAATAAAATTTGTCTATTGTTGTCAAATAAAAATCTTTACAGAATGTGGGTTAGTCTCGAAATTAGTTCCTCACATTTGCCTGCATTAGTTTTAAATATTCTTCATAGAACGTTTTTACTTCCGAATATACTTCTTCAATGTAGTGTGGTATATATCTGAAGTGAACTGTAAAGTGTCTTATTGGCTATAACGCCGCGGCGATAGTTTTATTTGGTTGATGAAGCATAACAATCAAAAGTTATATACTAACATCAGTTATTCAGCTCCTAAGGCTAAGACACTAGTCTGTTTTCTAGATATAAAGGCGCCCTTAACAACCAGACTAGCTAATTACAGCCTTGGTAATCAAACTTTGGCCCACCAAGCTCTACTGAGTGACCCAGTGACCCAGTGGAAACCGATTGAGTGAAAATTTGTAAAAGTTCGACTGCTTATTGTGCCTGACCAGTGTGAATATGTTTGGGCCTTTGCTCAGAAACTGCTAACATTGTTTACCTCAAAATGTCTTTATGAGGCAATATACAGAAAATATTTACAGAAGCAGATTGTCAGATTTACATACAGATGATGCCCTGAGGGTGGCCTGTACGCGTCTAAATCCGGATTTGTAAACGTTTTTTTCGTACTTCGTGGCCCAGATGCAATGGTCACAATGGAAATTTGGCCCGGGATGGAAAAAGCTTGAGTACCAAGGACTAGTCTCGTTTACATACAAGTGGCAGTTAGCATGAGACAAAAATACACTAACACTACCAATAACAACCGCGAAATGCTTAAAATCTCATTGAAGTGTCTCAAATTTGTTTCTCCACTCTATTGTCTTTGGCCGGTGAAGAAACTCATAAAAGTCTGTTTCACTTAAAAATTAAATCAAAACAAAAATTTAAATTTTACAACAAAACATATGGATTCAATTCAATTCTTCACGATCCCTTCTATACCCATTCATTCGGTTTTTCAAAATCTGGATTAAAAATGGCGTCGAAATCGAAATAATAAAAAGGAAAATAAAATATTAACCCGAAACACACTCGGATAAATCATTATCAAGGAGGCTTAATAAATAATTTAATTATTCTAAAAGCAAATTATCCATCGTATACGGAGTGTTTGCTGAAAACCGCTAAAAATTAAGCTCGTCAGACCCCGAACGACCACTTGAAAAACTGAAATTTCCTCCCATCGGCCCAATTCCTCCAGTGCAACGAAGCGGTTCATCAACCTTTAAAGTACTTTTAAACGCTCACTGAAATGAATTTCCACTTTTCCAAAAGGAAAACTCTCCAGCGGTTCGAATTTCCAAAAAGGAATTCTTTTGTTTTTCTCCAAAATAAAAATTAAAAAAACAAAACGAAAGGAAAGGAAAGCGCTTCAGGAACTAAATCAAAGGAAAACAACTTGAAAAAGGAAGACAACAACAACAGGAAAAAAAAAACGTTCGATTCGGGAGTCTCATGTTTTGGACAGTCAGATAAAATGTCTGGAGAACAAAGTGGAAAAGTCAAGTTTCACTGGATTAAAACAGAGGAGAGGAGATTTTTCTCTTGTTCGTATTGATTCGGTTGCAAAGGGAAAAGCAAAAGCAAACAAAACAGAGAGGAAGTGGGTGGGAGAGAGAGAGAGAGAGAGAGGAACGCGCCTAAAATTAGAGTCAAACCGTAACTGAATCTGAACCGGATGAAGCAAAACAAGAGGAAACGTTCGAAACTTGATTGGTTTTTATCATTAAGTAAACAAGCCTAAAGCTAGGAAAGATGAATTTCCCTAAGTTGACCCTTTTTGTAGTCGCCATAGAAACTTAACAAAACAAAAAGTTTAGAAAAGGGCAAACGGAGGAAAATTTCCCCGGCCCTTTCATTACCGACAGCAAAAGGGCCGTTTTCAACAAATAAATGCAACAGTTGAGAATCTCGTGATGTCTTTTGCAAACCTTCAAATTACTCCACAACCGATTCCCTTCTCCTGTCTACTCCATTTTCATTTATTGAATCCTGAAACACTCTCACATAGGTTCGGATCCAACAACTAACAACTCACCGCCTTCCTACAGCAAACATTTCCTCAAAAACAATTTTTTTGGTGCTTTTATCCAGTCTTGCTTATCCAAAATTTGATATCTGAAAACTTTGTATTTTTGTATACACCGCCAAGAGGATAAGGGATGAAGGTGGGTTGAAAAGCTCCACTTTAAGTCACAACTTAAAAAAAAATTTTTCCTGCTGAGGGGAATAATATGTAGAGTTGTTCGCAACCTTTTGTAAAAAAAAAAATGAGAGGACACTTAACCCCTGAGCTGTAGGACATTTCAAGAGATGTGGGGAGTCCTCGACTAATAAAAGGACTAACCTTTTCAAAAACAACCACTTTTACAATCCGAAATCAGGGGTGGAAATACTTCTTTTCCTTTTCCGTCTTTTCGAGAACAATTTTTTAGGGGGGGGCAAAACCTTCAAAGCTTTCCAACACGATTCGTTGAGTGGTTTTAAGGCAAATGACAACCCTTAACTCGTGACGGCACTCACATCTCCCCTTGGAGAACACTACCGAATGCAAGAAAGTCTTTTTTAAAGCAGAAGTGAAAGAGTATAATAGAGTTATGAAGTGGAATTTCAGTATAAGTTCCTCCTCTATTACTATATACTGTTTTAGACAAATTAAAGTAAAGGTACACGAATAACGAATTCACCGATGAATAAATAATTTGGAGATAAATAAACGATAACCCACAAATTTATGTAAATATAAATAAGCATACAAGAAGATAATCAGCCGATAAATAAATACATAACTAAATAAATAAATACGAAGAAATATTAATATTACGATTTAGTAGGGTCATTCCATATCAAACGGAGCAGGTTTTGAAAAAGTTCCAGGTCGACCATCTCCGATTTTGTTTGAATGTTCCAGGAATGTTCCTCAGGTCTTGGATGAAAACCCCCAAAATTCTAGTCCAAAATCTCTTCGAGTTCGGATTCTATTAGTCTACAGCTTAGAGAGCTGCACTTTTGCTAAGTTGTACAGTTGGTCTACAGCGAGCGATTGAAGTTGACGATTTTTGGCAGCTCTGTCCGAATTCGGAGCAGTTACAGGGCAATAGCATACGAAGAGATTTCGAATTGAAATTTTGGGGGGTTTCATCCAAGGCCTTCAGGAACATTCCTGGAACATTTAAACAAAATCGGATAGTCGACCTGGAACTCAGCAAGAATCCATGAAATAGATAATAGAAAATAGATAATCTATATAGGAAAATATAGTATAACTCCCAAAGCTCACCGTACTACACAAATCTCTATGTTTATAAGTAAACAAACCGCTAGATAAATACAATATTATTGAATATAATATATATAATTAGCCTAGCTCCAATCTTAAAGAAAACTTAGGCACTAGGGAGACTCGGTAGGTCTATTCTATTTACACTCACATTATATAAAAGTCTATATAGGAAAATATAGTATAACTCCCAAAGCTCAGGTCAAAAACTGTTTTTTTGGACGTCATTTTGCTAATATTTATATTATTGATTTCATTTCTATATTCGTCTCTCTCTCTTTGTCTGTTATTCTACACTTATTTGTCCTCTCTCTCTTTTATCCTTTTTTCTAGGACTTGGTGTCTCATTCCTTACTTCTTTCTCTATTTCTCTCTGTTCTTTTTCTTTTGGTTTCTTTTGTTGTTTATTCTTTTCTATTTACTTCAAGTTTCTCTTTTTGTCTAGAACTCTCTGTCTTACTTTTTACCCCCACCTTATTTCCATCTCTCTGCCTTTCTTTTTCTTCCTCTCTCTTTTCCTCTTGTATCTCTCATCCTTTCCATCTCTTAATTTCATTTTTTCTCTCTTTCTGCCTCTCATTTTTAGTTTCCTCCCCATATATTTCGTTTTACTCTATATCTTCTGTACTCTATATCTACTGTATGTCTTTCTCACTTTTTGCTTATTTTTTACACCAACAGACTCTTTCCCTTTTCCCATTTTCTTACTCTTTCTCTCTCTTTTTCATTAATTATTTGATTAAAAAGAAAAACAGTTTTACAATTTTTACATTTCATCTATCTCGGCTAGTAGACGACTACAGCTTAAACATAAAAGAAAAATAGATGCAGCTTTGAGGCACGGAGTCCGCGTGAATTTTTTCATTTTCATCTCCAACTTGGGTAACTAGGTCAACACCGTCTACCTTGTTTCACTTCAAAGGTTTCTTTCTTATCGTCTAATCAAAACAGCGCTCGAGGAGAGAAGAAGAGACGAGACGGGGGGGCGGTGGAGAAGATAAAAAATAAAAAATCTCTAAAACCAACCAACAGCGCGGAGTTTTTTTAAGGCTCAAAGATTTCATTAGACTGTTTTGAGATCCACAGTCGAAACTTTTTCCCTTTTTCAGCTCAAAACGATTTTTTTCTTCTTTAACTAAAGAAGAAATTTAATATTTTTTTGGGAGAAGAGGGGTAAGTCGGGGGCGGGTAGGGCACAAGAAGGAGATTCTTTTATTATTCATCTATTTTTCCTTTGTATGCGCGCGTGTGTGAAAGAACGAAAACGTGAAATGAGAAATAATGATCGGGAGTTTCCTTCATCCCTTTCTCCCGGAAAATTCTTCTTTTTTCTTCTTCAGTATGAATTTTCCTCTTTTGGGATAAAAATAAATTGATATTTTTTTTAATGATTTTGAGTCAACCTCATTTAGCTTTCTCTTCTTTGCCAAAGAGAACGTGAGCTCCTCAAAAAAATAAAATAAAAGGTTAGCTTTTTACTCCCTGCCCCCCTCCCGGAATGCTCACTCTTCAGAATTAAATACAAAATTTAAATTTGTATCAAGGCCGTTTCGTGATCTCGTGTACAGCTTTCTAAAACCTCCTTTTCCTCGGAAAACTCCTCACAAAAAGTGAGAGAAATAGAAAATCTAATTCCTGGCTCTCGTTTTCCTTTTTGATTGGCATTCGAAACCAAAAGAGAGAGAGAGAGAGAGGGGAGGTGGTGGTGGTGGGGAAGAAAGAGTTGAGAGAGAGAGAGACAGGAGAAAAAAAGAAAGAAAAAATTAATTTTGAAAAATCCAAAACAATTTGAAAAATATAAAACGTTTGTAAAAAGATTTCCTGCTGAGAAATCTAATGAGTTTCTGAACTCAGCATGAGAGGACGATGGGGCGGGGGTATGAAGGAATAAAGTCGTGAAAAAAAAAATTTTTTTTTTCAAATTTCCCAGAAAAATTACCGCAATCTCGTGAAATCTTGTTTGAACTGTCAAAGAAAATAAAATAAAAACAAAAATTAAAAAAAAGGAGGCCTATTCAGAATGAAGTAGAAATTTTTAGAAAGCAGGAATTCTAAAATTTGTTGGAAAACTTTTTATTCAGTCAGTCAGTCAATCCATTGGAGTGATTTAATGGAGCCCCTGTACCAAATTAATTTTCGTTTTTTTTGTTTCAGGTAAGACAGACAGAACTGTATAAACAGAATTTTCGTCTACCATACAGTCATCATCGAGATACCGGTAAGACGGCTGCATCCTCTATCCTCAGCACTCGTTTTAACGTTTCCATTGTTATGTCTAACTCGAATGGCATTTCTTAAATGTTTTAGAAAATTCTAAAACTTTTTATTTTAAAACGAAACGCTGTTGCCTGCCAGGAGTTTCATCCACTCTCCAATTCTCTCTCTCTCTCTCTCAAAGGATTAATCAATTTTATTTATTGAGTTTAACATCTTTTTTTAGAAATTCGGTCTTAATTTGTTTGTTATTCGTTTTCCTTTCATCCCTCTCCTACCACCCACGCCCAGTTTAAAAGAAAAATTATTTATTTACATAAACGGAAGGTCACAACACTTAGAACACGTTTTTAATAATTAATTAGTCGCATTAATTACCAAGACATAGGAGAGTGTTGATCGTATACCTGTTTCCACTATGGTGAGTCAATTTATCTTACACGAAGTTCATTACTCTCAAGTAAAATTCATTTCGTAAATAGTAAAGTAGGTGATCGTATTCGTAAAATGATTGTAGTTTCTTTCATAAATACTGCACAGTTGATTCAATGTTTCATCTAGCATTCATAATTACATGGGGGTTACTTTGAACTGTAAAGGAAATTTTCAGTTTTTCATTAACAAATTTTTATCGTTTCATAAATATATGTAATTGTTTTCATAAATAATTTCCCGTTTTTCTTTCATAAATAATGCACAATTGTGTCAGTGTCTCAGTTCGTCAGTAATTCGCAACTATATGGAATCATCAATATAAAGCACAACCCTCTTATCAGGAACTAATTTCGGGAATATTGCACAGTTGTATGACACATTCATATACCTCAGTGATTCCCAAATTGGTGTATATCGACCCTCAGAGGTCTATGACAACCTGCAAGGGGTCTACGTCAGCAAAAATTTAAGAGTCCATGAAACGAAAATGAAGGTCCACGGTAGTGTATCTCAACATACTGACAGCACCTATTTACGTACATTATACTATCTTATAATATAAAGACATACACATTATTTATAAAAATACCTATGAAGCACAAAATTTACTTCGCTACTGTGAGAGATTTACAAAAATCGATATCAAATTAGTGGGGGTCAAAACCGAAAAACATGGCAACGAGCCTATGACACTAAAAAGTTGAGGAACCTCTGATGTAGCTGTTTCATTTCGTAGATAATTTTCTAATCAAGAATTTCTTCAATAGTCGTGCACACTATTAAGATGTTAATTTATTATTTGAATTTGGATTTTACCCTAAAAATTAATATAATAAAAAAAATTTGATAGTTTTCATAAATAATGCACAGTTTTTTATTGTTTCAATTCAAAAGTAATCACAACTGTATAAGAGCAACTTCCCTTCAATTCTTTAAGAATTAATTTCAATAAAACTGCACACTTGTACGAAATATCTTTTCCATAATTATTGCATACGCTTTATATATATTTTGTTTCATAAATAATTTTTGAATTAAGATTTATGTTTCAAAAATAATGCACACTTCTAAGAATTTGTTTCACTGATGAAAATGTTTATATTATAGCAGAAGGTCTGGTGTTGTGATTAAAGTGCTCGACTATAGAAGTTATAGTTATAGTTGAGTTTCAAATCCGTTTTTCAATCGTTTTGGGTATAACAGGACCGGGAGGAGGATTTGAACTTGCGACTATAACTTCTTAGTCTGGCACTAAACCACTACACCACAGACTTATTGAAGTTATGGACGTGGGTTCAAACCCTCCTCCCATCCTGTTGTATACAAGGGTGAAAACCGGGATTAAAACTAAACTAAACTATATTTCTAAGTGATAGACAGAAATAACAGTATAATATTATAGTAAATGACATACAAATGGAATGGTTAACATTCTTGAACTAAAAACTGCCCAAATTGATCAAATCTCCAAACACCAGAATTTGTTCTGCTTTCTGTCATCACCCAGCAGATAGGACAATTCAGATCACAAAACGAATTTCCAGACACCTGATTGGTAGATAGCGAGTATGCACATTAAACAAATCCCCACACATGAGATCACATTTTAAGCAAGTATTTCCTTCGACTCGGAGGAAAATTCGTAATCGCGTTAAAACTAAATCATTTTGTCGGTACCGTGAAATGGAAGGATTACGAAAATGTTATGTCACGTGATTACCCTGGAAAAACATATTCATTCCTTTTGGAGGCGGCTGGAATAAAGGGGAATAGGAAAGGATAAAATAATGTAAATAATTTCAATGTAAAACTCGGTTCGAATTTACAACAGTCAGCCATTTTAATAAAATTCAAACGGGAATTCCGAAACATCGTGAAATTTTCTTTTTGTTTCCTTCTTTTTCTTCTTCGAAGGCCATAAAAGGTTTTTTTTGTGTGTGGTGAAAGATCATTGAAAAAGGAAAAGGGAGAGGCAAAAACCTATATTCGGTCTGAGAAATAAAACTTTGTTGGGAAAGAGTTAAAAGACGAAGAAGTAGTAGAAGAAGGAAAGAAAGGAACGAGTAGATAGAAAGAAAGAAAGAAAAAAGTTATTTGAACATTTCGCTTCTTCAAGCAGAACACCAACTAATATTTCTCTTGAGGTTTTTCTTTTTTTTTTGTTTAGTGTAAAAGTTTTAGTTTAGAAAGCTCGTTTTCCGAGCATTTGATGAATTTATTTTATTGGATTCGCGTTAGAAATTTCCCTGCGGTCAAATTTTGATAAAGAAGTGTTCATAACATCTTTGAAAATAAATTGTTCCTTAGTTTTCCGACGTTTTTCCCTTTTTCCACAGCCTGCGAAATTAAATCTCGATCGTATGGAAGTGTTTTGACAGGCCTTCTCAGAATGGATACCCGTTTTTTAGTTCCTCTGTACCTATTTAGGGTAACTCATTTGACTGTTCTATCCTAATCGCTCATCTCTCCCTTTTGGAAGGAAGTTTGGCGCAAAGGGGTTCACCAAGTTATGGTGAGAGCTGTGACGTCACAGGGTAGGACAGTGTGGTTGTGATAACTGTAGCAGAATCGTGTGCACGAATTTTGAATAATATATCGAGTTTTATGTGTTATTGTTTATTTAGACTACCACCCCTAACAGTGCGAAAGTAGAAAGAAAAGGAGAAGAGCATAAAAGCTCTATTACACCAACAACTTGCTGACTGTTATATAAACTAACTTCCGGTATGACTTTACCCTTCAAATCAGCTTTCCACTCGGAGGTATAAACTAACCTCAAAACGCCAGTCAACAGCGTAGAAAATAAAATATCACCACCAGTGTGCATTATTTATGAAACGAATATTCATCAAAATTGTAAATGTATTTGGTCACTAAAATGACGTCACAAACCACCTTTTTTGTGAGAGGAGAGACCGCAGGACTGAAGCACATGGAGGCGTTCGTTTGTCAGGAGCCAAAATGAGAGTTTGGTAGCTTTTAGAAAATTTTTCAATGAAATAAGGAAACAATAGTTACGACAAAACCGCCATCCTCACCCGAAAGCTTTTTATTGTTTAAAAAATATTTATTTTAACCGGGGAAATTTAGTTAAATGTCGGTCCGCGTTCTTTCATTTCCCACAAAGAAACTTTTGTTATTTAAATACAATAAATTAGGATTATTCAAAAATTTCCCTTTTCCTCCCCATTATTATTATTATTGTTGTTGTTGTTTGTTTAATTTTCAAAAATGAGCTCAACTACCAAAAGCAGATCAACTATTGAATGGAAACGAGAGGAACTCAGAAGGAGAACGGGGGAACAGACACAGTGTATAAAAGTTCTTGAGAACGCATAATTCCCCAACAGCCAGTGCATCATTGTCGCGTGTTTGTTCCATTTCGTTATAAATTTGTTTAATTTAAATCCTTGGTACTCAAACTGCGGCCCACCAAGCTCTACTGAGGGCCCAGTGGGCACCGATTCAGTGAAAATTTGTGGAAGGTCGATTGCTCATTGTTAAGTCTAAACTATAGTGCCTGGCCAGTACGAAAATGTTAGGGCCTGTGCTCAGAAACTGCTGACATTGTTTGCCTCAACATATCTTTGTGTGGCAATATACAGTAAATACATACAGAAACAAACTGACAGATGTACATACAGATGCCCTGAGGGTAGACTGTACGCTTCGAAAGCCGGACTTATAAAATCTTTTTGTAGGTAAGTCGTGTGGCCCAGTCGCAATGGTCACAATGGAAATTTGGCCCGGGAAGGAAAAAGCTTGAGTACCAAGAATTTAAATTATTAAATAACTAATATTATAGTAATTTATTATAAATAATGTCGTTGACAAGGTCAAATCACCCGACTAGCAAGAATTCGTTGAAATTTTGAGCCCTTTCCCCAACCTGTCGTGCAAAATTTATGAAACGAATAGAACAATCAATGAGTTAATCATCAATTCTTTCCATTTTATTAATTTCATTAGAAACACAAACCTCCAGACTGACTATATTTCATAATTAATGCACACTTTTAGGGTGATTTCATTTCATAAATAATGCACAGTTGATCAGTTATTATTTATACAAAAACACAGGTCTCTTCAGTGATGAAATTTTTTTTTAGAAAATACAAAACTGACTACCAGATAAATTTTGTAGATAATAATTTTAGTATAACAAGGGATGGAGGGAAAACCCCGCGAATAAAGTGAAAGAAAATAAATTAAAATTTGCAAACAAAAATTCAAATAAAAGAAGAAATTTCTTTTTTGGAAAATGTTCCGCATCTTTTGAAAATTTTTGCGGTTTTTCCTTTTCTCTCGTTTTCGGCTGAGCTTTTGATCTCGGCCGTGTATCTTCGAAAAAACCCAAATTTCTTCGAATGAATGAGATGAAAGGAAATTTTCTGCGTTTTTATCTTGTTTTTTGAAAATTTAAAATTTGGGATTTTTCATTCATTAGGCCGAAACGGCTAAAAAGCTAATTAATAAATAAAAATAATTAATTAGGCTAATTAAATTTATATTTTTGGGAATAGACAGACTACTTGACCTAGAAACATGCTTCTCTTAGTTAAAACTCCTTAATACTCTCCTGCTTTACCCCCTTTTCTCTTGCCTAACTCTTTTATTATAGCTTCAGCCCTCCGTGGGCTATGTCCTAACCGTTTCTGTAGCTCTAACACTCTGGTTTGGTCCCCAGACTATACATGGTCTCTCGTGTTATGATAGTTAAATAGGAGATAAAAATTATTTTGCGGGAAAAAAGATTGAAAACTTTGCATAGATACAGTAGACATCTGTACAACGCAAATGCAAACGTTTTTGTAAATTTTAAACGCTATCAAATAATTTCATTGCTACAAATACAGTCAACAGTCTGTAAATTCTTTCAAATTTGGTTTCTCATCATAAAGGAAGAGCAAACCAGAATACAAGTAAGCAAATCATGTTTAAGAAGTAAACAGTCATTAAGCAAAAAACTATATTATTAGTTATTTAGTATATTTATCTTACATATCTTTTATCAGTTATCACTGTATATTTAATCCCCTTTATCCTCCTTCTCCTTTCTATTTCTCAGACAACCATGAGCTTCATCCAAACTGTCCCTAGGATTAAGACTCTGATCTACTTTTTCCAGACATAACCCAACAAAACTAGTCCAAAGAACTGCTAGCTGACAAATACTAATTAACAATAAGACACAAAACAAATATATACAGAAAGTTAGAATATACATTTGCCTGTCTAAACCAATAATCTTCCGGAAATACAAAACTTGTCTGACGCATTATATGAAGTTGTTTATAGTGTTGTACGAATTGTTGTGCCGCACAATACAGAAACCTACTGTTAAATAGTTATTGTATTTGACTTTATAACAAACCGCGTAAAAAAAGTCCAAAATTATACATAAACTCACTGCAACCCAAACAATTAATTTTGATCCAAAGTAAACACACCAAAAACGGAAATTGTCAATGTACAGCTGTTGAGAATTGTTGTTACAATGTTATACAGTGTTTACATACAATAGATAACAGCCGCAAAAGTTAAATAAAATTTACATAAATAAATAAAGTTAATAAAACGAAACAAAGTCAATAACTGACTGATTTTCAAACAAATTTTTTTTTAATTTTGAAAACAGGTGAAGCAAAATCGCCAAAAAATCGATGAA
This sequence comes from Columbicola columbae, assembly GCA_016920875.1. Taxonomy (NCBI): domain Eukaryota; kingdom Metazoa; phylum Arthropoda; class Insecta; order Psocodea; family Philopteridae; genus Columbicola; species Columbicola columbae. The sequence goes on along the minus strand of JADMLL010000005.1, from coordinate 6,189,083 downwards.
CCTTAAAACAAGGCCGAAAGGATATCTTGATAACTTATACTAAATTAAGCAAATTGTTTTATATATTTATTTATTTATTGTCTTTAAAAATAATTTTCTTTGGGAGAGAGAGTAATTTTCCTGAAATTTTCCTTTGTATCATTTTTCTTTACATTTTTTACGGTCTTCTAAATTTTCAAAGTTCTTCTCTTGTTCATTTCCTCTCCCTTCCCAACCTCCTCTCTCTGTCATACTTTCCTCGTTTATACTTTTTGCTTTAAAGTTTTATTTTTCTTTTTTGTAACTAAGAAGGTGGGAGGTGGAGAAGAGGGAAATTGATGGAAAGTGTACAAAAGGAAATTTTTGAAGAGGTCTTGTAATAAGTGAAAAGGTGTGGTTAGGGCACTAACGACTTGTATTATGTGTCTGGACATGTCTCGACTGAAATGTGTCGTTATTTTTTGGCGGGAAGTTTAAATTTTTGTCTTTTCAAGACACCATTTTGTAAATTTCTGACTCAACACATTCGAAAATGAGGTCAGATGACCGATCTTACGATTTATTGCAAACCGCATAAAAATTCACAGCGATCACTCTCTAAAGACTCCAACAGCTTTACGTTTGTTAAACGCTTGACACGTTCTTCGGGCTCTTCTTTGTTTGTTCATTAAAAAAATCGGCGATCGTTCTTATGGCTTTTTTTACGCGGTTTTCGTTTACCAATAAATCTTAATATCTTCGAACAAGTGTTTTTGTTTGGGAGAGAAAAACGATTAAGTCTCAGGAACTGAAGCCAAAACTGGTATACATTTCCAAAACTACAGACTAATATTCAGCAGCTAGAAACAAATTGGTTGGTGTAGAATCTAACCACAAAACTCAAAAATCTTATAATTTTCTTTATCAGCTCTTATGTTTACCTTATGAAGAATAATACCAAGTCAATCTCACTTTAAAACAAATTGAAATCTCTGCTGTTGTTGTCTTAATTGGTTTGTGGTGAGAAATGACTTAATAAAAAAAATTTATTTGTGGGTCAACAGGAAAACTGTTTTCGAGAATAAAATATCCAATAAAGAATAAACAAACTTAACAAATAAATAAATAAATAACGTCTTAGGAACGGATCGAAAAACAAAACAACAGCGATTTTATCAAAGCCGGAAACAAAAGACAAAAAAACGAAAATTATGGTCATTTCGACCCAATTACTTGTCGACAGCCAACAGCACCTTTCTTTTCCCTTCTCCCTTTCGGAAAGGTGAGGAAAAATTCATTAACTTGAAGAGGAGGAGAGGGGAGGAAGTGGTAGAGGAAGAAGAACTGTCACAAAAAAAAGGTTCCCAAAATGATTAATTGAGATAAATTGAATTCGAGTGATTTGTGTCCCCGGTAATAAATTATTTATTCAGCAAAAAAAAAAGTCAAATCGAGTTATTTATTTCCTGTTTTTGTCAAAGTCTTTAAGCCAAAGAACTTGGTGAGATTTACAAATGTGTCGAGGGGGTGGGAGGAGGGATGATACAGCCGCTTTCCACCACCTAGAAAAGCTAGAAACCCTCTTCCGTTGGTCAAACTTGTCTGGTCCAAATTTTGTTTCACGACCTTTTGAGCTGTCGTACGTGACTTTTGTTCTTAATTTTCACCCGAGGAAATTCATTTTACCCCATCCCCCATCATCTCCTACTCAGTTTTTGTTCTGGAGAACCTGATCGTTTCAACTGACCGTTAAAATGTATATATACACACCTCACACTTTCTACTTTGATAATTGAGTTTCTCTTTTCCTCCCACAGCCTCCCAAAAAGCTTTTGTTTGTTTTTGTTCTTTCAGAAGTTTGGGTCGTCTCAGAATTTCCTAGATTGTCTTTGTATCTATTCCATCTTTTTCTGTCTCTCTCACTCGCTCTTTCTTTTGATTTACTTTTAATTGAAGTACAACATGAAAAGTTTAACAGTTTTCACAAAGCTTAACACCTGCGATCTTCTTTCTAAAGCTTTTTAGCTTAAAGCGGGAGTTGAATTTGTACACTTACCCTCTTCCCTGATGGTGGAGTCTGTGTCATCACTGTGCTTTTCTATTTTGTAGACACTTCGAACCCGAAGTAGTGGAATTAAAAGTCAGCAAATCGTCCTTCCTTCAAGTGAAGGTGCTATAAGGATTCGTGTTCCGAAAATATTATCACCTGTAAAGAAAGAAAAACACGATTACAGCATCCCAACAGCATTCTGACATTTTCAAAAGTTTGTTCTGTATTTCTGTAGTCAATCAATCCCATTCTCGTGGCCTTTGTAATTTATTTGGGAAGTAAATAACCGGTAGAAGAACTATATCCATCAGCACTTGACTGTATTGTGCTATTTATATAGACAAACCAGTATATCATGTCCCAAAAGTTCCCGGAATTGTAATTTGTAGTTGGCAACGTTAACTGGCAGAGCGTAGCTTTAAACACAGAAATTTGTGGGGAATCTAAGCTTTAAAATTAGACGGATGTCAGTGTGGTTTGAAAAGCTCTGAAAATATTTCGTAAAAATTATTCAGAACTTTTGGAACAGATTTTGTATACATTTTAGGTGTAAGACACACATGACTATGGCCTGCAGGTTTAATGTTCTCGTAGATAATACGTCATTGGACAGATAAATAACAAAAGAATTCAAAAATGATAGATAAATATAAGCAAAACAACAAAAGATCCAGGCTCTAAATAATAATAATAATAATCATTTTTGTTTTGTGGTGAAAGCTCATGGTCTGTCGATCCTACGCAGAGCTTTTTATACATCCCAAGAAGAATCCAACCGTGAATTCCTTTTCTTACAAAAAAAAATGAAAAGGGAATCCCGGATAAAAATTTAAACAATCAGTTCAACGGTCATCCTACTGTGAGAAATCGTTCCAATAAAAGATTCGAAATCGATTGTCGAGAAAATGGGAAAGCCACCACCACCACCACGAGTACGATGGAAGGCGGTGGCGGAGGAAGGATGGGGAATCGGAGGTCGAAGGTTTCGACTTTGGTGTCCGACGCAGGAATCCAAGGATCGCTCTTCAATTGATTGATCGATTCTTTTTAACTGGGAGCTCTTTGAGAAAAGCGCCGGGCTAAAAACTTTTGATATCCGCTAAATATTTCAAATCAGTTTTTTCGAATTCGATTTCGAAGGAAAGAAAGGATGGATGGATGGATGGAAGAGGAGAGGAGGTGGTCGGGAGGAGAGCGAGCTTTTGTCCCGATCTAACTGAATTATTAATGGCTATTGAAACGGAGAAATGGCAAAAACAAAATCAACGTTTTTCCTGCTTTCTCATTCGTTAAATTTTTTATTATTATTGAAGATAAGAAGACTAAGGGGATGAGAATTCTCACGAGATGAACTGTTACGTTTTCACTACCCTCATCCACCCCCTCACCACCACCCCCTATCTTCATCCGAATTTATTTTCATTCGTCACTACAACTCCCACGTTCGGAGTTTTCTTCGGGAGAGGAAACTATTACACGAGACACACTTTCCAACAGACGGGGGTGAGAAATCTCCTTAAAAACTAAGGGTAGGTGGAAAGGGGATGAATAAACAAAAGAGAATATTAGGTGATAAAGGAAATTTGAAATCAAAAGAGACGGTAATGACTAATTCACGTATTAAGAACCGATCTGGCCAATGAGTTTATACTAAAAGTGTGACATGCAACAAGTCCTTAGCATCCCTCTTCGGTAAAGTTCTTCTTTAGACAAAGACGAACGTGATTGGCTAGAAAAGAAGATGATGGACTCGCTAACATTGTTTATATGTCATAAACGAGTGAATGGGATGCTGTGAAGTAAAGGCGATAAATCGAAACTGTCGTAAAAGATTTCTTTCCTTCCTTTCTTCTCTTCTTCACACCTTCGTAACCTTTCACCTTTCGACTGTTCTATCTATCACACAACTAGGTTCAACGACTCGAACAGTGTGGCCAACATAAATAAATAAGGAAAGAAACAAAACATAAATTTTTTTTTTCTTCTAAGAAAAATCTCTCACATTTGAGTTGTGGCCAAACGGGAAAAATTTTTCACGGGTTGCGTCACCCCCAAAATTTCTTCGATTCTTGGAAATTGTAAAACTGTCACATATACTTAAAGGCTTTGTCATTTATACTTTCTTTGAAATCTTCAAGAATTTATATACAAAAATAAAAAAATAAATAAACAGGAGGCTGAGTCACGGAGAGCTCTCAAACTTCATTCATAATTTCACAAAAAATTTTTTCACTCCACTTAAGTAAAGCAGTCATTTTGTAAACGATTTTGTCAAGACTCAATTTCATAAATATTGCACACTTTACCAAACATCTCATTTCATAAGTAATGCACACTTTTTTATATATAAACCTCAGTACGACGTTTTATTTACACCGATTCTAAATTTCACTGTAAAAAGCAAAACCGTAAGTTTATGCCTTAAAACCAAAAATTCTTTCACAAAACAACGTAGACAGTGTGCATTATTTATGAAATAAAGTATTTTTACGACTGTGCATTACTTATAAAACGAGTGGTTTATTAAATAGTAAATATTCGTATTATTTATGAAACCAAATCTCCACGATTGTGTGCGGTTTTTGTGGAATTAATTTTCAATTACATTGTGCAGTATTTTTGAAATGAATTTCTCTTTAAATCGTGCAGTATTTATGAAATATATTCCTTGTGAAAGACTTCTAAATAAGTCACAGTGCCAGTTATGGTTTTGTGTTCCAAAATAAATTTTAAGTTTATTGAACCAATTGAAACCAGAAAATCTTTTACTAAATAACGTGGAAAGTGTGCATTATTTATGAAATAAAGTATCATTACAACAGTGCATCACTTATGAAACAAGTGGCTTATTAAATAGTACAAATTCTGGACGATTATGTGCGGTTTTTGTGAAATTAATTTTCAAATAAATTGTGCAATATTTTTGAAACGAATTTCTCACTAAATCGTGCAGTATTTATGAAATACATTCCTGTGAAAGGATTCTAAACAAGTGACAGTGTCTGTTACGAATTTATTTTGAAAAACAAAACTATGAGTTTATTAATTAAAACCAAAAAATTTCTTACTAAACAAACAACGTGGAAAGTGTGCATTACTTATGAAATAAAGTATCTTTACAACTGTGCATCACTTATGAAACGAGTGATATTAAACAGTATTAATACATTTCTTAAGAAATAAATTCTGCAAGAACGTGTTCAGCTTTTGTGAAATTGATTCTCCCACAATATCGTGCAATATTTTTGAAATGAATTTCTCATAAAATCGTGCAGGATTTATGAAATAAGTTCGTTTGGGATAGTATAGGGTACATGGACTGAGTTCCTCATAAGATTATGCAAAATTTGTGACATAAAGTTTTAAATGAAAACGGATCGAGAAAATTCTCTTAAAGAATGAATTAATTAATTAAGATTTATCGGAAGTTATTTATGATTCGGTTTGATATTTATTTATTTTTATGAAGCGTAAATGTGTGTGTTATGTATAAAATAAATAAATAAATGGAAGAGTGAGTGGAAATCAATCCGTGTTAAGAGATTTGAGTCAGTGACCATATTGTTGACAGTAACACTTTAGTCTGGAACGGACGGACACACGCTCGGACAGAAACGTTTCTTTCGAAAACCGAGGTATTGTACGGAAAATCGCTTTCCTTCATGACATCATACTTAAAAAAAATTATTAAAAAGAGAGAGAGAGAGGAAAAAAAGGAAAAGCTCGAGGGTTATTCGTTTTTTTAATAACTTTATTTTTTTATGTTTGTGACTTTAATATTGCACAGAGAGAAACATAAAAAAACATCAGAAAGAATAAAAGGCGAAGTGTAAGACATCAAAACACGAAGAGAGAACTGCAGTGGCGTACACCAGACTTTCACCTCGGATCCCAGGACAACCTTTATCCCTCCTTGTTTTGGGAGGAGAAGGATTTCGGAGGCTGAAGAGAAACGGTCGCTGAGCTAACTCCCAATGGCACCCTTTCCTTGTCCTTCGGCTGTAAAACCTCCAAACTACCAGAGAAACTCAGGCTTATTCCAGGAGCTTTCGACATTAAATATTTACCAAAAGCCAAACATTCTTCAGCATAATCGTTCCGCGTTTTTCCTTCCTCCTTCCCACCTCTCGCGGGATGGCTGGATGGGATTCAGGGAAGGAGCTGCTTCGGTCTCGAATTTTTTCTTTTGCGTCTTCCCTCATTCTCATTCCGTCGAAAACTTTCTTAAATCCACGGGGGTAACGCCACTGTTTCAAGTTTTCATGAAAGGTTTTAGAGTTGAAGATTAAAAACCGTTTTCCGGGCATCAGCATCCCTACCAAATTCAAATTTCTTCCCCGAGGCCGGTCTTTAAGGGTCATTTAACCGAGGCTACAAAATAACAAACCTTGGCGAATTGCTTTCTACAGATAACCTTTTTAAAAGCTCCCCAACCTTTTTTGTTTAGTGACATCGTGAGTTGATGCTTCGTACATGTTTTAAGGCGATGTTTTCCCCCTTAATCGCTGACATTCAAATTTTCTTGCCCTTGTCGTTTCAAGCCCTTGAACTCAAATTCTTGGCACCGATAACCGAAGAGAAAGTGTTCTCTCTCTCTCATTTTTAACGACATAATTTTCAGCTTTAAAAATAAAATGGATTCTAACAAAACTGTGCAATATTTATGAAAGTTATTACCCACTTACACAGCCATAATTTTAAATGAATGTTAATAACAGTATCTTAACAAACTTCTCCTAACAATCTTCTAACCAATCCCCGAAGGAGGAACTATGTCTCATACAAGATCAAGCTCCATACTCCAGTTGTGTATAGTCTCCAGACTCTAATTGTCTAAAGAAAAATTTAATAAATCATTTCATAAATAATGCACACTTTTATGCAACAATTCATTCCAAAATCACAGCACACTTTTATGGAAACTATAGTACTTTCATAAGTAATGCACACTTGGATCAATTTTATTCCGCCGTTTTGGGGAATTCAAACAAAACAATTTTTTTGGGTTGAGGAGCGCGCGAGTCGAGTCGAAGAGGATGCGAGTGTGAAAGAAAACCGGAAAAGCTCATTCGGGAAATTCTTTAATTTTTTATACGTGTCATGTTGCATTACGTCGTAAAGTGCGGGTGCTTAAAAGATAAACGCTATTAAAACTTTGAGAGAAAACGTTCATTTCTTACGTGGGACGATAAATAATTCGAGATGGCAAATGTAACGGCGGAGTAATGAAGAAGGAAGATGGCTTCCAGGGAACGAGGAGATGGCTGCGTGACTCTTCGACTTCATTTTTCAGCTTTCGAGTCTCGAATCTGAAGGGAATGTGGAGAGCGGGTGGAAGAGCGGGTGGAAAGGCTTTCTTTTCCATTCGTTTCAATCAACTTCTTGTGCGTGAGAGCGAATTGGCGGATTTGTCCTGTTTTTGGAAATAGCAAATGGGGTCTGTGTTGGACAAAGAGAATCGCAGTTCCTTTTTCAGGTTTTGTTCTCTCCCGTCTCCTGGGTTGTTCTTGGAAATAAATTTCCTTTGTCGAATATTCGAAAAAGTCAGCAATGAGAAACAAAAGAAGATGTCGATTCCAGAAATACCGCTGTAGGCAGTCGTTTTCATCAGTTTTTAATATCCTAACTTAAATTATCGGGAATCAATCTTCATCGTGAGCTGAACAAAAGAGACTCGTTGGAAACTCAGAAGTATAAAAGCTCAAAAGCTCAAATTTTTATCAACAGAAATTGTCTCCGCCTCGGGAAACGCATCACCTGCGCTTATTTGTCTTCAACGAAAATCGTTAACACATTACAACAGTATCAATTAAAACTCAGCGACAAATTTTTTCTGTTGGATGTTTAACTAAGACTACATTCTTGATGATTCAATTTCACTCATCTCGAGGGATGATGGTGGTGGTGGTGGTGGTGCTATTCCAAGAAAAACACGGAAGTAACAGCTGCTTACATCCACAGGAATTCAACCCCTTTCACTCCTCTTCTAAATCTATTTTCGTTTCCTTCCTCATCATTTATGTGTGTGTTATCGCTGACCCGCTAATTCACCATCCGGATGACCAATACGACAGATATTTCAAAATGAAAGAGAAAATTGGCACACTAACTTACAGTTCGAGGATGATGGAGGTCTGGGGGTATTCACTCAAAATTCCTCTTTCCGTTTTGATCAAGTCTTCATCCGTCTTTCATTTTGAATGAATTTAAAACCACTTAATCTAATGCTCTTGATTGAATTCGGGATTGACAGTAGCCAACGGTCCTTCCGCACACCTCTCTTTCCATCACCTGACGTTTTGCATCCCTTTCACCTCTCTCTCTCTCTCTCTCCATTCTCTGTGCTTTCCTTCTAAAGAGCTTTCATCCCTTCCTCTTATAGATTTTTAATCCTAATTATATAATCCGAGAAAAAGACTTTTGTTTTGTTCATGGAGATCCCCCGGGTTACTTTTTTAATGGGATTTTATGGGATTTGCAAAATGTTCTTTTGAGTATTCCCTCCGTGGTGTTCCCTTTTTTTGTGCTTTTTTCAAAGCTCGCTTTTCTTTGCCCCTTTTCTGTACGTTTTGCTGTTTTTTTTTGGAAGGAAGAGGTTTTTTATTCGAGGATGAAGAGGAGGATCAATGAGCTTTTATTTACTTTTTATATTTAGAATAATATAAAAAATATAATCTCACACACTTAAACAAGGTAAGCAGAGCTTTGGGTCGAGCTTTTCCCTCTGTAAGTAGAATAAACGAGTCCTGCAAAAAAATATCTTCAATCTCCTATCGAAGGAGTGGGGTGGGGGAAACAACAAAAGGTGAAAACAGCCTGAAAATGACTAGTCGATGTTGGAAATGATCAAAGGAGTGAAGCACTTGAGTCTGTAGAACAAATTAATGGATGATTCGAAAGGAAAAAAGAAGAAAGAGAAAGCTTCGAAAGTCTAGAAAGAACTTTCTTTCGAAATGGAAAAGGTTTTAAAAAAAATTCTAGAAGGTTTATAGCGCGATTCACATAAAACGGGGTTAATTGCGTCACCCACCGAAGCAATAATTAACGTTTACGCCCCTGGAGAGTGAGCACCAAGAGTTATGACCAGCTTTGAGGTTGTTACACGTCAGCGGTAAAATGTGCAAAATATTGTTTTCCCTTTTCTCTACCCCCACCACCACCACCGCCCTCTTTCCTTTGACTTATTCATCATCTTTTAACAATTTTTAGGCGCGTTTTGATTGTTGATAACAGCTACCCACATAGCCGGTCTTTGAATTAGTAGTAAACTTCTCTCGACAGCACTTCATCATTTTTTGGTTGGGATGAATTTTTCCTTCAAGGAGTCTGAGAGGTTCTTGAAAGGAATCTGACCTTTCCCTCTGGTTTCCTTTTCGAACTTTATTCCCAATGTTTTTTGAGGGTCTTATTAATTTAACGCTTCCGTTAATTTTATTTACTTTGTGATTTATCCCGGAGGCGAAAATTCGGTTGCGTCAAAGGAAAATTTTTTTTTTCTTTTCTTCTCCCACTTTCAATTTTCATTCAAAAATAATTTTAAAGGGAGCCAAGTTCCACGTTGACCATGGCAACCTCTTTCGAAATCTTTTAATTTTTAATTTGAGGGCCACGCTTAGATTAACAGTTAACCCGGTGTAAGAGTCACTAAATAAGCAATAAACTGTTCTTGAATGAATTTAACCCAACCCATTCCTCCAAGTCTCAAATTCCTCCGTTGTACGCACCCAGAACTTTTGAAAAATAATTTTAGTAGTAGTACATTTAAAGCCTTGGTACTCAAACTACGGCCCACCAAGCTCTACTGAGTGGTCCAGTGACCCAGTGGAAACCGATTTAGTCAAAAGGTCGATTGCTCACTGTTAAGTCTGAACTATAGTGCCTGACCAGTACGAAAATGTTCGGGCCTGTGCTCAGAAATTGTTAACATTGTTCGCCTCAACATATCTTAATGAGGCAATATACAGAAATAGACTGACAGATGTACATACAGATGATGCCCTGAAGGTGAACTGTACGCGTCGAAAGCCGGACCTGTAAAATCCTTTTTCTTTGACAAGTCGTGTGACCCTGTCGCAATGGTCACAATGGAAATTTGCCTTGGGAAGGAGAAAGCTTGAGTATCAAGGGTCTAAATAAATAATTTATTTCATAAGTAATGCACACTTCAGTCAAGAAACCACTCCATGAACGTGACAATTATTCGAATAGTTCATTTCATAAATAACAGGCACCTATACAAAGAACCCATCGGAATACTGCACAGTTTTGATTATTGTTTATTTCATAAATATTGCACACTTAGAAAGCACTCGTTTTACAAACGCACATTATATTTTCATTATATATATTAAAATAATATACAATATTTAACAAATTGGGTACCCTTCCCGCGTGTTACAGTTACAAGATTTTAAATCATTTTGGCCACATTATATTTCTAAGATTTTTTCATTATATACTTATATATATACTAATAATATATTTGACAAATTATGCGCACATTAGAAATTTATTTCACAGAATAATAAGAATAATTCACAAATTCCTGAAGAAATAATTTTTATAATTCTTTGAGTAGGAAAAATACTTTACAAGTGTATACAGTATATATGTATATAATCGTCACAAACCTTCCTCACATCTTTCTGTCTAAACTTACTTAATTTTACAAATTAGATCAAATTATCACATTCTGATGACTATGAAGATGTGCAAGATCAGGATTATTCCTCACAATTCATTCATTCCGCTCCTTATATTAGTCAATCAATCAAAAATCAGTATAACGAGATGGACAAAAGTGATCCCGTCTACCAAACTTTGATTTTGAGAACCCAACAAAACTTATTCAGTATCCAAAGTCCCCTTCCTGCCTCAAACCCTTTTCATGTCCGAAAACCTCCCAATCGATGAGAGAAAACCGTTTTGGGCACGTTTTCACAAAAAGGACTCCAATTTCGAAAACTAATTAAAAGCGTTGGTCGGGACAAGAAAGGAATCGCCGGATAGGAAAGGCGACGGGGGACAACACAAACAAACAAAATTATAGCACGCATCGATTACAAGAACACCTTTTTGTGTTACTAAATGAAAAGTTAGCAAAACGATCAATCAATCAATCAATCACACTTACTCAACCGAGAGCTAAACTTATTTGTATCATAACAGTGACTAACAATAACGGACCTAAAGAAGGTAGACGAAAGAAGAATGAGAGAGGGAAATGGAGGATTCCAGAGGACAAAAAAAAGGAAAGAAAGAAAAATCGGAGGGAAATCATCCGACCGAATTATTATTGTCATTTTCTCGCACCATTTTCCGGGACAAAGTATTATTTTCATAGAGCAATAAACGTCGATGGTAAATCCGGGAAAAATGAGAAAAATCTTTCGAGCTCAAACTCCGCAACATCCCCATTCCCTCCACTGCCTTCCCGACTCGACTCATTTCAAATTTTTACTCCCATTTTCCCGAGATAAAATAAAAAATTTTCGGGGCCGATGGAGGCTTGGGGTTGGGGGTTGAAGGAGGAGGAGGGCACAAAAAATAAGTTTCGATAATTCGGCTTAAATCCTTATCCGGTTTTTGAATGAATAAGCAAATTGCTTATATTAAAAGTCGATAATCCTGAAAGGAGGCAGTGGAGGGAAGAGGAAGAGCGGGGGCGTAGAAAATGATCGATTCCCCATAAACCGGAGAATTTTTCCCCGAGATAAACTGAAACAAACAAAATGAGCTTTGAGACAAACGGCGGAGAACTAACACATACGAGAGCCGACAAATTATTATACTAACCCATGCGAGCACTGAGTGTATAAATAATTAAGTATATACCAGTGGTGTACAAACTCCTCATCGACTACAGCCAAATATAAATCATATAAAATTCAAATGTATACAAAGAGACAATTTATACTTAAAATATTATACTTTATACATTTTTATACTTATATACACCTTTAGAACTTATTTCAGGTCTTTTTTTAAAGATTTGCTTTAGTATAAAACTTTTTTAACGACTTAATTAGGATTAAAAGTAGACCGTCGAGCTTGTCTTTGCTAAATACTGTATGTCATAGCTTAACTAACCGTATATTAAACAAAGCTTGATATTATACTTATATAAAGATAGTATTTAGTTAATAAATAATACTCAGGCCTGCACTAAAAATTTTGTAGAAGAGTCACAGCGAAGAAGTAAAGAACCGCACTTTGCCAGCTTAATGCTATGAGACTATATTCATCTACAGCATACCCCATGATACAGATTTGGTAATAATAATATACAGTAGCCAACTTGACAGTAAATAACTACAGACTACCAAAGTAACAACAATATTCTTAGTTTAGTAGGGTTAAATGATAAAGTCTAAAAAATTTGTTAATTACGAGTTGGCTGTATCTCAACAAATTTTTGACTTTCTAGATATTTTCAAAAGGACCCCCGAAAGGAATAAAAAAATTTGGAGAATCAATAAACGGATCATCAAAGCAGAGTTTCGCCGAAATAATTTGATACTAATTAATAAATCGAAGGAGGAAAGGAAGATGAACGCTAAGAGTTTCGCTGTCGTGATTTTCTAAAAAGAAAGTTGAGCTTTCGATAGATACTCTATAAATAACTCGTCTCGAAATTCTTTCCTTTCTTCCCTACGCCCCTAGCCCCTTCCCACCGTCTCCGCCACTGATTCAAATTCTTCTTCCATTATTTATTCAGAGACGGGAGAAAAGAAAAATTTCCGTGGATCTTTGTTAAAGGGTTGTCTGTCACATTCCCACTGCGTCCCCTGGGTGAAATCCAAAGAAAGGGCAGCCATGTTAATTGCTTCTTAAAAAGATTGCACCCAAGTGTACACCTTGATGTCACGTCCCAACTTCCTTCAACTCTTTCACTGACTAAATCCAATTTATTCGGCCTGCAATTTATTTATACCCAAATGATTCTGTGAACGTAGGTGAAAGGACGGTTGTGTGTTTATGTGTCAGTGTGAAGAAGCCTCACTCGAAAGTGTGCGAATCGATTTTGATTGTGTATAAACCGTCTCCGATCAAGAGTTACCACCAACCCAACACAAAACTATATTATCACAACGAAGTTATATGTCTTCTTATATTTTATGAAATGAGTTTTAGAATATCACAACACTAACATGAGATCTTGACTAAGTATTACTAAAAATCGAAATTAGGTCATCAGGGTAAAGAAAATTTAATTTAAAAAGTGTGCATTACTTTTGAATTCAATTAAGTATAAAACTGTGCAATAATTTTGAAATGAATGAGGCCTAAAACCGTATAAAAGTACTGAAATGATTAAACTGTGCAGTACTTTGAAATGAAAATAAAAACTTTTGAATTGAATTAAAACTGCATTACTTTTGAAATGAAATGGACATTAAAACTGTATTACTTTTGAAATATATATCAGGCATAAAACTGTGCATTACTTTTGAAATGAACTAAGTATTACTGTGCAGTACTTTTGAAATGAACTAAGTATTACTGTGCAATACTTTTGAAATGAACTAAGTATAAACTTTTGAAATAAACCAGCCCTAAAACCGTGCATGAATTTTGAATTGAATTAAGTATAAAACTGTGCATTACTTTTGAAATGAATCAGGCCTAAAACTGTACATCAGACTTTAAATTTTGATCAAATTCCCCACTACAGGTTGGAGATTTTATAAACTACCCGGTTAATGTGATAAATACTTCATAGTTCCTAACATCCACTCAACTTAATTGGTGATTATGAATAACTGCCGTAGAACATATACATTCGTCCGATTTATCACTTTTACCGTACCGAATTTATCAGGTTTAACTGACATTATTTTCCGGTCTACTTAATATACTATCCACAAAATATAAGGCAATACTAAAAATAATATAAACATCAAGTTAATAAATAAAATGATTCAAAGATGACACTGGGGAAATGGGAATCTCACTCAATCTTGACCTGGAAATGTATCGCGTGACTTGTGATGACTGTATCGGTTGACACATGTCGCGTTTCCCGGTTTCTTCATCGTGAATTCTTATTTTTAAAAATAAGCAAATAAATAAATAAATAGACAGATAGATAGATAGATAGATAAATAAATAAATCAGGAGTCTGACAGTTCCGCAATTCGCGAGAGGGTGTCCTGTGGTTAAAATTTTTCTGACAAGATCCGGAAGACTGTAACCAATTAGAAAGTTTCTAAGAGTTGTTTGTTAATCGCCAGCTTTGAGAAATTGCTTAAAGATTATTGATTATTTATCTATTGATGATCTATAGATAAAAAATGGGGGCAGAAGGGAAGGTCATTGCAATTGCCCTCTTCAGCCTAAGACTCCTTTCCGCTCCGGAGGATATTAATTAAATTTTTTGTTTGATTAGGTTTTTACAGACAAATAATTAATTTACTCGTTGTATAAGGTCGATTCTAAGTTCAGCCCCCTTTTAGAAAATCATTTTTAGAATCATTGTTCGAAATTCTAAGAATCGTGAGTGAACTTTTCGAACCTCACCACACGACAACACGGACTCAATCAACGGTTCTTCCACTTCCCGATCCCAAATTAAATCTAAAATTTGATTTTCCGCGATATGTGGCCTTCTTTCTTACGTCACTTTTTAAGGGTTGAAAACCCTCCCCCACCAGTTATCTATAAGACTTCATCCCCCAATCCGTCGTCTGATCGAATCAATGGATTTTCTGCGTCTGGCTTTCGCACAAATTAAATTACCATGGCTTTGGGATGTCGCCTTGGAAACTTTCCTCCTGCCTTCGACTCCTGATTTCCTTTTTTTTTCTTTTTTAATTTTCCGAATCTGGAACTTTTCAAATGTCAAATTTTATTTTGAAAAAAGTTAATTTAGGGGCTTTAATTAAGTTTTTGGAGAAGCTGGAAATTGTTTTGTTAGCATGAAAGGAAGTCGTTAAAAGTTGGATACTAACCGACAGCGGAAGATTTTGTTTTGATCGTTTTTAAATTCGATGGAAAATTCCAAATGTGCAATACTTATGAAATGAATTCTTATTCTTATAAGTAGATTTTTAAATCGAAACCAGGTTCCCTACGTCAAAAATTAATTAAAAATGTGTGCATCACTTTTGAAATAAATTCTTGCTAGAGAATGCGTAATAATTATGCGCAATGTTCTTGATGAACGTTTAGAAAATTCACAAAATGAATCCTCTTCTAAATGTGCAATACTTATGAAATGGGTAATTTTCAGAAAGCTGAATAACCTCTACAATAGATTTATCAAAATTGTGCAATACTTTTGAAATAAATTCCTAATCTTATAAATGGATTTATAAATCAAAACCAGGTCATCTGGGTAAAAATAATTTAATTAAAAAAGTGTGCATTACTTTTGAAATTAATTCTTGCTAGAAGAGTGCGTAATAATTATGTGCAATGTTCTTGACGAACGTGTGCAAAATTTACCAAATGAATCCTCTCCAAAATGTGCAATACTTATGAAATGAGTAATTATTTAAAAGGCTGAATAACCTCTAAATTTGATTTTTTAAATCAAAATTGTGCAATACTTTTGAAATAAATTCGTCCGAGAATGTGCAGTATAATAATTTACAATGACAATAATGGTAGTGTGCATTAATTTTGGAAAAAAAAATTAATAAAATGGAAATAAGTGATTGCTACAATAATACTTTAACACAATATAAAGCATTCTTGCTGGAAAGTGTGAAATAAGCCCTTCCTGATGAACGTGCAACAGAATGAATCCTCTTCTAAATGTGCAATACTCATGAAATGAGTGATTTTTGGAAACTTGAATAACCTCTAAAATTATTTTTAAATAAAAATTGTGCAATAATTTTGGAATGAATATTTCATAAAATCGAAATGAGTTATTGTTATATTTATACAATAACACAATATAATGCCTTCTTTGCAGGAAAGTGTGCAATATTTATGAAATGAGTGCTTTTCAGAAAGCTGAATAATCTCTAAAATGAATTATCCATAAAAATTGTGCAATACTTTTGAAACAAATCGTTGTTAATAGTTATTTGCAATGAAAATGGAAGTGTGCATTAGTTTTGAAATAACTGTTAACAAAAATTGTGTGTATGCAATAACACAATATAAAGTGTGCAATATTTTTGAAATGAATCATAGATAAAATTGTGCATTACTTTTGAAATGAAGCACTTTTGTAACTTTGTAAGCTCACGAAAATATGACGCGTATAACAAGATCTCACTGCCTTTGGATAGAATACTCTCAAGTCACCAAAAAGAATTGGAAACCACTCATCAAGACGTCATTTCATAAATAATGCACAGTTTCTAAAAGAATTAAGAAGTAATTTACACAATTTAAAGGATAGAATAGTTTTTGAGAGGTTATAAGAGCTACCTAAAATGAGCATAGTAATCAAAGACTGAGAGTCGAAAACCAAAATTTGTGATAGATAGACGGAAGGGAAGTAGAAGGAACTAAGTGAAGAAATGAAGAGACACAGGCTCAAGCTTTCTCAACATGGCGGAAGAGCGGTTAAAACACTGTTCTTGGATGTCGAAAACGAAACAGGAAACAGAACTTTTGCTTCATAATTAAACTCAGCAAACGTGAGGAACAAAAAAATTTCTGCAACCGTTCAAAGCGTTAGTGACCATTTCTGTGACACACCTACTTATAGAAAAATTAATTGAAGTACAACAAATCCTTTAATTTCTCCGCAAGTTGTAATAAAAATAAATTGTCCAGTTGAAAGAAGGAGAATTCTCGTGTTCGTTTAATTTGCTATCAACAGCAAAACAAAAGAACACTTGACAAGCGATACGCACACACACTCATAAAGAATATGTAGGAAATTGAAATTTGACGTGCGAAACACGATACGACGCTCAAGAAAACGTTTAAAGATCATACGTGGAAGAAAGAAAACAGTCCGTGTAACATGCGAAACCTCATCACAAATGGCAATTAACCTGAGCTTTCAATTTCTCTCTCTCTCTCTTCCTCTTTTTCTAGAAACAGAAAAATACATTTTTTGCATGTTTACCGTACAATTATATTGTACATGTGTTTTCTAATCTGATTTCCGATTTTCGTTGACTCGAAAAAGTCATTTAGTTCGTTTGGGGGCGTGGGGCTTGTGTTACTTCTGAATTTACATTGACAATTTGTATAATGTCTATATTCGTGAAAGAAAGAAAGACCAATAAAGAGAGAGAGAGACGTAGATAATAAAATACTAGAGAAAAAGGAAAACACAGATGGACAAGGAGAGAGATAAAGGAAGAAGAAGCAAAGGAGAAGAGTAAACAGGAAGGTCATTCATTGTGGCAAATTCAAGGAAGTAACACCACTACAATAGAACATCGACTCAGGTCTCCAAGTGAAGCCTTTTGAATTTCATTCATCGACTTTTCTTCAAGTCTGCCTCGGATCGGCTCGTTCGAAATCAGAAAGTAAAAACCATCAAAAACAGAATTGCTAACAAAGAGAATGTGACTCGCACAAAAAAGAAACTGAGAAGAGCATCTTGGATTCACCAAAAACGGACGAGGATTCCATCACCAAAACCGGGACAAAGAAGAAGCCCTGGAAGCCGCCATATTGAAAGAATTCAAACTAGAACCAACCTCCGCAATAACGGAAAAATTGTTCGAAGAAGCGGAGGAAATCCTGAATGTGGCAAAAATTTTCACAACCTGGCAGGATTGATGGTGAAAAAACTACGACAACAGCCTGCCACGTACGAGCTCTGTCTCAATGACCGCTCAACATCAAAAGACAGAACACCGACAAAACGTAAGTCAGGTGTAAATCATACAGCAGTGCAAACTGACGGGGAAAGGAAAGAGACAGAGAGATAAAGAAAAGTGAGTGCGAGGAGAAGGAGAGGTTTAGATAAACAGAGAGAGAGAGAGAGAGAGAGGCAGAAAGAAAGGAATAGAAGAAGAGGGACATAAAAAGTAAAAAGAGAGAGGGGGAAAGATAGATAAATAGATAGATAGGGAAAGAGAGAGGAAAAAAGACAAAATTGCGAGATTAAGAGAAACCTACAAAGTAAAAGAGAGTAGAAAGAGAAAAAGGGGCGAAAGGGCTTTAAAGAATCAAACAGAAAGAAAAAGTAGACAGAGAAAGCACAAGAGAGAAGTACATAAAAGGAGAAGAAAAAGAGAGAGAGAGGCCTAGACAGGCAAAACTAGAGAAAGACAGATAAACAGAACAAGAAGAATGTATAGAGTGAAGAGGAAGCTTTTGCTCTTTTTTAGTTTCTCTCTTCTAAAGCTCACCAAAACCGAAAATGCTGATTACAGCTTCCTCCTCCCGTCTCTCCCTTCACCTTCATCTCCACCGCTGGCAAAATCAACTAATGAAAAGGTTAACCGAGATATTTGAGAAATTCTGAAACTGATTTTAATGATAAGACTTTGTCAGCAATTGAACTCGGGGAAAAGTTAATTGCAGTCGGGAGAGCGTTCGTTCCACGATGGGAAGTTAATTTCGCTTTCGGTAACCTAACTTCGACCGAGAACATCGAAAATAAATTTTTTTGTACTTGTCCACCCCCTCCCTCTCTCCTCCACTTTCGATTAGGACAACTTAAAAGAATTACATAATAATTTGTAGTTAATAGTCTGAGGCGGCGAGATGAACACACACACAAAAAAATTTTTTCGGTTAATAACAGGATGTTTTCGGACGAGGCACCCGAATTAGAGATTTCAGGTAGGTCCCTTGATTAAGAAATTAGACTAGAGGAGATTGGTTTCGCGTCTGGGGGCTTGGTATCTACCCAAATTCGAATCCAACCAGAGCTTGAGATAGGGGTTTGGGTCACCCTTGGAGAGGCTAAAAGCTTGCAGGGCATTGTTACCAACGTAGAAGGAATCAGTCGTCGACTCGGACTAATCTAATAGAAAAATCTCACGAGAAGGGAAAAGAATAGATGGAAAGTAGATGAAAAGGAAGGGCTGACACCGAACGGTCCAAAAACTCACCCTCAAACCCCCTGTAAGGAGCTTCGGAATGGTTTTCGTGATACTAACAAGAGCTTTTCCCCTTCGCAATGTTTTCGATTCCCTTCACAATATTAAATCTATACTCGAGCCCTTAGCCTCGTGTAATTGAATCATGTCTGAGAATATAATTTGATCAAGTTGTCAAGAGCACAGATTAACTTCCTTTCAAACGGACGTTCCGTTTCCAAATCCTTGCGTTTCCGAGGGAAAAACCAAATCAAGAATCTAAGGAAAACGTTTTTCTTTTTTCTCTCTTTTCTCCTGCCTTCGATGACGTCTGAAGACAAGTAACGATGACGTCTGGGCTCATATTGGACACGCGCTGACTTTTTTCTCGAAGTCCGAACGTCTTTTGCGGTTTTGTGGTGACTACCATACTTAGCTTATGATTTACTTTAGTTTTGTGCTCTTTTTTGGTTTAGCCTTGATCTGAAATTTTTGTTCAGCAAACGGTTCTGATATCAGTGACGTCAGTCTTCTTTAGTTGTCTTGTTTAGGAAGTACTCTAACACTTGATAATGTAGTGGACCGAGCGCTACAGGATATTCCATTTATTTTGATACCGATTGAATTTTGTAGTGATTATTTCGTGAATGTCTAAAATGACTAATTCTAACACCAAGAGTCTGGGAAAGTAAATAGGAGTTCGAGAGGTGCTCTTAAATTTTGCTGATGCTGCTGGCTCTGAATATTCGGCTTTAAATGGGACACCCACCATACTTAGGTTGATTACTGACTGACTATACAACCGAACACTGTGACGACTAACTTCTGATTCTCGATTGACTTTTACGGACTTGTGATCTCTGACTGGCTAAGTGACTCGACTGATTGCTGACCTGAATTCAGGGAGGTGTTTATACTGATTACCCTTATTGAGTCAGTGACTTTCAAGGGGGGCTTTCCATAACCAACGGATTTTTGCTGTTTCTTCTCTAGTTTAACAGTAAATCCTACTTCAGTACTTTTGTCAGCAATTACTCTTGGGGTTGGTGAACCATGTTTAAACCTCCTTCTAAAACCATAAATTTAGAAAACTCAGTACCTAGGACATGGGTGATTCTGGACATTTAGAAACCTAGTGTCTGTTTCAATTCTATTCTCTCAATTTGTGGTTATACAGAAACAACACTCTTCTCTGTACAGAACCTCTCATCAAGTAAAACAAAAGCTAGATAAATCAAAACGATCACACCTTTGCCTCAAACGCAAGTAACCACTTACAATCAATCGCATAACTTCGAGTCCTCACGACATCCGCACACCAAACAACTCAACCACACACAAACACAATTTTATAGAGAATTTCAATTATCCGGTTAAATAATTTCCCTTAATAAATAAAGAACAAGTCGAAACTTTCAACGATAACTCCCGGTCAGTCAGCAGTAGTTAGCACTATCGTTCTCCCAACCATATAATTCCTGGGGTCATTCATCAACAACGATAAAAATATATATTATAATTAAAATCAACAACTCAATACGATTAAATAAGAGGCGGGGATGGTGGTGGTGGTGGGAAAAGAAAACTTTCGTCTCCGTCAAGTAAACATGGAGTATAATTCATTTGTATTCATCCCTCCACCACCACTCTTCTCCTACGCCCCTGGGAGAGGGTAGTTATGGCTCGACTTTATATTAAACGTACGTACAACACGCTACGTGTTACGAGGGTTTCCTTTCCCTCTCAAGACTTTTCACAAATTGCACCTCAGATATTTTATTGGTCAGCAGCTTTTTAAGAAATGTATCCGAATGATATTTATATTTCTCGTCGCGCAATTTCTTATCCCCTCGACAGCTAGCAAGCAAGATATACGGTTGGGGGTGGGGGTGCTTCTCTGATCGGAAGAAACAGAAAAAGAGAGAGAGAGAGATTGAAGAAGAGTAAGTTGAAAAGGAAATTTAAGTCCGATACATCAATAAAATAATGTGCAGTGTTTGTGAAACGAATTATACCCGCCAGTGTGCATTACTTTTGAAGTGAAAATTATTCTTGAGTACCACATAGCTAAACATAATTTTGGCTGAAATTTAAACACCGCAAACACTTATAACAGCTGCGAAATCTCAAATCTCACAGGGAAAATAAGATGAAAGATTTTATTAGATATCTATAATGATAGGTGAACTGATAGATAAACAAAAGAAAACAACGAAAATAGTGTGCATTAATTATGAAAAAAATTACGTAGACGTACAATAGAGTGTAGTATTCGCGTAACGAATTATACCTGTACGTGTGCATCACTTTTGAAATGAGTATCATTCTTAAATAACAATTCTTATTTGAATTGAATAATTTAGGGTGCAATGTCAATAAATAAGTTAATGCAAAACACTGTGTGCATTATTTATGAAATGAATCGTGAACGATATCGTGCATTGATTGAAGTGGATTACACTCTTAAAATTGTAAGCTCACAAACACAACAAGCTTAAAATAAATTCTTACTGTATACGAACATAACACCATCAAGTCTTAAAGCCCAAGAATTGCCAACCAGTCATCGAAATCTCATTTCATAAATAATGCACACATCGACAAATAATCTCTTTCAAAAGTAAACACGCTGTAGCAAGTTCTCAGCATCTTCGATTGCACATCCGTTTGGAGGATTTATTTCATAAGTAATGCACAGTTTTTATGCGATTTCAAATTATAAATAACATACAGTTTCGTATAGGAAATCATTTATAAAACGACTATCTGGCAAGACTGTGCATTAATTATGAAAAATATTATCGTGGAGGGGAAGTTGACATACACTTCTGAAATGTTTACTCGACGAATCAATTAATGTTGAGGTGTATACTTGAGATGAAGACTTTATAACAGTGTGCATTATTTATGAAATGGATTGTAGGTGAGATTGTGCACTAATTATGAAATGAGTCACACTTCTAACTCAAAAAAGAAACGAGAATCAATTTGAGTTTTGACAAACACAAAATATAAAATCCGAGCTTGTAAGAAAAGTGAAAAGCAGGACAGGAGTTGGGTGCGTAGCCAGAGAACGTGTGAATGTTATAATTAACATAATTAAGAGCACTTTATAATAGCAGTTATTTATAATTTTACGGGATTAATTAATAAACTGTTGCCTAAAAGTCTTCATGTTCCAAAAACACGAATGGGTAACAATTGTTCGCAAAAGCTCTGAACGAAAAAAGTCTGATTGTTTGAAAGGAAATTGATTCTTATAAATAGATTGATTTTAATATTGAATTGAGTTTCATTAAAATTAGTTTTGAACATTTAAAAATTAAACAAGGGAGACGAGGAAAATGTAAAGTTGACTGCAATTATATTCCTTCGATTCTGTCAATTGTTAAAATGATCTTTGTACTTTTCCGAATGTTTTTCTTTTTGTGTGAAGTCCTCCATGGTACTATTCAACTTTCGATTCACGTTAATTGCAAAAATGAATCGAAAGTTGAATATACCATGGAGGACTTCACAAAAAGAAACATTGTGGCCAAATTTAAGATCATTTTATTGAAGAATCGAAGGAATACAAGGCAAAGATGACATCCTCCTCGTCCTCCTTCAAAAATTTAAAACACCTTTTTGAAAATATAATTATTTTAATAAAAGAAAATCAATTCAATATTAAAATCAATCTATTTATAAAAATCAATATCGATTTTTAAACAATCACGAAAAAAATTTTTTTTTCCTTCATTCCCTCTTTGCGAACAATTGCCTACTCAAAATTGAATTTGATTCACGTTCCTACATAATGGCCAAGACTTCATTTTACTTTTAAATTTCCTTTTCAACCCCTTCCCCTATATTCTCTTCCTTCAGGACTGAAAGAAGACACCCCCACCGACCATCTTTGCTTTCAAAAGAAAAAACATTGCGCGTCGAGAAGCATAGATAACAACGTACATTCTACACAAACAGTGAATAGAATTAATTTACGCGTCTTGTTTTTGTGAGTTAGAAGCATGACTCATTTCATAATTAGTGCACAGTCTCACCTACAATCCATTTCATAAATAATGCACACTGTTATAAAGTCTTCATCTCAAGTATACACCTCAACATTAATTGATTCGTCGAGTATACATTTCAGAAGTGTATGCCAACTTCCCCTCCACGATAATATTTTTCATAATTAATGCACAGTCTTGCCAGATAGTCTTTTTGTAAATGATTTCCTATACGAAACTGTATGTTATTTATAATTTGAAATCGCATAAAAACTGTGCATTACTTATGAAAGAAATCCTCCAAACGGATGTGTAATCGAAGATGCTGAGAACTTGCTGCAGCGTGTTTACTTTTGAAAGAGATTATTTGTCGATGTGTGCATTATTTATGAAATGAGATTTCGATGACTGGTTGGCAATTCTTTGGGCTTTAAGACTTGATGGTGTTATGTTCGTATACAGTAAGAATTTATTGTGTTTGAGAGCTTACAATTTTAAGAGTGTAATTCACTTCATAATCAATGCACGATATCGTTCACGATTCATTTCATAAATAATGCACACAGTGTTTTGAATTAACTTATTTATTGACACTCTAAATTATTCAATTCAAATTTGAATTATGTTGTGGTATTCAAGAATGATACTCATTCAAAAGTAATGCACACGTACAGGTATAATTCGTTACGCGAATACTGCACTTTATTGTACAATGTCTACGTAATTTTTTTCATAATTAATGCACACTATTTTCGTTGTGTTCTTTTGTTTTTATCAATTGTCAACCTAGATACACCTAGATAGCCAAGAAATTATTTGTCGATGTGTGCACTATTTATGAAATGAGATTTCGATGACTGGCTGGCAATTTTATGAGCTTTAAGACTTGATGGTACATTAATAATTTATTTTGGATTTGTTAACAACTTTCAGAGTGTAATCCACTTCATAATCAATGTACGATATCGTTCACGACTCATTTCATAAATAATGCACACAGTGTTTTGTTTTAACTTATCAGCAGATTTATTGACATTACACTCCAAATTATTCAATTCAGATAAAAATTATCTCCCGTGTTTTTAAGAATAATACTCATTTCAAAAGTAATGCACACTTCCAGGTATAATTCTTTCTCGAACACTGCATTTTATTGTGTAGCCTACAATGTCTAATTATTTTTTTTCATAATTAATGCACGCTATTTTCGTTGGAGATATCTAATAAAATCATTTCACCTTCTTTCCTCTGTGAGATTTGAGGTTTCGCTGCTGTAATAAGTGTTAGGAGGGTTTAAATTTCTGCAAAAATTTTGACTTTGGCTAATAGCCTAAACTTTGGCTCATTTTAAGACAGTTAGACTAATAATATTCGGTTATCCAATTCAGGAACCATAATTCACCCGGATTCCAGCCACCAAACTCGTTCCATACTCACACACATCAATCCGACCATAATTAAAAATAAAAAGGAATCGAAAGAAATAAAAAACGAGCTCGACGAAAAGAAGTAGACGAAGAAGTAGATGGAATCCGAAATAGGAGATGATGGTGGAGCGCACACACACACAAAAACCCATTAAACTGTACCTAAACCCGAAACAATAATTAATAACTCCGACAAGAAATACCAGTAGTGTACTTGATTTCATTAAATCGCGCCTACTCATGAAACAGAAGAAGAAGAAGAAGGGGGGGGAAGGATAATAACAACAATAAATCTCCTATCGAAAACACGACACATTCATTAACCTTTCTATTAGTTATAATAATAATAATGATAATAATATCGATGATAATAATGGCCGACAAAAAGGGGAATTTTATAGTAAATCACTCTTTTTTCATTTTAAATAATTATTATTAGGCACGACCTGTTAGGTTGCCCCTATTGAACGCGCGGTTTTAATAATGAAAGAATAGAATTCTCCTAAAAATCCATTATCTACTTCTTTTTAGTGTTCGCTCTAACCTTAATTATCTATTCGATTCTTCTTCTTTTCAACCGGGGGAGCTTTGGGTTTTGGGAAATGGAAAACTTTTTCCTCTCCTGTGTTGGAAGAGGAAACGATTTTAACGATTGGTCGCCATTAGTACCAACTACCCGGACTAATTATTGTTTTGATGATGGTTTTGGTCATTTCCGTTTCCGTTTCGATTTTCTTTTTTTTGTCTAAGGTATCGTGAGGAGGTAATTTGGTTTCCCAAAGGACGGGGTGTGGATAGGTCACCGGTTTAGTTATAATGAATATCGACTGAGCGAACAATTAGTTTTGACATTTTTGTCTTTTTCCCGGCTTGTACATGGGAAACCCATTAAATCGGAAACCTGCTCTTTTTACCTCCTCCCCTCCCACCTCTTCTAAACAATGGACCGAATTTCCTTCCTGGTTTCTCTACCGAATTCCCTTCATCCCACCACCCCGTCTAACTTATTATTCTAAAAGTTTCTTTTTGGTGTTCTCTGATTAATGATCAAAGAATGGTGGCCTCGCCTTCGTCATTTTAATCAATGGAAAGGGAAAGAGAGGGAGGGAGGGGTTGGGGGTAGAAAGTGCTGGAGAAAAAAGTGAAAATTTTTTACAAAGGCCCCCAATTTGATCCATATCGTCTTGCGGAGAGAACAAAGGTGAATTTTTCTTTCTTCTTTTCCTCCCTCCAGCTTTTCCTTTTTTCCTTTTTTTTTTTATGAATTGTTTTCTCGTCTAAATTGCATCCCCATTATTAGCGTTACGTTTCCTTTTTATTTGAGAAATTAGAGTTCTTTTTCTTTGCGAACATTTTTCTCCTAAAGTACGCCAAAAGAAGGAGAGAGGTGGTAGGAGAAGAGGAAAGGGTGAGAGATACATCAATTTCTTTAAGTGTTTTCATTGTGATATTGACCTCATTAGCTATTCTTTAACTTCTTTACTACCCTTAGAGATTTCCGAAAGAGTTATTCTACCTTAAATGATGTTAGACCCTTAGTACTCAAACAGCGGCCCACCAAGCTCTATTGAGTGACCCAGTGAAAATCGATTCCTCATGTTAAGTCCCGATTCTGGAACATAAAACCTGACCAGTACGAAAATGTTCGGGTCTTTGCCCAGAAACTGCTAACATTGTTTGCCTCAACAAATCTTTGTGAGGGAATATACAGAAAACACATATGATATAGACAGATATACATACAGATGATACGCGTCAAAAGTCAAACTTGTAAAAGCTGCTTTTTGTCGTTTGGCCTGGAAAGGTAACAAGGTGTTAGACACGATCAAAGATTTGGGTTGGTACCAGTGGGTATTGTTAAAATAGCTAAATAAAACAGAAGAACCAGATGACAGCTTCTCTTGAACACCAAAATTACCTCCAAAAAATTTATTTTTAACACAAAACTAATCTTCCGTTTCTCATTTTTGTTTCAGGTAAGACAGACAGAACTGTATAAACAGAATTTTCGTCTACCATACAGTCATCATCGAGATACCGGTAAGACGGCTGCATCCTCTATCCTCAGCACTCGTTTTAACGTTTCCATTGTTATGTCTAACTCGAATGGCATTTCTTAAATGTTTTAGAAAATTCTAAAAATTTTTATTTTAAAACGAAACGCTGTTGCCTGCCAGGAGTTTCATCCACTCTCTCCCGAGAATTCTCTCTCTCTCTCTCTCAAAGGATTAATGTTCAATTTTATTTATTGAGTTTAACATCTTTTTTTAGAAATTCGGTCTTAATTTGTTTGTTATTCGTTTTCCTTTCATCCCTCTACTACCACCCACGCCCAGTTTAAAAGAAAAATTATTTATTTACATAAACGGAAGGTCACAACACTTAGAACACGTTTTTAATAATTAATTAGTCGCATTAATTACCAAGACATAGGAGAGTGTTGATCGTATACCTGTTTCCACTATGGTGAGTCAATTTATCTTACACGAAGTTCATTACTCTCAAGTAAAATTCATTTCGTAAATAGTAAAGTAGGTGATCGTATTCGTAAAATGATTGTAGTTTCTTTCATAAATACTGCACAGTTGAGTCAATGTTTCAATTCAAAAGTAATGCACAGTTCATGGGGGTTACTTTGAACTGTAAAGCAAATTTTTATCAAAAATTGATTTCATAAACATTCGCCTCAAATGTTGTGGGTTAATAACGATCAATTCAAGACTAAGAATTTTGCTAAATTTTAATTAAACATTTAATAATAATATATATTATGAGGAGCGGGAGGTATTATCGCATATATGTCACAGTAAAAGTGATATAACTCTCGGGCATAACTCATATTCATCAACTAATCTCGGAAACTGTGACAAATTACTTCATATTTATCACATTTACCGTCTTGTTTATAAAATCTCCTGCTGGGATTGGGTAATTTAATAAAAGTTTGCTCAAAAGCAATATAAGTAACTTTTCTGATAAACCCAAGCAATCCAAGCAGCTGCACGCCAATAACACTGAAGAATCCAAGAGATAAAGATGTAACAGAAGCCAAGCATGTGTACAATTTTCAATCAAATCCCCCATTACGAGTTCTATATTTTATAAACTATCCGGTAAATGTAATTAATACTCAGCAATTTGTCACAGCTTTCGAGCTTAGTTGTTGCCTGTAATTATATTTATCACTTTTACCGTTTGACACACAAAACCGACATTTTTTTCGGGTTTATCTAAGAGTTTGTATAAAATTATAAAAAATAAGGAAAGGAGGTGAAAGGAAAATGTCGGTTACGCCATTTTGACAAGTGCCAAAGCAATTAATAAGGAAAAATAAAATTTGCCAGGAAACAAGACGCAGTAGACGAAGGAATTGTCATGACCGTGCAGAATGCCATAACTATCGTATTATTCCGTTTGGCTGTTTTAAATTTAAACCTGTCGCGTCTTTGTCACGTACTGTTGTTATTCGATATGCGCAGGCGTGAAAGAGAAGAAATTGATGTTGAGTAAATAAATAGGTTAAACCAGTTGGTAATAATTAATACACAAGCGAGTGTGCAAAATTTATGAAATATGGTCTTCACTAAAGTGTGTAATATTTATGATACGGATTCTACAGGAAAGGGTTGTGTGTTTACGAAAGGAATGCTGGCTAGAAGTGTGCATTAATTATGAAATAAATAAGAGAGAAATAGAAATTGTGACACAGACGGTTTTTGTATGACCCTGAGTGTGATACACATCCCTGTTTTTGTTATTCAATATGCGCATGCGTGTTTGGGTGTAGAACACGAGATGTTGAGTGACGTCAATTCTCTAGCAGTCATTTACCATTTTTGAACTGATCACTGACTCACTATTTTCGGAAATTAGGCTTCAAAAAAACAAGATGGCGGCAAATCCCATCTCTAAAATGGACCACTAAACAAATGAAACCCCGAGGAAGGAAACCGATGGACCCCACCATCATCCAACCAACTATTAAAAAAATGGGACTTTTACTGCCGTCGTCAAATCGTGCGAAACCGGAGGTCGGGGGACTTGGGGCCCAGAAACCCGAAGACTTATTGGCTCGTGGAAAATGTGAAACATTTTACCGAATCATTCGAGCTATTTCAAATTAATTAAAATCTTTGTTTTAATTACTCTAATTCAGTTTTACTCATCTAGAAGACAATTGACACTGGGATGGTGGAGGAGACGGAGGACAAATAAAATAAAAATCCTCCTTGGAATTAAGCCTTTTTTGTAGGCCATTTTCCTTTTTTTTTAATTTCATCTCCTCCTTCTCCTCCTCAACATCCTCCTCTCCTTCTGTAGATAGGTGAGAAGGTGTTGGAGAGGATGGAAAAGGTCTGAGATTAATTAAGAAGACTTTTTTATCGCTTTTCCGGGCAACAAACATGGCGTCGGCGGAGTCAAGAAATTAGCGAAAATATTTACTCTCAATTCCCTTTTGATTGTCCTCTTCCTCCTCCTTATCACTGGTGTCGTCTCAGGTCATCAAGGTCTGTTCTGAATCATTTTAAAAACCCAGCGAGTACGAAATTCGAACAATGTCAAAGCCGGAAATCCATATTATCGATGCCAAATTCTAAATCGAAAGAGGACAGGCGCTTAGAATCGCTTTCTGATGAAGTCGACATGGTAATTGCTCAACATTTTTTTCTGGCTCCCTGCTTGAAAGAGAAGACGGTGGAGGAGGAGATGAAGGAGTAGTGGGAGAAAAAAAAATTGAAAGTGTAAACCACGTGTTGAATTACGTCACACCATCAGCTGTTGCTATATCCGCCCTTTGATATATTCTCTGTAGTTCGTGTCATCTAGATTCAGTCTCCGACGCCCTGTCTTCGGTTTTAGTTAGTGTTTTACTACTGGTTGGTGACATTTTAAGTTGACAGTCGCCGGGTACGCAAGTTTTGTTGGTGTTTGTTTCTTTTGTGACGTCTTTGAGTTTCTTTTTTTGTTGTTGAGTTTCGCCGGTTAGTTTTGGATATCATGACTCCTGTTAGAAAATTAATTTACGAGCACTCTTAAAAGAGCTTAGGTGAGTGAAAAATTTTTCTGGTCTCCCTGTCCAACACTAATTTATTTGAGACAGTAGAGCTTTCGGATGGTAACATTTCATTCCAAATTCCGATTTTCTTTTGGAAACTGTCAACCGGTGACAGAGTTTCATGATTCTGAGATTATAAATTTACTCAGTTGAAAGAAAGGTCTTTTTTTATGCGACTTATTTGTGGTCTGTAGTTTCAGCGTTGAACGGGGTTTAAGTGTATTCATTACGCACCAAAAGATTTCCTGATGTGGACTTCATTTTAGGTCCATAAATATTGCACACTTTTGTGGAGAATCCGTGTCATAAATAGTGCACGTGTATTATTAATCCGGTGTTAGGTTATATGGGTTAAAAACTGATGATAACACGGGGTAGTTTTTGAGTTGCTGAGGGAAGAGTCGTAGGGGAGGAAAAAGTTGATGTAGGTCTGAAAGCAGAAACCAGGGTAGAGGTGACTACAAAGGGTTACCAAAATATTGCAAATAGACCCAAACCTATAAAGAAATACTCGAAATTCGATTCGAGAACCGGTACAGCTTTCGATTTGCCATAAAACCATCTTCGACAAGACGTCCTTTCATCCCTTTTCCCCGACGAGAGCATCCCCGAAATAATACGATTGCATAAGTTTCATCTCAGAATTTCTCATTTAATAAGATAGCAGCCTAAATAATGTTTTAGGAAATTGTCGCAGCTGAAGCTTATCTGAAATTCTCCCAAACTTCCGCCGCCATTTTGCAAACACCTTTCCACCCCCATCCATCCCTTCCAACCGTCAAAATCTGGTGTTTGGCTTAGTTAAAGAAACTTGAAAACGGGTTTCGGGGGTGGTTCAAAGGATTTACACACGAAAAAGCTATCACAAAAATCAAAATGGCGGACGGTTCAGACACATAGCAGCCACCTCAAGCACGCGGATAGGAAAAAATGTTTTGTTTCGATTCGTTTCGCATAAAAAAAGGGAAAATTCATATTTTTGTGCGTTCTAAATGCAATTTAAAAATAACGAGGAAGGAAGTTGTTGGATTTGTAGTGGAAAATGGTGGCTTTCGAGGAGAACGTGGGTAAAGTGAGAGAGTTTCCGGTTTTGATGTTTTTTTTTCCCTAACGGAAATATCTTTTTTATGTTTGTTGGCCACGGAACAAGATCATTCATTGAAAGAAGTTAAACTTCATACTTTTGCAACTTTGTTTTCTCCCCGAATGGGTTTTTAAAGGACGTTTATTGGCCAATAAAAAAATGTTGTAAAAGGAATATTTTTATGCGGTCTCGGAATTAAAAATTTGCTTACACTAACAACCGCCAAGAATAGACTTCTCGTTTTGTGATACAACCTTCCTGTGTTACCTTATCTGATTATCGTGTTATCTATCTATCTATGTACTGTAGCGTACCTGGATATATTCAAACAACTTTTTTGAACATTTCTGTTACGACTTGTTGGTGTTACACTTCCACGTCTGATAACATCACCTTCGTACTCTACCAAACGCCTACTTCACAAAATAAAACGTTGACTGGAAGGTTGGTGGTAGGCTTTAGTTCGTTCAGTAAAAGATTTTGTTTATTTATGCGACAGAAAGTCTCGTTTTATGCGACAAGGGACTATTTTTGCTTGGCATGAGGATACGCTCCTAATTTGAAATTTGAAAATTAGCACGCTTAAAACGAGAACTGGTGTTAATATTAAAAGATAACTGTGCATTACTTATGAAACTGACATTAAACTCATGAAATCTTTTAATTAGTATAGTTAGGTCTTCAGTTTTAAGATATTTGAGGCTGTTACTTGTAATATTTGTTATGCAGCTTTTGGCTGTTGTAGTATAAAACTATTAACGCGGCGTTATAGCCAGAATTATATATTAGGTCGGTCTTCTGGTAAGTTGTGTCCGTTTTTCACTTCTCAGTATAACAGGATGTGTGAAACAACTCTATCACTTCGCTAGTCAGAATGCTTTCCTAATCATCTTGTGCATGCTTTATCTAGAAGCTGCACTCTCACCAAACACTGGTAGACTTACAGCTAGATTTTGTGTAGAAAGTTGGAAATCACTGCCACAACAAACCAAAAATGGCGTTAAGTATATTATACTTCATATCGAAAAGTTTGAGACTAATTTTCGAAAAGCTTGATTACGACTATGAATAATTGTAACTCTCGTGACATAAACTTGTGCAACTTTGTGATTCTGACTCATCACGACACGAAAAGGAGGCAATCAGAGGTGAGATGAGAATAATTATCGTTGAAAGACACTCTCGAGAAAGAGACTGACAGACAGAGAGTGTTTCCCTACAAGGAAGAGTATCAAATACATAAATTAAATAGATATCGGAGAGATATCTTCTTCATTTTCGACAGAGAGGACTTTGTCTTGTTAAATTAAAAATGCATCTCAAGCATCCGTTTTCCCCCCGTGTCTCCATCGCACAAAAATAAATTCTCATCTTCTCCTTCCGCCTTCTTTCTCTTTCATCAACTCCAACTCATTTTTTTTGCCGGCGCCCTCCGAGGAATAGATATAAAAAATTGGCACCGCGTCTCCTCATCAACAATTGCTGTTTTCACAAGGAATGTAATTTCTACACCCTTGTCTTTGGGGAACGTCATTGAAAGAGAAACATTGAACTGCTCACGTAGTCGGAACGAAAATAAATGAGACGTTCCATAAACATCGAACGGAGGAACAGCGGGGTGCCGGAAACTGTTCTACAGGTCAACGTCGGCTCCTTATAATACAAAATCCTTCCTTACGTCTTTGTCGACAAGTTTATTTATACTAGGTTGAGTCATAACCAGCTTCCCTTTCCTCAACTAGATTTTGACACTTTGACGAACAAAATTTTCTTCCGCAAAATGAAACCTAGAAGCACCTGCATGAGTGGTCAACGCCCTTGATTAGAGAAGTATGAGCTCTCTCACATTCTGTTTTACCCAAGAGTGAAAAATGAGGCTGATTGAACACCAAAAAGGTTGTACAGAGCAGCAATTTCATGTAACATTCAAATCCAAACGGATAAAACGACGATGACCACCACCAAACCATATGTAATCACCGATCTTGTGAGGCAGTCCTCTTAAATCTTAGTGGTAACTGTTCCTTATATCCAAAATATAGCAACAGCGGAAGCGCAGAAGTCCTCATTTTTTCGCACAATCATTTTTTTGGTAGTCGATACAGGAAATCATGGCTACTGTACACATTTTTGAGGAGTGCTGTGAAACACTTTTCGCTTAAAATCTTCCTGAAAATTCTTGTTGCATACAACGTGGACGTGGTGGAATCTTAGCCGACAAGAAACTACACTTGTGATGGGACTACTATCGGTGTGCATTATTTGTGAAATAAATTTTACTGAAGAATGTATATTATTTATACAGCTTTATCGGAAGTTATTTATGACTCACCCTAATAGTAATTAAAACCGTGGAGCGCATCTTCTTTAGCTGTCAAACTGTAGGAGAATACAGAACCAAGGAAAGTGGATCTCCAAGAGCAGATAAGAAACAGCTCAGAGGAGTTTCCTGAGCGAAGTCAGGAAACAGATTTGACAATATCCACCAAACCTAGATGTATATATGTATGTATACAGTATAATGTTAATAATAATTAAAACCTGTTCAACCCTGTAAAACAGGAGTCTTAGGGTTAACAAAAAGGGAAATCTATTGGAAACAGTTTTTTTGCTGAGTTGCTTTCAAACGCAAACCAAAAAAAGAAAAAATTTTTTGTTGCATCGTGCGTTTGGACGAAAACGCCGCCATCAAGGGCCTCGTAAACATTTGTTGTAAATACACTCCAAGGGAGGAAGGAAGCGAGAGTGGGAGTAAAGGTTAGGCGTAGGCGAAACGGTGCAAAACGATGATGTTAAAGAAATTGGAGGAATTCTTTTGGTAATAGCTGGTAACAACAGCTGTCGGTTTTCAGAGAGCCCGCTGAAGACGAAAAAACGGGAGAAAATTTATTTTCTTTCCTTTTTTTTCTGGAAAAGGATAAGGGAGGAGTGGACGGGGGGTTGAAGGTTTTTTCCCCTACGTAGAGGAATTAATTTGGTATGTTTTTGGGTGGAAAGGCTTTGTTTAAAAATACAAAAATTTAAAACGAGGTTGATGTGTACCGCGTTTCTTTTTACGCGAATTTCGTAATGAAGGCACTAAACCGTTTACAGTTTTCCCTTTTTATCGCTGACAGTCTATCGGTCATCTGATAATTTAAGCACAAACTGGAAAAGACGGATTTTAAATTAAAAAATTAATGGATCACGAAATTGCATGAATTTATGAGGTTTTATATAAAAAGAGTTCACGAATCACATTTTGGGAAGGAGGAAACCACTACAATACCACCCCCCTACCCCGGTTCTTGAGGGAATCAAGCAGATTTGCTGACTTTTCAAACGAAGACACCTGGTGATACGATTTAGAGCAACTTTCCTCTCCACAGTTTCAAATATGGCGAAACGACAACTCAACAAACTCCAGAAGCTTTGAGATGAGGAGGAAGGATTGGGGGCAAAGAAGCTCACTAAGCAAATACCTCTTCAGCTCGACCTTCAGGCAAGTCCATAATCTATGTTAGCCCTCATGGGTATTCGATTTCAGAAATCGGTTTGACATTTCACCTTCCATATTTTATTTTTTGTGTCCCTTGTAGTACAAACAGATATTTGGGACGTCAGCACAATTTGATTCAGTTGACTCGGGAATGGAAAGGAAGGACGGGGAGGAGAAAATAATTTTCGTTTTTAAAAAACTGCGTTAAAGCTCGCACGTGCTGTTGTGCTCCCCGTTTTTTCTTTGTTATCTGATTTCGAATCAATCAAACGAAAATGTCCCTTTTGCCTAAATTTGTACCTAAAGGCTTTTTCGTTTAAACTCCCTTTTGATTATGTGACCGTGTGACACACCTCCCTTTTAATTCTCGCTTAATTTACATACACCACTTTTGAAATTAATAAATTCTTTTTCATTTCCCTCTCTGAGGGTGAGTTGACGAGAACAGAACACAGCTCTGCAGAAAGGTTTTTCTGTATAAAAAAAGTATCGATACATCATACTCACGTCCAAATCGTGTAAGTCGGATTTGAGCTTATCAAGAAGAGTCTGAGAATGTTGGAAGTGGAAACATTGTCATGACCACCATTTTCGTTGATAATCAATCTGCTATCCTGTCGTGGTAACTTGACTTCACTCTGAAAAGTGTAAATTTTTAAAATTGAGTTATCTGCGGTCTAGCAATAGTCATAGAGCAGCTACAGCAGTAGACAAAGGCATCCGTACCGATACCGTATTAGTTTTTGAAACTTTACTCAACCATTATTACATTTTCAAACCCAAATTTGGTTTTAAATTCAATGTTGATTGTAGTCCTATAAAAACAAAAAAGTCAGTTACACCCAGCAGGAATGAAAATGCTGCGGTGACCGGTGTAACTCATCTCAACAGGATCAGAGACGAATTTGTTACAAAATCACTCAAACTCGTCCCTATAATTAGAAGAAGAAATGACTCCCCCGTCAGGAGAATCTTCAAGATACCCAACAAACCCAGAAGAGGCAGACCAACAGCCACCTGGATAAGAAATATCAGATCAAAAGCCTGGAGCATCCGTACAAGAAAGGATTAACCGGGATAAGAGAAGGACAAAGAGAGATATTGATTGTACTCCTATAACACGGTATTCTACTACTTCAAAATGTGCTGACACTCTTGCCTACAGGGTAGTCTCAAATTTGTTTAATGTTTATACTCACCATCTACTAGTCAGCAGTATTGTGTTTTGTCATTTGAGTTCTCTTAGTCTAGTACATACTTACAGACAACAGAAAAAATTTTAGTGTGCTGCGTTTTGAAGAGAACTCACTTCTAGCCTTTCTAACACATGTGTCAGTAATTTTAGAAGAGCCCAAAATTTGGAAATTAATTTGCTTAATTAAATTTAAAATTTAATTGAGTTGTTGTGTCGAAGTTTGAGACAACAAGTGTTAATTGGTTTAGCTTTAAGGGGTTTTATCTAGGGAACAGATTTATGTCTCAGACCTAGGGATTGGATAAAGGATATAGATAGGAATTTGGGATGAGGAGAATATAAAAAAAAATATTAATTAAGCAAAAGTTATAATTAGAAGTGACAGAGTTATACAGTGGGATTTCAGGAAGTGTGTAGTGAAAGAAAGAAATATAGCAGAACAGAAGAAAGAAGATTAGTAGAGAAAGAATAGAAAGATGAAATCAAGAAAAGCATGCCATAGAGTATAGAAATACTATTTCTAATATAATTTGGTAAGCAACGAAGTAACTGTAAGTAACAAAAGAAAAAAAAAAGTCGAGGAAGTCTGTCTTGAAGTGAAGTTACAAGAATCAAAAATAACTTTTAGGTGTGATGTTAAGAGTCTCGCCCCCGAAGACATAAAAATGGATGAGCTTAATTTCTTTCAAATTGAATCCCGTTCCAAATTTTTGGTTTCTTTCAAATAAATAAATTCCTGTATCTATTTAGGAGACATACTCACTTGAGGTTATTATACTGGAGGAATTTCTAAACTTTCAGCTTCAAAATCCCAAATTTCGCCTCTTTACAGCGTCTGTTCGTTGTGACTTCCGGTGTTTGATCAAAATTTTTGTTTTCTGTTACGACAGGAGAGTAAACCTGAATGATGGTCACTGTTATTTTATATGTTTGGTGTTTGTGTATAAAATCTTTCACTTGCTACTCAGGAGTTGTAAAGAGTTAAAAGTGAGGTTGGTACCACAAAAAGGGTGAGGAAGTAGGCTTACATCTCATTGTCTTCTCAGAGAGGAAAGGAGAGAAGATGAAACAATAGATCGTAACGAATAAGTTTTCATAGACAAACTATAACTTTGGCCTCCTCATGGACTGTCTCCTTAACATGTCGGAGAGGTTTCCATGCCTCAATGACCTGGAGAGTTATGATGACGGGAGCTTAGACTCCATTTAGGGCCACCAAACTCAGACAGGTCCTCAAGTACAGTCAACTGGTCCTCCGGGTTGGGAATTCGGCGTAGGGCTAACAAGCGTAGCCTTCCTAATACGAAGTCCAACCCCAACAAGGGCTGTAATACTGAATGATGATGATGATGACTACAACTCTGACAATTTCGTGTTTGAAAAGAAGCTTTTAAGAAGAGGAAAAAATGGAAGCAGCAGTCAACTCCCCAGCATCAAAGAAGATAGTCGGATGGCTCACATCTACTCTCAAGACAGTAAACAAGCACAAAACTCGATCAACCAAAGAAGACAAACGTTGACAACATTTAAAAAGAAATCAGTCCCAAAACCCTTTTATTTGTGGCACAGCAGATGTTTGATGATTAGTTAGGTAAACCCAAAGATTAATCTGTTGAAGGGTTGCAGACAGATAACTAGATAGTAGAACAGTCACCCCAATTATCTATCCAACACCAGGCCAACCCACACACACGCGCTCGGTCGTTCCACTTAGTGAATAAAAAGAAACCTAAATGAAAGCGATAAAATAAAAGAGAGACAGAAAGAGAAACGAATCAATAAACACAAAAATTAAAAGTGTATTCATTTTTTATAAATTCAATTCCCACGCGTTCGTGAAAGGAAAACATTTATGTACGTTAACAAACTCCCAGAATTCCCAGTTTTTAATTAGGAAAGCAAATGATTAATAATTCTTATTAAAATTTCAACCGTCAACTCAAAAAAGAATCATTTCCACAACACACACGCATATTTATTAAATAAAACACTTATTAATGCTTGTTGTTAAGTGAATAAAGGTTCGTTAACAACACAAAATAGTTTATTTATATATATTTATACGATATCGAATTTTAAAATAAATTTCCAAAGTAGATTTAATAAGAGTGGCGTTGGTATATGTGACCCCTTTCCCGTCTTTGTTAACTTCACACCCAAGGAATCACCAAAATGGCTGATAGGCTGATGGTTTAAGTTCTATTTGGATTATTAATTAATTAACATCTTAATAATGGCTGGTAAAGACAAACTGTTTTCCCCAAATGGTACTCTGTATTATTTGTGTCGATTATACAAATTTTTTTCATACAAGTTTGTGTTCATTCCTGCAGGATGTTTGGCCTGGGTGTGAATTTTGGGTTTTTGTCGTGGGAACCTTAATTTTTGAAGGTGATGTCGGCTTGCTCTTCACCATCTTGGTATTACTTGGACTCTTCTTAACACCTCCAGCTGGTTCTGCTCTTCTTCACTTTAGGCCCTGAACTTTTGGACTGACTGCTTTTTTCTTTCCACTCGCCTTATTTCCAGCTACCAGCCGATCTTGAAAGATCTCGAAGCTCCTTTGTGTGAACCAAAAATAGTTCAAAGAACCTCTGGTTCAAGATGGTTCTCATGAAGAATGGGGCAAATTTGTCTTGGAGCGAGGAACCTCCTCTTTCCTTCTGGTTTGAATTTAAACACAGTTTTGCTCAGAAACCCCAACATCAACACTTAATAACCAAGAGCCTGAAACTTGTCGCAACCAACGAGGAATTTGTGGAAGCTCTAATTTGTTACATCAGCAGGCTTCAGTTGTGCCTCCAACTCAACAAACTCTGTAGTCTCAACCTGTTAAACCAAACTTAACTAATTCGAAGCCTAAATTTTAACAATCAGTCACCTACAGAAAAACAAATTCCATCAGTTTCTATAGTTGAGTAACCCATCTGCATACCATCTTTGGCTTAAGCGTCATCTAGTTTTCAGTCAAATAAACAAAATGTCGACTTAAATCTTTCACCTTTTCCTGTAAATATCTGAAATAGTTCAACAATGGCGGTAATATCTAGCACCATCGACTACAGAACCATCCGAATACTGTCTAACCACAGTCACATATCCATCTTCTTCAGCATACTCGACAAGTCGGTGGGTTTCTTCTTTGTTCTTCGTCTTATTGTTATTTATTTATTAATAAATTATAAATTTTGGGTATACAACAAACCAAAAGGGGTCCTGGGAGCAGCACTGCTTTAATAAATGTGACAAAAACTGAATAGAATACACAACCTTGTAAATTCGGTAGTCGTCCTCTTGAGTAACCGTGTTGTTTGGTTCGCTGGCTCTTTATATCCTATCTCCTGTGGTCTGTATCCTGCGAAAGAGTTAAGAACAAAATATTTTACAACAAAAGAATCAAATTTGGTGGTCGGATGGATATTTAAAAAAACAAATAGAGTCGTTTTGGTGCACACTTATGTCACACTGTGCGACATACGAGTACCATTTTAAACAGAGGAGTGAGAAACTGCTTTTGAGGCCAAAAACAATTATCAATAAAATTTAATACAAGTTTCTTTTTTTGTTTTTATTTGAAACGAAGAAAGGAAACAACATCTTGAGAGGGAGAGAAGTTAATTAAAAAAAGAGCATAATACTTAAATTTTTATTAATTTGAAAGAATTTCTGGTCGTTTGGATGACTAAAAGTAGTCGGGTATAGGTTTACTTGATTTGGCTGGTGGGTAAGAATATGTTCCTGTCCTTCAGGAGGAGGAGGAGGGTTGGAATGTTTTGTATCAGACGTCTGTTTGGGTTAAGTAAATTGTGGTCACCTTCGGAGCACTTAACCTAAGAATTGGTTTCATAAGTAATGCACAATTTCTCTTCTTCTTTGACTATGTTCTTCCTCTATTCCATACATTTTCAGTTTTGGTTTCTCCCGGAAACTCGTATTTTCTACTTTTTCTTTATGGTGTCTCGCCTTTGTATATCCTCTGTTGTGACTCCTTCTTCTTTCAGGTCTTTCTCAGTTTCCATGAATTCCAGTTTTTCTGTTGAGGAAGTGTTTGAAGACCTGGTTAGTCTGTCTTTCTGGTGTCCGTAGAGGGTAATTCTTCTCTTTCGGATCACGTCAGTTATCTCTGGTTGATGTACGTCTAGTTCGTGATTGTGACGTCATTATTTTCTTTGACTAGACCCAGGAATTAGCTTTTTTACTTTGTCTATTGTAGTTTCTATTGGACACACTGATTTTATATAGTATAAAGTTGTCTTCCGCCAATTTCGCCATGACCGACCTGCTCACTAACCTCTGTGACAGACTGTTTTGTTTATGGCCGTCACTTTGAAATGGTTTATCTCTTCTTCTGCTACAAACACATTTCGTTTGATTATTTTTATTAATAATAAGGAAACAATGTCCTCCTTTATTGCCTTTTACCACTGTTGGCATTTTACTTAACTAGTTACCAATATCATCCGCACTGATTGTACTGAATCCATTTTATACAACACACCGATGGGATTTGACCCAACCCTACCCAACAAAGACTGGAATTGTGACTATATACGACCTTCTCTTGCTAAATAAAACCATTTCAGAGTACGACTACAACCATGTCAGTCAAAAGCTCATACCCACAACAGTCACACATAAAACATTCAAAGAGCGGAGAGCCAACAGGATGGATCTTCGTTCCGGAGAATTATTAATCACATCTCCGACTCATTTCAAACACTGTCAGTCGATGAGTTGTAAAGACTCCACGAGAACAAAATCAAAAAAGTGAACTCAACAGTCAAGAGGAGGAGATTTGACACGTCGAAGAAAAATTCCAAGTTTATATATTTAAATTATTTGAAAGGCTTTGATGAAAGGAAACTTTTACATCATGGTGCGTGCGTTCATTAAATTCGTTTCATATCAGAGAATAGAGAGGACACATTGACAAGGGAGAAATACACAGGACACGTGTCTCTACACACACACACAAAAACGTAAATAATAATGACAGCTAATGCTAATTTGGTTATATTTTGCGGTTTTCATCATCTCTCGTTTTCATCTCCTATCACTTTCATTAGAAAAGAAAAATTTTTGAATATTTGTAAATCACTGAGGTGATTATGAAAACCCCGGACGACAGGAAAGTAGAGAGGGGGGCTCCCCAAAAGCTTTTTTTTCTCTTCAAAAGATCAATACAGAACTTTTCAAAAGGCAAAAATCAGTGAGGAGGAGGAAGAAAAAAATTTTTCCTGAAAAATATTCAGAAAAAGATTTTTGGCTGTTGGTTTTGAAGGAGGGTCTAATCAGTTTTTAAAATTTAACTAAAGCCCTTTCTCCTAAATTTTTAAAACGGATTTAGGTGAATCTCTCTCTCCCCACTCCTCACACTTCCTACTTCTTACACCCCGGCAAAGAAGAGAAGTTGGAGAGTTAAATAAGGCATAAGACTTGGTTACGAGGGTGTTAACTCCCAAGCCAGGCACTAGATTCGGCTCTGTCCACGGTATACCTGTTGTAGAAAGTTCTACTTATAAGTTAAGTATAAGTTAGTTGACAAGTTAATCCAAAATTCTCCCTACGAATATCTGTATGCGTTTAGATACTTTATATACTCATTGACAGACTTTCAAACTAAACATTTTAACAGTTTTCAATTATCTACGTATACTTATTTCAGTATATATTGTCTACTTTCAAAAAAATAGGTAAATAGAAGAGTGTAAAGGATGAAACACGATTGTAGTGATATTGTCAACGAATAAAATTATTAATAAATATAGATAATTAAAAATGTGCGTTACTTATGAAATGAGCTTTTTATTCATATATAAAGTTTTAGTGAAATAGATAAATAGATAACCGCCGGGAAATCTGATAATAGTAGTAAATACAAATTTTTGCTGTAGTATGTTTGATTGAGGCAGCTACTTTTGAACGTGAGAATTATGTCAAGTCACTGTTAACTGTTTAGATAACTAAAGAAACAAAGTTCGGCTGTGGTTCTTCCTCGAAAAATTTAGTTCAGGCTCGGAGAATTATTTATTAACTAAATATTATCTTTATATAAGTATGATACTAAGCTTTATCTAATGTATCGTTAGTTAAACTAAGATATACAGTATTCGAGACTACTTTGAACTTAATTATTTCGTTAAAAGTGTGTCAGCAAAGCTTAAATATGGTTCTTCGAATAAATTTGTTTGGGTTACGTTTGCTGACCACTGACCTAGATAAAACCACTTTCAGCTAAATTAATAGCTTAATATCGAGAACTGGTAGACAGGCTGTAGTTAACTTTGGGATTTGAAGAAATGAACGGAACAAAGACGAATCGAGACATTCAACCGTGGCACCAGTAAATAGGCACTCAAAGAACAACGAACTTAACATTGTGACTAATTTTAAATGGCGGCTTTCAAAACAGGTGGGAACAACATAATGAAGAAACCAAATCCAATGAAAAAGCTCAAATCGGATTGAGTGAGAACCCTCGCTGTTGTAATTCCAGACGACAACACTCGTTTGATCCAAATCTCTCGCTTCGGAAATGTGTTTTAAGCTGACTTGTGTTAGATGAAAGCTTCCGAGGAGTGAATGTGTCCCAAGACGAATGTAAGCCAATCGATGGGAGAAAGCTCGGTGGGGGGGGAGGTGGAGTCGTAATAAAAAGCGTAAAAAGTTAAGAAGCTTAAGCGATAAAGCGAATGTGTCGCGCGGAGGAGGAGGAAAACCGTAAATGGGTTTCCTTCGGACCAACAGAAAAGCTTGGAAATTTGGGAAAGGATCCGGTCTAATAAGCCAGAGGAAAAGGGTGTTGGGTCAAGACGTGGACGGAGTGAAAGTGCAGCCAGGGTAAAAGGGTTTAGTCAAGCGAAGGATTCTCAACCCCGTGTTGAACCCATTTGGAGTTAGTTGAGGAGAAAAGTTTTCCACGAATCAGATCGTTTTACTCGAAAGCTTGTTTTCTACAAGTATATGGAGTTAAAATAGCTTATCATT
The DNA here is from genome assembly GCA_016920875.1 of Columbicola columbae. Taxonomy (NCBI): domain Eukaryota; kingdom Metazoa; phylum Arthropoda; class Insecta; order Psocodea; family Philopteridae; genus Columbicola; species Columbicola columbae. The sequence continues at coordinate 6,146,904 of JADMLL010000005.1, read as the reverse complement.
TTCGATTGATTGAACATTGAAATTGCTCAAAGATGACGAGAATCGCTTTTTTCTCTTCCACTTCCTCTCCGTCTTCCTCCTCCTCTTCTTCTTCTTCTTATTTAACAGAGTGGCGTCGCGTTTTTATGAACCCTTTGTCTCTTTTTGTGTCTTTTCTTTCCTCCTCTTCCTTTCTTTCCAAGAAAAATGATGTCTTTCACGAAGATTGCTGATGCTAAGCCATGTAAATAATTGCATCTTCGAAACCGATTTCAGAACTTTCTAGAAAAGGTATTTCTCAACATGATGATTATACTCTATTGGGTTTTCGAGATTTTCTTTCTCTTTCTAAAAGAATTTCTAACATGACAGGATTTTGTTGCGTTTCGAGGAACCTGCGTTTATTCTTACCTGTTTGTGAAATTTGTCGTCTTAAGCTTGCCATACAGTAACTCGAGTTTCTCAGTCGTGTGGTTTACTACCTCTACTTCTCCTCTTCCTGTGTTCTTGTCTTATTTGGTCTTTGTATCTATTCATAGATCTTTTTATCTCGTCTCCATCTTCATCTGCAGTCATATGTACCCCATCCTTGGTAGTCTCGTACTGTCTAATACTGTTCCCTGAAATTCATAAGAGTTCATTTCATAAATATTGCACACTATCATCAAGAATCTATTAACAAAAGTACTGTACACTTTCACGAGCAACAATTTTATTTAGATTGCTTAAGGTCTATTTCAAAAGTAATGCACATTTGAATTTGAGTTTTATTTCATAAATACTGCACACTCTTTGTGAAGAATTCATTTCAAAAGTAATGCACACTATTATGAGCAATTTATTCATAATTAATTAACCATGACAGTTGTATTTAGCTCGCTTAGGGTCTATTTCAGAAGTAGTGGACACTTAAATTTAGGTTTCATTTCATAAATACTGCACACCACTTGTGAAAAATTCGTTTCAAAAGTATTGCACACTCTCGTGATTTATTGTTTCATAATTAATACACAGTAACGTTTGTGATTATCTCACTTGGGAGCTGTTTCAAAAGTGATGCACACTTAAATTTGGGTTTCATTTCATAAATATTGCACACTCCTTGTGAATAACTCGTTTCAAAAGTATTGCACACTCCCATGAGAGTTTTGTCATAATTATAACGTTTGTGTTGAGCTCAATTTGAATTCAGATTTAATACCTGGTGTGAGTGTGTCCAGGACACTTGTGTTTCAGACCACGAAGTATCCACTTTCTGACCATCACGTGACACCTATAACAGATAAACAATCGCTATCACTACACTCATTTCAGTTTTTTTGGCTGTTGTTTCCTGTCGTTAAACAAAAACCGACCTCAAGAGTTGTTCGTAATAGAAGTTTGAAAGGCACTCTGGTGTGTTAGTTCGTATCCGAATTCTCTGGTTAGAAAGCTGACGTTTTTATTTTTAAATTCTCAACAGGAGCATAATGTGAGCCGACATGATTCTCAAAAAGTAGACGGTTCAATATTTACGAGAGACGACAGGAGTTCGCAGTTGAGAGAAATGATAATGCGTGTTTCAAAAGTGTGACGACGTGATGCATTCCTCGACGTGGCAAAAACTCGTCTTCTTCTCGTGAACCTTGTTCGCTCTAGATAATTAATTATCTACGATTCTTTGGAGTTTCCTTCAAGTCTTAGTTTCCACTCTTCTTCTTCTTCTCGGTGAAATTATTTTCCAAACAAGAATTCCACGAAACTTTTGACTGAACTAACGTTCGTAACATTTCTCTGTTTTCACTTCCCTCGACTTTCATTCTATTACCTCGGCAAAAATTTAATTCGAAACCGCGCCTAAAAACCTTTTACATCAGATCAAACTCATTGTCAACCCTTATAACAGTTCAAAATTTTAAGGCTTCATAACGTACAACAGCAGCGACAGTGGATCTTCATTAATTTGTGGATGGGTTAAGGGAAGAAGGATTGGAGGATGGTGGTGGTGTTAAGGGGTTGAAAGGAAATTGAGTCAAGTACTTCATGCATATTCATTAATACAGTAACACGTGCACTTTTCTCTCGTTTCTTCCTAATTACTTAGGCTCATGATTGTCACATGTCTTGACTTTTTCAATGTGAACTCAGGAGGACACCAAATGTTGAATGGCTTCTGGTGGTAAGAGCCACTTCATGGACATGTGCGTGTGTGTTGTCACCTAAAAGAGAGGCGCGGTGTGGCCTCCCTTCTTTCAATCACTGTATGTGTTTTCGTTCAAGCCCTTCCGAATGAATATTTTTGTTTTATTTCTTTTTTTTGTTGTCGAACTTCCGGTTCTGCTTAAAATAAAACCGGGAGAATGAGGCCACGTCCGTTGACAATGAAATTTTGAGTTTATTTAAAATTTTGTTTCGGGGGGAAAGGCCTCCTTCTCTTATTGTTCTCAAGTCGGGTCTTCTGGTTTCGTAATCGACTCATTTGAATTTGGTTTTGGCCCTTTTTAGTCCTTCTCATCTCTTTAGGATCACCATTTTGATTTCCCTGCTTTCCAAAATTGCATCAGATGATTGCAACTTAAATCTGATTTGCCCCTTTTTTGTTGTTATCTCCGTTGCAATATCCCGAAAACAGTTTGAATCTCCATTTCTAAATCTAAACTGCTTTCCTTCCTCTTTTACTTTTACTACCACGTCCCTGTATCTGTAATCTGTAACTCTTTCTAATATCAGAGTGCTATACATTTCTTTTTTACGAGTCATCCTTACGACCAATCTTTGGTAGTTGCTTCTCTATTTGGGTTAACATTCCCTGTTCCTACCATCTTAATCGTGAAACAAATCCTTTTCCCATTCGAACTAACGAAAGTTTCTACAACTCTTCCTCTCTCTGGTGCAATAGACTTTCGTTCTGTTGCTGTGTTTTGTTCTTTTGAGTAGTCTGGTGTTGTATAGTTTTTAGTTTCTGCCGATTATTAGTTTCGTTCAGTCCATACAATCCCACAACTAGATGTGAGCTTTTAGACTCACCTTTGGGTTATGCCATATTTCTGAAAGGTATGGCTGTGGTGTCATCCCCGGTTTTTCTGTTTTCTGGCTGTAGGTCTCACTTGGAAGATGTTTTCTAGTGAGCAAGGCCTTTTTTCAGTTCGGAGTTCATGTATACAGCTGATGGCTGTTCATAACCCATCCTGACGTTTGCTCTGATACCTTTGCTGCCACTGACTGTAACATAAAGTATAAACTATACATAACTTCTTTTAGAGAGTAGAGCATTATATATATTATATTTCATAGTGGCAGAGCAATATTAGGTTAACCGAAAAATAATGTGGGTTCTGTGGTTACACCTAAAATCGTGTACACACGACGGTAAAAGTGATAAATCGAGCGAATATATACATATATCCCGGCGAATATGTATAATCTCCAAGCTAAACTTTGTAAATGTGACAAAAAAACAACATTTATCACATTTACCGGTTGTTTTATAAAATCTCCAACTCCTAATAGAGGATTTAACCAAAGCTGGCTCAATTCCTTGGTCTCTGTCACTTCTCATGTACTTGCCACTTTTTGTTGGGAGGTTCGTTCACTGTTACTGGCCAGCACAGCTGCTTAGATCGCTTGTCTTTCGTCAGAAAAGTGTCAGAAGTCAAGCATGTGAACAAAATTTTATTAATTTTCCCATGATGAGTTAGAAAATGTATAAACTAACCGGTAAATGTGATAAATATTCATTAATTTGTCACATTTATCAAGCTTAGTTTGAGATTGTGATTACTAATTTGGGATCGCGTATATATTCGCCCGATTTATCACTTTTACCGTTATTATGAATAATACTTATGTGGTTTTAATAATTTTAAAAACAAAACACAAAATCCTGTGTCGTTTAACATGATTTCGCACCAATCTGTCAGTCTTGATAAACACGACGGGATTCTCTGTTGTCGGGGTAAGCAATTCCTCTTTTCTGTTTTGAGAATTTTTCACAGCCGGAAATCCGTCCTCCGATTCTCTAAAATTTTAAAACCGCCACAATCCCGGGGAAAAGCCTTTTTAATTCTTCTCATTTTATCTGGAAACGTCTCTCCTTTTAAATCTCAATTAACTAATCTGTTATTAACACACCTTAATAATACGGCAACTTTTTTTTCTTTTTATTGCCTCTAAATAGGTTTCATTAACATGTTCCAACAACATTAATAATTCAAAGATTTAAATTTTTTTTTCTACCGATTCGAGACTTCTTTTGCAATTCAAAATGGTGGAATTGATTTTAAAAATTGCTTGCTAAACCTTAAACAAGGTAAAAAAAATTTTTTTAAAGCGAAATCCACCGATATTTCACTGCTGACAGCGCTACCGCGACAGATCACTTCACTGGTGTTTGAATTTGATTTTGTCCATCATTAAATAATGAAATTAATAATTAATTAATAAGTTGAGTTTCCTTAATTTTGAAGTATTTTACTTTATCATAGCTGCTTGTTTAGAAATCTCAGCTCGAAATTGCCTCTCGTACTGTACAAAAAATTTTTTATTTTGTTGTGTTTACAGTATGATGTGACGTGTTTTTCTATTTGTTCCTGAGATTAATGTCATTTGTCTTTTCACTTTTGTCTTGTATTGGGTTCAAAATTTTCCCTTGGTCACTAAGTTTTAAGACCCTGGTACTCAAACAAGCTCTACTGAGTGGCCCAGTGACAGGTCGATTGCTCATTGTTAAGTCTGAACTATAGTGCCTGACCAGTACGAAAATGTTCGAACAACTTATTTTTATGAAGTAATATACAGAAAATACATACAGAAACAGACTGAGGGATGTACATACAGATGATGAAGAGTGGACTGTATGCGTCGAAATCCGGACTTATAGACTTTTTTTTTGGTAAGTCGTATGGCCCAGTCGCAATGGTCACAATGAAATTTGGCCTGGGAAGGAAAAAGCTTGAGTACCAGTGTTAAGGTCGTTTCTAAACATATAGTCAAAAGATGTCTTTAGGTGTAGTAAGGGTCCTGAGGATGGGGATTTGGAATGATCTAGTATGTATGAAAGCAAAGTACGTGGCCCAGTAAATCAAATATTTGCCCGGGGGAGGAAAATCTACAAGTTAGTGTTAATACAGTCCAGGAATATAGTTTTGTTTTCTATTATACATACTATACTTGACGGCTATAAATTATGAACTAGTCCAGTAATGGGCAAAGTACACAATAATGTTTAATAGGGTTTATCTACATGGATAGTGAGCTACAATGTTTTGACGGTCGAGAAGTTTAAAGTAGATTTTACTTAGTAGAATAATAGATGTATAGTCTACAGAAGAAGCTAAACTAGCCGCGTAGTTCATGTGTGGCAATTTTGTGGCCCTTCAAAAATTTTGAAATTTAAACTGGCCCGTTGATTAAAAAGATTGCCCACCCCTGATCTAGTCATTGAGTAATTGATGTTCGAGTTGATTTGTATATTTTATGTAACCTACAACTCACTTTTGATAGTATTGCAAGTATATATTGCTAATATGACAAGTCAGTTGACCCATGACACCCAAATTTTTTGAAAAATATAAACGACGAGCAAGGTCCTTTTTTGATTTTGTTTAAACTGTCATTGCTGTTCATGTTAACTGAGCTGTATACGCTTTTTTACAGTTTTGTGCTTCTCTTTTTCCCTTTTCCGGCAATTTTTACTCTTCTTTGTTTGTCCTTCTCGCAAAAAAACACTCAGCACTCGATTACCACTAACGATGAGAGCAGTTTTACTCTGATAGCTTATCGGCTTGTCTTGGCTTTGATTTGGTTTGTTTTTGTGCGATTTGGTTTATACAGTGTTTGAGTGACCGGTTCAAAGCCTTTTTTGTTTCTACCTTCCCATACTCTTGTCTCCTCTCTCCCTATATCTAACTTCTTTCTCTTTCCAGTTACTAGTTTCTTCTGTTGTCTCCTACTTTTTTATTATACTCATTCCTCTTGACCGATTTTACAAGTGTATTAGGCCAAAAATATAAAAAAACTTTGAGGTGAAGTACAACAGTTCTACAGCAAAGACATCAACACCAGCAACAACACAAATACAATGCGTGCATACCCACAAGTAACAAAACAATACAACACTGAAACTTAAACAATTCGTTCATCTAACCGTTGTGGACATCAGCAAACTGTGGATCTACTGCCACGCAACCTTCTTTGCTGTAGACGACAAAATTGGTACTTAAAAAATGTCCAAAATAAGCAAATTTTGATTATTTTATGATCCTCCAATGAACAGTCTGGTAAGTTTTGTTCTCTTCGGTATCAGAACCAGCATTTAAGAAGGAGGAATAAGAATTTCGAAGAAGTGAGTGTCATATCAGCTTCTGAATACTCGAGCACATCTTGTGTTCCTTCCCTTGTTTATGGATTTAATGTTATTCTAACAAACAGAGGAAGAGCAGACGAAGAAAGAGAAAAGTGCTCATTAAATTGCGATTGAGAGCATAAAAATTTTTATTTGTACAACTTTTCTTCTTGCAACTGGTTAACTCTTGAATATTTTATCTCGCAAATTTATTTATTTATTTATTTTATAAAAAAAGCGAGAAAAAAAACTTTTTCTGTTGTTGGTCGGTTGATTGGTCGACTCCGTTCAAGTGAAACTAAATTGGAGGCTCAAATTTTCATAATTTTCGGAATCTTCTTCGTCTTTCATTTGACTAATTTGACTGGTTCAATCAAATTCTAATTTATTTAAATAAATATTAAAAATTTTTCTCCCAAAGTTTTTCATTTTTAATGTTTGCAATTATCCGATAACGAAAGAATGTGAAAGATCATTGAATAATTCATTATCTGATGAGGAGGAGGATGGGGGAAGGAGGTAGCGGGAGGAGAGTGAGAGCTGGGAAATATTTCCAAAGCTCGTCACGAAATTAAAACTTTTCGCTTTGACGTCAGAGATGAAAATTTCGTTTGATTTTAATACAATCGGGAAAAGATTCTGTGTAGAAGTGGTTTATGGAAAACAGATTCGTTATTCTTAATTGGTGAAAGGCGGAGAGGAAGAAGGAGAGAGAGAGGAGGGAGGTGGGCGCGGGAGGACTAGAAGCTTTTGCTTTCGAAATCTGCGAAAATGCGACGAAGAAGTGGAGAAGGAGGTGGTGGTGGTGGTGTGTTACTACTTCAAGAACGACATCACACGAGAATGATTGTCGAGTTTTGTTTTCCGTTTGATTTGATTTTAATGAGGTTTCGTCGGGATACTGTGCACCGACTACCACCGCCTTGTGATTTGTCAGACGGGGGGGTTGAAACTGTTTTAATCTGCAAAAGGAATGTTTGAAATTGTTGATGTTAGGAATCTGAACCTGTAGACCGTGTATAATGTTTGAGTCTGCTGTTGGCTGATTCTGTAATTATGAACTTAATCCGCTTTTGAAACAAATCTAACCCAATTCGATTAGACCAGACATAATTTTTCTTTTCTAGAAATTAAGTACAAGTCCACTGACTGCAAAATATCTTGAGAGCGCTGTAGTCAAGCAGAGTCACAGCAGTAAACTGGTGCTCGTATAGGTTATACTATTAATTGGTTTCTGTATGTTACTCTCTGTCACGGTTCTCTTAATTCCAATTAGAATCGTATATTCAGAACCAGATTTACAACCAAAGGCCTCTACTCTTCCATTTGTGTGCAATATTTATGAAATGAAAACTTGATGATAGTGTCCATTACTTATGAAATGAAAGATTGATGATTATGTGTAATATTTATGAAACCAAAACCTGATGGTTGTGTGCAATATTTATGAAACCAAAACCTGATGATTGTGTGCAGTATTTATGAAATGAAAACCTGATGATTATGTGCAATATTTATGAAATGAAGGATGGATGATTGTGTGTAATATTTATGAAACCAAAACCTGATGGTTGTGTGCAGTATTTATAGAATGAAGATTCGACGATAGTGTGCAGTATTTATGAAACGAAAACTTGATAATTGTGCGTCATACTTGTAGTTCAGTTTTAATCCGGTTTTTTGCCCTTTTTGGGATAACAGGACACAGGAGGAGAATTTATATAGGACTATACCATTTTAGTCTGGCACTGTCCTCCACTGGAGAGGTTTTCTAAGGTCCAATCATACTATTTCATATCTATCAACTTTCTAAAAAACAATATAACAGTGTCACGTGCGAGACAAGTCAGAAGGTCAAAGTCCTTGAAAATATATTTTTCTCCTTCGAGAATCAGAAATAAAAGGAAAAAACCCCTCAAACCATTTCTATCACTATATACAAAGTGTAACTCCTTCCCTACCTCCCCAGTTTCTCTCATTTTCCTCCCCGGAAATAGAAGAAAAACTCTTTTTAACACACGATTCCCAAAGTAAAACACATCAAAAATCTGTCTCAAAGTTGGCGATAAACAATTCACGCGCATCCTATTCACATACCGAATACAAATCGAAACTCGTGTGAAGAGGTAGGCTGATAGCGGGGGTGGTTGGGGGGTTAGAAAAAAGAAAATTGAAGCTTTTCCTTTTTTATATCATTTTCCAATTTAACATTTTTTTTCTGCGTGGACTTTTCCATTTTCAATTTTTCTTTATTTTACTTCACAACGGATTCTTCCTCCCACCCCACCCCCAAAAAGCATTTTCCTCCCCAAAAACCACGCTTCGTGTTTTTTAAATTAAATACGTTTCTTTTTTTTTCTTGCTTTACTTTACTTTGTCCGGGTGGAGTGAGGAGAAACTGAAGAAACAAGAAGTGAGGAGTAGAGAGAGAGAGAGGGAATAGGAAAGAGAGAGAGGAAGAATATCCTACACGTAATCGTCAAGAAAGAAAAAAGTATGAAACAATAACAAAACACGCAACGGTAAACGTATTTCGAAAGAAAAAATAAGAATCCGGGGCCCCAACCCGAACGGCGAACGCTTTTCACTTGCGAGAGAAATATTATTCTCATTTCGTAGAACACAAACCTTCTTCCCTCCCTCCTCCTTCATTCATTCTACTGTATTAATCAGGAAAAATACCAAAAATGGGTGGTCGCTCCTGATTTTGATTTCGTTTACAAGAATTGTTATAATTTTTCCTTATTGAAAGGTAGAAGGGAGGAGGGCAGGAAAATCGGGAAAAGTGTTGGAAATGAAAAATCAACCGCAAACAAAAGTTTGGGATCTAATGACCATGATCTTGTACAAATTTTCTTTTTGTGTTCCTCACCAACTTGAATTAGGTGATAATTTACAAGAGAATCGTTGTTCATTTGAGGATTTTTAATTTCCCAACCGGAAACTCATAACCTAACGATGACCGATATAATGGCAAATACCTCGGATCACGAACGTCTTGATCTAAAAATGTTTCGTGGTGTTTGTTTTGCTTATCTCCATTTTTGGGTTTCTTAGTCCTTTTTGTTTCATTTCCCAAAAGACACAAACCTCTGTATTCAACAACATCCTTTTGTTATCCTCACCCTGTTACTCCTTCTCCAAAAATCTTTTTTATTACTTTTGTCCCTTTACTTCTCACTTCTACTGTTTTCTCTTTTCTATCTACTTTAATAGTTTGTGTGTACTAACCCAGTGTTCGCAAAGTATACTTGTTCAAGGGTCAACTCTCAAATGAAATAAAAATTTAAAGGTGTACTAAAAAGCATTATATATTACTAAAATTAGTGTACCTAATACTAAAAGATGTTTAGTGAGAAATTTGAGTCTGCTTAGCTGAGCACAGGCCATCAAAATATCAACCTCGAATGACCTTAGACCCTTGGTACTCAAACTTTTCCTTCCTGGGCCAAATTTCTATTGTGACCATTGCGACTGGGCCACACAACTTACCAAAAAAATGATTTTACAAGTCCGCATACAGTCCACCCTCAGGGGATCATCTGTATGTACATCTGTCAGTCTGTTTCTGTAGGTATTTTCTGCATCTTGCGTCACAAAGATATGTTGAGGTAACAATGTTAACAGATTTTGACAATAGGCCCGAACATTTTCGTACTGGTCAGGCACTATAGTTCAGACTTAACAATGAGCAATCGACCTTTTACAAATTTTCACTGAATCGGTTTCCACTGGGCCACTTAGTAGAGCTTGGTGGGTCGCATATGACCCGCAGGTTTGAGTACCAAGGCCTTAGACTGATTGTCGAGGTTGATTTTTAAACTGCCCCTAAAACTGGAGGAATCTGATTTGATTATTACCTAAAAGTGTGCAGTACTTATGAAAGAACCTTTCTAAATATATACAGTGACTATGAGATTATTTCTTCCCCCAAAAGTGTGGTATTTAGAAAATGCTGTCAAGCAATTGCTGATAAGTTTACTGTCATCTTTTCATTGATCGTCCTCGGCCGTTCTCTTCTTGTCAGTTTAGTTGTAATGAGAGTTTAAAGTGTCGATTCGTATAACGACAGAAGATATTTAGAGGTAAATAGGTTGTGGCAAAGGTAACAGAATTGCAACAGGACGCTTTGAAAGCAGTAGAAACTCATTTCCTATAAAACAGCCAAAAATGTGCTGTACTTTGAAACGCTTTATTAGGAGTATAACCTTCACAAAACTACAACTACTACTACTACCTTCTCCTTCCTGTTTCTCTCTTGTTATACATCCTCTCATTCCGATCGAGTTTTCTACAAATTCCTCCTTTACTCAGTCCTCAAACTTAGAGCTCAGACACTGGTGTGTTAGCCATGACTACCCTCTCACCACCTTCATAAAAACCAAATCGCTCAAAATCGCAGCTTAAAACTTTTCATAAACTTTAAATCCAGATTACCAAAAGAAGGAAAAAGATTTTTTACTCCTCCGTTGAAGTTTTTTTAACACATCGTAAAAACCTAAGAAGGTTAGACGCATTAGATAAAAAGGAAGTAGCTAAACCTAAACGTGGATTATCTCTCAGACTAAACATCTCCTAAGAAAGATAACCCCGTCTAACCTAATTAAAACCATTCTGTATTTAATCTGTAAGAAAAAAACGGAAGACAAGGAAGAAGGAAGCCAACAGAAAAACAATTTCTTACAGAGAATTATCTAAACCCGAGCGATGGTATCTTTCAGCACAATTCTAATTACAAGAGATAAATGTAAAGTTTTTTGCAGCAACAACAACACAAAAAAAAGAAGTTTTCGGTGCTGTTGGCTAGATGTTAATTATGTCCGTTAGACGAAAACTAATTGTGGTATGTCGTGCTAGAATTCAGTCTCAACCTCATTCATTTTGTCATTCCACCACCACCCTGTCATTACTTAGTTTTTAAAAAATTCGTTTTACCTCAAAGGAAAAAAAAACGCAAAAACTGAATTAAATCGTCATTTTGGCGTTTCCTTCCCTTTTCGTCGCTCTCCCACTAACCCTTTGCCCCACTTTCCCAACCTCTGTAAATAAATAAAAGTGGAAAAGAAGGCAAAAAAAAGGTTCGAGAATAGCCTCCAAACATTTTCGCCCCCCGTTTTTCGGCTTTTATTATCCAAAAATTTGTTGGAAATTAGGTTTGGGAAAAAGCTCCTTCAATGTTTAATTTCCTGGTCTCTTAAGAGAGTAATTAATATTTAATGAAACCGAAGAAGGTGTTGATGAGTGAGGAATAACCGCAGTTGGGTTACACGCAGATGAATTCCTTCTGAGAGAGGAGGTGAAAGAAAAAATCTCGCGCCTTTTTGCCCTCCGATTTAAAACGTAAATAGACAGATGAAGGAAAGAAGTCCATCTGCAAGAAAAAGGACAAAGAAAGACATTGTCGAGTTAGAACTTCGCTCTTTTACTGAAGTCTATTTCTCTTAGTTTGTTCAGGTGCTAAAACGAGAGAAAATGGCGTAAATATTGATAAGTAATGTTTGTTACTGTATCTTCTCATGCAAGTTGACGGTCGTTGGGTGTGTTAGGTTGGAAGGTTGTGTGAGTGAAAGCGTCATCTGTATGTAAATCCCTCAGTCTGTTTCAGTATTCATTTTCTGTATATCGCCTCATAATGATATGTTGAGGTAACCAATGGTAGCAGTTTCTGAGCATAGGTCCGAACAATTTCGTACTGGTCAGGCACTATGTGTCCAGAGTTCAGACTTAACAGTGAGCAATCGGCCTTTCACAAATTTTCATTCAATCGGTTTCCACTGGGCCATTGAGCCACTCAGTAAAGCTTGGTGGGTCGCATATGGTCCACGGCCGCAGTTTGAGTACCAAGGCTTTTCGAGATTCTAAGAAATATTCTGAGCTCCATGATAGAAGACACATCATGGCGCTACAACTGTACATGAAATGAAAAGTTCCCTTCAACAAATATTTACCGTAAATGGAACTAAACAAATTATCGAGCAAGATTTTAAAACAATTTCTAAAACTAAACGAATCTGATTGGTCTATTATAAAAAAAGTGTGCAGGACTTATGAAATAAATAAGAGTTTAATGTTATATGTTCCTTATTTCGTAAACGCTTAAAAGCAAAACGGGTTGAACAAGATCCAATTGTTACTGAACGAATTCTTTGAGGTCAAAGCAGACTTGATGGAATTGGGGGGGTCACGCATAGTTTGCTCAAAGGGAGAATAGAAAAAGGTGATGTTAGTGGAAAACCCAAAACTAAAAATGAGTGGAAGATGGTCTAAAAAAGAAGAAGAGATGCTGTATCAATGAGAAGAAGAACTTTTTTGATCTTTCACTCCTATACTGTGGAGTATTTGTTAAAGAAATCATTCGTGAAGTGTGCAATATTTATGAAATAAAGCGGTAGGTCTGTGGTGTTGCATAAAATGACGTCGCACTTAGACTGTGATTATTATTTATAAAATTAAACCTCACCAAAAGTGTGCAGTACTTATGAAATAAATAAGAGTTTGATGTATCGTGTGTGGGAATTGGGGAGTCACACTACAAATACTGCATAACTGGGGTTTGCTGAAGGAGAAAATGGAAAATCTGGTGTTGGATGAGAAAAACCAAAACTGAAAATGAGTAGAGGAGGAAGAAGAGATGCTGTACCAATGAGGAAGATAATTTTTTAGTATGTTAACCCATTTTCAAGCTCTAAGAAAATGAAGGTTGGAGATCTGTGGTGTAGTGTTTAAATCGCCCGACTACCGAAATTACGAATCAATCAAATCCTCTCCTGTAGGAGAGTATCCTAGGGAGTAGAGTCCTCTTAGAGTATCCCTATCCTGTTATATCCAAGGATAAATTAGAACTCAATAAATAAAATAAATAATAAAAACGAATAAACAGATGTAAGTGTTAGAATTTAAATTGTTCGGGACAAGAATTCTATTACCACTCATCAAGTCAAAAGTTTCTCATCCGCCTCCTCCCTCGAATAAATATGTAAAAATTTCACAACAAATATTTACAATTTAAATTAAGTCTAAAAAATTAATTATGATAATTCTGTTCAATTTAGAAAAAAAAAATTTAGCAAACATAAAACCATAAATAAATAAATAATGAGCGGTTCCGAACCAAGAGTGAGCAACCAGTCCACACAACAGTCTCGGGAGTCATACAAAACGACCTCGAAAGCTTAAATCTCTTAAATTCGATTATTATTGAAATACTCTAAGCTTCTTTACATAAAATTAAAATTAAGCCCTGTCATTAACATAAAAAATAATATTAAGTATGCAAGAAAGTTGCTGACCGATGGTTCAAACCAGCCCCTTCGTTTGGTTACCTTTAATTCGAGCTTGTTGACTTCTTCGAGTTCAAAATTTCCAAAATTGCTGATGGTCTGCCGTGCCGATAATGAGATTTAGTTACCTAAAAGTAAATAAATAATTTCTTTATTTATTTATTTTTACCTTGCCGACAAACAGGCGCGCGGGGGGCGGGGGAGTGCACGAAATATTTTTTTGTTGTGTTTTAAATTATTGGACGAAATTATTTAGCGTATCCGAGTGAGCTTAAAGCGTGAGCTTTTTATACGAAGGTCCTCACGCACATCCTACGAAGAGGGAAAAAAAAATGACACAGTTCGTGATGTCTTTAATAACAACAAAAAAAAAATTTAATAACAATGAAAAGTTGGATGAAGTTTTCCTTTCTGGAAGGAGTGGAGGAAGAGTGGAGGGCGGTGGTAAAAATAAAAAAACTGCCAACTTGATTGTACGAATCATTTCATTTTAGAACCTAGCACTAAAGCTTTCATTGGAGGAAATGAATTCTGATACTTACGTACCTTCGTGCGTGATTTCTTGTGCGAATTGCTGCGGTGTCTTTTTAGACGGAATGGGATCTTGTCGAGCTGTAGTTTCGTGGTTTTGGGATTTTGACCCATTTTCTCGGTTTGATTGGTGATGTTCTCTCATATTTCTCGATCGAAACCATCCACAAATACTGAAAATAATTAAATAAATAGATAAATAATATATTAATACAAATATATATTCACTTCTGGGTCCTTCTCGAGTGTTGCTGTATTCTCCTGTATACAGGCTGAATATACATCACACATTCTTTGTACCTCTCTTTGTTTTTATATCTTCGAATCAATTATTGATCAAATATCTTATCAATCATCTATATCAAATCAAACGTTGTAGATTTATTAGTAACACCTTACGAAACACGAGGAAAGTGACCCTACCACAGCCTTCAAGAACTGTATATTACTCAGGAAGGTATCATATGAGCCACATGCGACACGGTGAGTCTGGTGATGTTTATGCGGCCTGCCAAGTCTTTCTAACATTGAATATATATCATCGACTTTCTCCCTTCAGTATATTGTTATATAATTAATTATAACAAAATGGCAGTATATATACCAAGTCGAAACAATTTTTTGTGACGAGTTACTCACTTGTCGGCGACATGCAATATGAAATTGCAGAGTCTGTGCTTGTTTGTGTTTGCTTCTGTCACACAATCAGTCAGACTGGTAAGCTATTAACTAGCAATATAGTGTTTCTTGGAAGGCGTAAGTTCAGGTCATAACCGAGTTATTTCTATTCAAAATTAAGTTTTCCAACAAATTTGTGCGGCCCGCCAAAAAATTTAAATTTTTAATTTGGCCCGTTGGTTAAAAATGTTGCTCACCCCTGATTCATTCAAATATTTCGTCAACCACGACAATTCAATATAGTTTCTCAGACTGTTTACAAAGGAAGAAGTAAGAAGTTATGAACCTGAAACTTTGTTACAGTGCGCTTCTTAGTGTAATATAAGTTTGAACAACTGTTACACTTTGTGCGACTCATTTATCTGTGTAGGATCGTGATACTCTCTTGAGTTTTAAGATTTTCGCGACTGTTTTTGTTAATGTTAGTGTATAACTTTTGGCACAGAGTCAAATCTTTGAATAAAGAAATTCTCTCACTTATAATATCCAAATATTATACTCTGGTAGTATAATAAATTCAGTAGTTGGTCGACATTAAGAGCCAAGTTAGCAGTTGTGCAGATTATCGTCAAGTCTGTGTCACGGCAGATATTGTACGCAAGGTTCCCGCATGTATATAGTAGGATATACTTAAATCTTTATAAAGTTAATAATCGTACGCTTTATTTAGTATAATATATTACACATAGTTAACGTAACGACTTCCTTAAAGCTGATCTTTTCAATTTGATCGATTTGACAGGTCGCATTTTATGGGAAAAAAATTTTTTCGTCGATGTCAGTCCTTACAAAATCGGAGTAGTTAAGAGAGAAACCTTCAAAACGAGATTTTCAATTTGAAGAAAAGAATATAAAAGGTTTCCTTGGATTTTTCTTCTTCCTCCTCTCTCTCGAAAGGTTAAATCAAAAGAAAAAAAAATTTATTCTCGCATAATTTTCATCATTTTAAACAATAAAATATTCGGAGTAGGAAACGAAGTTCTGCGGCCAAGATTACCCAGGTGAATTCCATTCTTTGGGGGATGGTGGTGGGGGTTGAAAAGGGCAGGGCAAATGTTTGTTTTATGGAAACTCTCTATAAATTCAAATTAAATCAACAAACCGCTCTATAATCTCTTCTGATTGTGTTGCTTTTGGTTTATCCAACGCTCTTCTTTAGTTCTTTACATCGAGGAAGACAGCAAAAAAAACCGAACGAAGGTAGATAAATTGAGAGACAAAACAAGAAATGAGAACAACAACAGAATTACCAACACAAAAGTCTTCGATCGCCCACCAGTCTCATATTTATTCACCTCGCGATGTCTTTCTAATTTTATTATTGACAAATCTAATTCCGTTTCTACCTTCTTTTCAGGCTCAAAATGGCTTCTAGGTGGTTGCTAATAACCACCGCATTGATAACTATCCAAAGTACGCCGAGCACGCCTTACGAAGAACAAAGATTCGCGATGGAGCCTCAAAATCAAACGGCCATCGTCGGCTCACGAGTCACGTTACCATGCAGGGTCATCAACAAAAGCGGGGTTTTACAATGGACGAAAGACGATTTCGGTTTAGGTCCACACAGAAACCTAACCGGATACGATCGATATAGGATGATTGGAAGCGACGAAGAAGGTAAGTGGTGGTTGGTCATTTGAAATTTAAAAAGAATCCGGAGATCCTTTAATAAAGACAAAAAAGGGCGAAAGTCTTTAGAAGCTTCGAGAAGTACGTCAAAAGGGGGAAATCTCGAAAAGGTGAGCTAAAGGAAAGCCTCGGAAAATTAAAAAGAGGAAGAAAAACTTTAAAAAAAGCTCTCGAATGCTCATTTGACCAAAGAGAAGCTTTCCCCGGGATTTTCAATACGTGATTTGTCAAATCGACTTTTATTGTTCGAGTCATTGGGTTTCCTCAGCGTTTTGGTTTCTATTGGAAACGCAATTCTTTTTAAGAGACCGAGCCGACGGCTTTATTAGCAATTACTATAATTGGGTTTTAAAAGTACACCCGAAAAAAGCTCCGGAAAAGCTTTGAGAATATTGTCTTTGACTCTTCCTTTTTCTTCTCCTTCTTCTTCGGTATCAAATTAAAGGAAGTCGGATGCTTTTGCGGGTTCTTCCCCGAATACTTCGACATTTTTTGTCGCATTTTTGTCTTTTCTTAAAGCTAAAAATTTATCTAAAGAATTCTTCTGCAGAATAATTTGAGAAATTCTCGTTTTAACCGGCGAACGAAGATGTTTTCCAACTACAGGGATTAGTATTTTAGGTTTGGTCGAGAGGGGGTTTACCTTTTTCCAGTTTTTTGTGTTTTGTTTCGTTCATTTCTTAGTTTTTATAATATTTCTTTGTGCTGTTGTTTGTATAGGCCTATGCTCTCTCTTTGTACACGTCTCCGCTCCTACCAATTATTCTCAAAGTCTTTTCCTCACTTTACTTTTGGTGTGAAATATCTTTTTATTTAAAATTCCTATTTTCTTACAAATTTTTAAAACCGAAAACTTTTTATGAAACCTAAGAAAGATTAAATATAAAGGACATGTAAATAAGACGTGACAGTGACATTAGAAACTCTGTATAAACCTTGTCTTGAAAATTCGCGTGTCAAGACAATCTCCTCAAACTCGAGTAGGTACGTTAAAAGCTCTCTTTCGTTCCTTCTACCGACTTACAGTAAGGTCGTAATACATGTTTCCTTTTACAAAATCCGGTTTGAAGTCTGCTAACAAACAGCTCAGAGCATCTTCAGAGAGTTAAAATGCTAAATAACTTGACTATTAGTGGAGGTCCGTGCTGTAGTGTTAAAGCGCCCAACTTATGTCAGTACTTAGCGCCCTAAGTTATGGTTGCGAGTTCGAGTCCTCTCTTGTGTCTTGTTTGATTCTCATGGGTGAAAATGGAATTAAAACTCAAACAAATAAATATTTGACTGTTAAGCCGCTCAAGTCAAATTTTGAGGTGAATAGAAAATTTTCTACTAACAAGTTTCGATGTTTCGTCCATGTTGAAAGCTGTAGGAATCTTCGGCTATTAAGTGTTTTAGTCCAGACTCTATGAAGTTATTTGTGAAATGAATCCTCCAAAAAGTGTGAAATATTTATGAAATGAGTATCCTGTGAACGTGTGCAATATTTTTGAAACCAGTACCCTTGAAACTGTGCAGTATTTATGAAATAAGTATTCTGTAAACGTGTTAAGTGTTTAGGCAGTGAGTATTCTGTGAACGTGTGCAGTATTTATGAAATAAGTGTCCAACAAAGTGTGCAGTATTTATGAAATGAGTATCCCATGAAATTGTGCAGTAATTATTAAATGAGTGTCCTATAAAAGTGTGCACTATTTATGGATTGAGTGTCCTATGAAAGTTTTAAGCACTTAGGCAGTGAGTATTCTGTGAAACTGTGCAGTATTTATGAAATGAGTGTCCCATGAAAATTATCCCAGTAATTATGAATTGAGTATCACGGAAACATGTGCAGTATTTATGAAATGAGTGTCCTGTGAATGTGTGAAGTACTTATGCAATGATCCCATGAAAGTGTGGACTATTTATGAAATGAGTATCCTGTGAAAGTGTGCAGTATTTATGACATGAGTGTCTTGCGAAAGTGTGCAGTATTTATGAATTGAGTATCCTGTGAAAGTGTCATTTTATAAAATCGTTTCGGCTTCAAGTCAAGACCAAAGTCTTTACCACTGAAGTTATCTAAAAGTGTTAGTGTTAGCGGAACATCTGAACAAGGTGTCAAAAATTTGGTTTGAGTGGCGTAACAGTCAAAAGAGTGACGTTCATAACATCACCAACAACCGCAAAAATCTCAAAATAAATTAAATTTGAATAAACTTCATCTTAAACTTCGATTCGAATCACTGAGACTTTTTTAATGCGTTTTCAAACATTTTTTCAATTTCATTGAATTTGTAGTTACGCGATTTTAATAAAGCTATTCACCGTTAGTATATGATAAGATCCACGTGTTTCCACTCCAGTTTCCCATCTATCGCACAAACGAAAACCTTGATTCCACTCAAATATTAAAACCCAAACAAACTACATAAAACACCAACCAATCTAGAATTACATTTAAACACCTTTTCTAAATCCTTTTTCTTAAGCTTCTTAGCCTTCAAATTAAATCTTATTTAAAAAATAAAAGGATGAAAGAAAGAAGAAAGAAAGGAGGGAAGGAAGGAAGGAGAGAAAAAATGGCGGAAGAAAACTTGTTAGAAAAGTTTTTTTTGTCTGGATAAAGCGAATCCGATAGCTTACTATTAAGTCCAACAAACTTCCCTCCATCTTTCAGAGTAAATGGAAGGCTCATTAAATATGAATAAGTAAACGGAAAGTTAATAATGAAAAAGAAGAAGAAGAAGACGAAAATGAAAAAGATGATTCTGAGGAGATAGGTGTTCCTTTCTATTTTCCCATCCGAAAATCTTTTCTGTTGTAGCTCTCTCTCGATTATTTGGGACAGTGTTAGTAGCTCAACACTCTCTTAGCTGGTGGCCGAGAGATAACGCTGTCGACTGCCAATCTAAAGGTGTTGGGTTTGATCACTACCTGGGTGAGAAATTTTTCAGCCTGTTTTACCTGCACTCTACCTTACCTTAAACTTCTCTACATCCAACCCAAAGACCTCCCTCCAAGTCGCACAGTCTTGACAGTACTTCTGGTCGGTAGATTCAGGAAAGTAGAAACTACTGGATGATCACCGATTCTTTAAGACTCTATTAGCTTCCCATAAGGGCCTGTGACCAAGGCAACGCGTTCAAATTTGTGACAAATAAGTCACATAGACATGCAGGAACTTGCATGAAGACGCGATGAGACTTGTATGAAAAAGTCTACACGAAGCATAGAAATAGAACACGCGACCAACTAGCTCTCAGACAGCAACGAACCGGCAAGTAACTCAAACGGCTGTCGGTACGATCGCGCTATTTTCTGTATATATTCTTGTAGTTTCAGTAAAATTATTCAGAGTTGTGGGAGGAGTAGTGTACAGGTTTAAGTTCCTGACTTGGACGTAAATGGTCGTGAGTTCGAATCCTCCTCCTGTTCTACCCCCCAAAAAATAGTGAAAAAATGAGATGAAAACCACCACCACACATTTTCGTTCAGAATCCGAGTGCTTTGTCTCATTAAAACACACAACTCCGACAGGAACCATTAACCAAAAAGTTGTCTGAACACGAATAGACAAGGAAGAAGAAAGGTTTGTTAGAATTTTCTCCTTCTCTTCTCCTTTAAACGAAAATGTAACAAAGACAATTTTCATATTTAGTCCGAGGTTGGAAAACTCTTTTTTTCTTTTTGAATATTCATCAATTGTGATTAAAAGACTGCTGTAAAGTTTTTATTTTAAAAAAGGAATTCGGAGGTGAAAATAATGATCGGGTCGAAAAAGAAAAGAAACACAGTACGTTGAAACAAAGTTAATTTTGTGGTTTTGTTCTGCGGAGGAAGACTAAAGATAAATAATTTGTCCTCCTCCTGATGAAATATGGTACAAAACAAGCAAAAATAAATTCCTAAAATGTGAAAGAATTTTTAGTTCTTAAAATCTCAAAGGATAAAAGTGAAGAAATGAGCCAATAAGAAAGAAAATTCAAAAACTATACGTCAGCGATGAAGGTGGAAGACCATCAACCTCTAGATGACCATCAACCTAAGAGAAACCAATTTATCCCACTGTTGTTCCTCAACCACTCCTCCACCTCCTGTCACAGGAGGAGGATTTGAACTCGTGACTATAACTTCTTAGTCTGGAACTAACCACCACACCACAGACCTCCCGCCTTATTATACAAACACAAAATCATAAACATTCGGTGAAAATTCAAACACTACACTCAAGTCTGTAAAACAAAACAATAACAGAAGAAAAGTTTTGTGATAAAACAAAAACTGCGAAACGCCAAAATAGATTTAAAGTCTTCGCGGCCACTAGTAATAGCGTTAGTGGGCTCTTTGACTACGCCCGAAACCGAGCTTCGATCCACCAAAAGCTCTTATCTCGTTCCAAAATTCTAACGCAGAGTAAAAGCCCGCAACATAATTAAACTAAGTCAATAAGAGACTTTCGTTAATTTGTTAATGAAATCAAAATAAGGTGACGAAGATAGTAACGCCGTGCACTAGACTAAAATTTGATGAGCATAGACCTCTGTTAGTTGAGTGACCAGGGCATCTCTGAGCGTCTTATTTCTTTTTGTCTGATTTATGTTTTAAGCCTCCTCCGAAGTATTTTGACCTGTTCTCTTAGTGTTTAGTTAAATGACACAGTCGCTGGTCTCTCTTTAGGGTTTCTAACTTAACCAAGTTACTCCCGCTTTGGTTAAGTTCTTGTTACAGCTCAAA
This sequence comes from Columbicola columbae, assembly GCA_016920875.1. Taxonomy (NCBI): domain Eukaryota; kingdom Metazoa; phylum Arthropoda; class Insecta; order Psocodea; family Philopteridae; genus Columbicola; species Columbicola columbae. Next base: position 6,125,769 of record JADMLL010000005.1, on the reverse strand, counting down.
ACTGTCTCTCCTCTCTAGCGAATACAACTCCACAGACATATCCTTCTGTTACCATAAGTATGAGCTCCTGTTAGACAGTCATTTGGACAAAAATTATTAGTATCCCCTGCTTCTTACGATCTTATTTTGTGTGTGTATCACTGTTATCCTGCTGAGTCTCTGGAAGACCTGCCTATGATAGCATACTTTCCAGATCCTCAGCTGTGTTAAGTGTTCGTCTGTGAATGTTGAACCCATGTTTGTGTATAGTGTAATGTGTTAGATGTTTCATTTCTTCTTCTTTCTGGGCTGGCCTTGTCTGGTCCGCTCATCATCTTCTTTTATTGTTAAGACTTCCCGGCAGAAGTTTGCAAATGCTTGCCACTTTTCCGGGGAGTGGATCTGAATTTTATGTCAGTAATATTATTTCGTTGGCTATCATACCACTCAAGTCAGCATTCGAAAGCTGCAGACATGCTCATTGGCTTAGTGCTTTACTAACAAGAATAGTGAAAGTGTCAGAGCCATATCCTCACTCTAACTCTACTCCCACCCAATTGTCTATAGTAACAAAATCCAAAGTATAGGGTGATGTTAGGTATGGCACAAAAAGCAGGGAGAACAGTTACGATATTCTTGAACAGTTGGTTCTTGTCAGAAGGTATAGACAAATACCGCGGGAAGTCTGTGGTATAGTGATTAAGCGCCAGACTAAGAAGTTGTAGTCACGAGTTCAAATCCTCCCGTACACCCCAAAAAAAGGTGACAACGGGTTTAAAACTCAACTATAATTATAAATTATAATATTATTAGGTCAAAGATATAGATATGTTAGTCCACTAGAATATTACTCCAGAGATTCCTTCATATCTTAACTCCCGAAGAACAAAGAAAAGCAAACAGCAACACCACCACACACTGACTCAAACTCACTAAAACAAAACCAAAAGACTAACTCCCACAATGAGTTCATTTCCAGAACAAGTTCTACAAAACGATTTAGAGAAGAAGAAGAGAAAAAAGGGGAAAATGGTGAAAAAGGCCCAAAAATTTACTTTCGCCAAGAATTTTTAATGGGATTTCATTGTTCTTAATTTCACCTCTGGTAAGCTCACCAAGGAATTCATGGAGAGTTGGAGGAGTGGGAGTGAGAAGGGAAAAAAAATTAAAACCTTAAATCTCAAACTGATAGCTTCGTGCAAGCCAATTAATTATTTCCAGCTGTGCGAATCGCTTGGAATTCTTATTTCCAGCAGAGAACGAGAGAATTAAAAATTGCAAAAACCATTTTTTTTAACAATGGTAATTTAATCTCGATTCCGGAACAGAGGACATTGTTGCATTAAAAAAAAAAACGGACCGTTTGGCATTGAAAGATAGCAAAGTCAGCATTTCGAGGAAAAAAATATGATTAATCAAAAAGAATTGCTGAAATCCAACCGACGACTGGAATTATGCCGATGTAATTAAACAAGACAGAAAATCAAAAATTTTTCCCAAAGTTTTAAATGAGGCCCAGCGGTTCTCTCAGCATCAATCGATACTTTTTGGCCTTTGGTGAGGCTTGGGAGAAACGGTTGGGGGAGGGAGGGGCTGTAGAAACTTAGTTCTACTACTTTGTTAGGCATTTGAGATGCGGTTGAAATTTTTCGGAGGCAGAAAAGTTTGAAAAGTTTAAAACTGCTGTTGGTTGGTTGGTTGGTTTGAGAAAAATAACAAAAATTTCTTTCTCTACTAGTTGTACCAGCCCTTGGTTTTCGGGACTGATGAGAGGAGGGTAAGGGGGTGAGAGGAAGGGATGAAAAAAGGAAAAAATGTTCCAAATGTGCTTAGCTTGACTATTTTAGTAATTAGTTCAGAGAGAGTGGATCTTTTCAGCTTTCTGTGACATCTACTTAATTTCGCCTGTTTTCTGTTTGGTTGATTTTTGTAAACTTTTAAAAATATCCAGAACCGGAAATACAAAAAAAGCAACGTTTTTAAGGAGTCTTTGGGAAGTCTGAACTTACCTCTCCCCTTCATCCCTTAAAAATCCTCGCTGGGGAAAACTGCTAAAATCACGCAAAGTTGTGTTTTGTGTGTGTGTGTCGTTACCAACCGTTCCTGAAGTTTTGATTTCACCCCCAAAAATTTTACAGCCAGTTTATTTTGGCACACTTACCAACAAGCTCGTTGCTGACTCTTTTTTTATTTTTGTCATACCGATTAGATTCGGGAACGGCGTAAACATGTAAATGAGTAGAACAGGGCACTGAGCGATAACACGTTGTGGCTATGCAAGCGTCTGAAAACCACGGAATAAATTAGTTAATCACCAATAAAACCGTTGAACAATTTTATTTACGTCTACAAGAATTGATAATGACCAAAATAAAGTGTAAACTATTCACTTACAAGCCGATCTATAAATTGTTTTTGAATTTAAATTGCATTTTTCAAAATTATCGATCAAACAAATTCACCCGACAAAAAATTTAGGTTTGTTTGTATGTATGTGCTGTAATAACTCCAAAAGACGTAATCTGATATTGATCCAACTTTACGCCTGCGTTTAGTAAAGCTATTGAAAGAATACTGTATAAGTTATAATTATTTCTCACCAACAGTTATCTTGTTATTAAATAAAACAGTATTGTTATTATCAATTAAAATTCAGGAGACTAACAAATTATTTAAATCGAAGTTAAATTTTTTTAAGAACGGTAATTTATCAATAAAATAAAAATAAATAAATAAATATTAGATTTAATAAACTATTTTACAAAGCCACCCATCTTTATTGAACTATTTTTATTAATAAAGAAACAAGAACAAGAACTACCCCTCACACAAGCATTGGTTAGTGTGACAGTAAAACTGTCGACACTTATTATTTCAAAAATTCCTTACGATAGTGTGCAATATTTATGAAAAGAACCCTACGTTAAAATATATATTATTATATAAAAAGAAACACACGTTTGTTTCAATACGTTCAAGCTTTAATAACAAAATAATTGTTGATGAGAGACATTTTAGTTGTATCCTCTCCTGACCGAATTCCCAGCTATATCCTTTATCCAATCCCTGAGGCTAGGGCTGTTTCCCTAGATAAAATCTCCTCTAAAGCTAGATTAACTGTTTGTTATATTTTGGAAAAGATAGCAGTTAACTAGTAGATATAAAAAATAAATAAATAAAATTTTAGTTAATGGTTGCGAGAAGTCCGACTGGAATTGGTCTTATTTGGTACATACTCACAAGGTATATCCTCCTTTATGAAGGTAAAAAATATTTTTATTAATTATTAAACAATATTATTGATTAATAACTTCATAAAAATTTACATAAAACAATTTAAGAACTGGAAATCAAAAACACAGCCGACACCAATGATAGCAGAAACTCAAATGGCTGTGTTACGTCATAATGTCGGATACCTGCAGACTACCTGTTTTAGTTCTCAAAATCGCCACCAAAAATTCGTGTCATTGTTCCAAGTTTAATGTTTTGTTTTTGTTTGTTAACTACTCAACTCACTTTTTGTTTCATCCTGTTTTCAGCAATATCCCGTGCTTTCGAAATCTTTTGCTTACTCCAAAACAGCAAATCCCAATAATTTTAGCCCCCCCAAAAAGAGACCCACGAACGGCAATTTTTCTTATTACACTTTAATTTACTCTATATCAACAAAGTAGTGGTAGGAAATTACAAAGTTTGATCATGTACGAAGAAAAACGAACGTACGTACGTAGGAGCGAACGCGGAGGAAAAAGAAGAGCGAAGAGAGTGGTAAGGGAGGCGGAAGTGAATCTTTCTTCTGTATTCCTTCTCCGATTAGGCGATAAACTAAGCGATAGGCCTATTTTGTTTTCTGGCTGTAAATCGTGAACAAACACACTTGTAAATCTTGGGCGGCGCGCCTCGTAAATTCGGTCTAAAATAATTTAATGTAAAAGTTTGGTCGTGCACATGAATACATCGATATCTCCAAGATGGAAAGCAAGAACCTTTTCTCGTAAACCATGTTTACGATCATAGTTTTAATAAGTTAATACATTACCTCTTCTCTCTCTCTCTCTCTCAGCTTCACTTCCACCCCCAAATCTCCTCTTGGCGAAAACTCACATCATATATAAATAAAGTTAAAGTCGTTAAGTTATTTCGCCGCAGACAACTGTCATTCTTGCTCTCTCTCTCTCTCTGTTTTATTTCTTCTCTGTCTCCTCCGGTTTCGTCTTACGTTGGATGCTGATATTTTAAGGTGTCATCTTAGGGTTTCGCGTAGAGAGGAAAGGCTAATAAATGTTTTGCTAATGGTTCTTTGAAACTTTACCGAGAAAGCCCGCTTGCCACGAGCTTCCGACAAATTAAGAAATGGTTTTGAAACTTTATACAACTTCACCCCTTCCTCCCCGTTCAACCGAACTCGAGATTCTCGGTCTCAAGATTTTGAACGTGTATACCGGAACCAACCGCTGCACTCACAATACAACTCAGAGGGAAGTTAACCAACCTCGAGTCGAGCAATTTTCTCTCAAATTTAAACTTTGAGAGTCGTTCGAGGGGCGGGAAGAAAAAAAAGGAAGAAAAGTTGTTCGAGTGTCCTCCCCATCGCTGATTACTGCACTCGTCAAAAGTGAAAAGGAAAGAGAGGAAAACCCGTGTTCTCTTCAAACCACTTGTTCTTCCTTTTCACTTTACCAAAATGAACGAAGCACGCGAAAATTGGTTTCTATTCACCGCAAAGGTCTGAAAGCTTAATAAACGCCGGCTTTCATTATTTGCTCGTTAATTGCACTAAAAGCACTTAGGCTAACATTTAGGAAACTTGGGTTTTTAACTTACCTGGAAGAACAAAAGTTTAATCGCGACCGCTCTCCCCCAATCACCCCGACCTTCAGTCTTGTATAATTTATGTTAAATAATGTCGTAGAAGTTTAAATGTCAACTTGGAAATTTCTTTCCACTCATGATTTGCCGTTAAAAAGCTCTCAAATTGCATTTTTCTGCACCGACTCTTCAAAGTCATTTAACTTTTAATATTCATTTAACCGGAAATAGCTATTGTTCTCTGCAATTTCTCCGCAATTTTCTTTGCCTCCTTCTCCTCTTCCTCTTCTTTCATTCCTCTTCACCGCTAAAGGAGGGAAAAAAAAAGAATTTAATGAAAGTCTAAATAAAAGAGGATTGAAGGTTGGGATTTCTAAAAGAAAAGTTTTTCCTCCTTTTCGCGGAAGATAAAAGAAAAACTTTGAAATTCAAATGATGGAGGAGGAAATTCCATTCAAAGTGTGTTTCGTTCCGTCGCAAATAATGCGAAAATAATTTCTTCCCTTCCTCCCGTCTGCTCTTCCTCCCACCTTCCGACCTCCACCTTTTTTTTTGATATTAAAGCTCGTAAAGCTCGGAAGCGTCACCTTAAAGATGCCTGTCGTCAATTAATTAAAACTTAACAGCTGTCAGATTGGAAATGGATTAATTTGATCTTTCGAATTTATCGGAAAGAGGAAGAGGAAGGAGGGCAGTTAAGAGTTTTTGGCACTTAGACAACTCCAAATTTCTGAATTGGTCCTATTTTTTGGTGATTTCCTTGAGTGTAGTAAAAAATTTTAAACGGAGCTAAAGATGAAGCTATCAGAGTGCGCGAACGGAGTGTGTTTGAGGATGTGGCTGGGTTCAGGTGATTCATTTAATGTGACTGAGGCAACTTGTGAAATTGTTACTTGACTATCTATAATTGACCTGTCTATATTTAACCTCATCACGTGTGGAGTCATTATACTCCCGACTATCTCAGCTAATCTGTTTCAAATGACTTCTTAATCTGATCGCACTATCTTCTTGTTTGAAAGAATCTTTTGAGAATCCTCTTAAACCTCCAAAAATGAAATAGAGGATGAGGAAGCGGACGTTCCAGAGTGATTAGGTGTTTCAATAATTCCGTTAATGTACCGCCCCCATATAATTAACATTTTAATGAATTTCAATTGTAAATATCCGTTCGGAGACAGTTAGTTAATTAATAATTAACTGTCCGACTACATGGGAGATGGGTGGAGATAGACCGTTAAAAAAAGAGAGCGAACGAAATGCGTCAACTTCCTAATTTTTCTCCAGATAATTTTTTTTTGTCTTTTTTTGTAGCCGCCTAATTGTTCTCATTACATTTGTAAATTTTTTTCCCTCCTTCTGAAAGTGATAAATGACCTTTTGCCCTTCCCGTCTGCTAAAAATTTTAAATTTTCGAACGGAACAAAAACATTTCGCTGTTTATTCTCTCTCTCTGTCTCCCATCTCTCTTTTCCTCATTTCTCCATCTGTCTGGCGGTTTTTCACCAACTTTTGCCCGTCATTAGTTTTAATTTTGAACGGATTCAAGTTTGTTTGTGTAGTTGTGTAATTTGGGAAGTCGGTTGGATCGGAATATCATGTGGACTCGACCCGTGTCTTTGTTGAGGCTTGATGCAGAAGCTTTTTTGTCGTTTCGGCCAACAGTGGACCCTTAGAGTCAACACTTCTTTCTTCTTTCTCGTCCTCTAATACTCCTCCAATTTCTCAGCGTGCATCGTTTTCTTTTGGTGTCCGCTTTTGTTCTGATGTTTGTAGAAACCTCTGTCAGATTATAGAGAGTTACGTGTGCCTTACAACCAAACCAAACAATGCTGTTGGCAACTGTTTTGTGATTTCTCTACCTCTTGTGTCACACATCAAACCCTTGATACTCAAGCTTTTTCTTTCCCGGGCCAAATTTCCATTGTGACCATTGCGACTGGGCCCCACGAGTTACAAAAAAAGCTTTACAGGTATGGGTTTCGACGCATACAGTCCACCCTCAGGGGATCATCTGTATGTACATCTGTCAGTCTGTTTCTGTATTCATTTTTGTATATTGCCTCATAGAGATATGTTGAGGCAAACAATATTAGCAGTTTCTGAGCACAGGCCCGAACATTTTCGTATTGGTCAGGTAGTGTGTTCCAGACTTCAGACTTAACAATGAGCAATGGACCTTTCACAAATTTTCACTGAATCGGTTTCCACTGGGCCACTGAGCCATTCAGTAGAGCTGGATGGGCCGCATGTGGCCGCAGCCCGCAGTTTGAGTACCAAGGCCTTAAACCATTCTGTTGCATACCCTTTGTTGCCCCACGACCCATGTTACCATAGTTTAAAAAATTAGGTCAAACAGCAAGCTCAGACTTTCAGTATTTTTAAGGTAAGACAGACTGATGAAGGTGTATTAGCACAAAATTTTACGTCTGTACAAGCCACTGGAGCACTTACAACACTCACAGGCTCTGGTTTTCATCCATTTACAAACTCTACCGTTTACATTAGCTTTTTGTTTCTGTTTTGTATTAAACGGAAAGGTTATTTAGCAACTATCTGACTCAATTGTAACAAACTAGTACATTGTAGGTCGAAAATAAAAGGATCAAACTACGTAAATAATTTTTTGTTGCCATTTTTTTAGGGAGGTACAGGATATATATTTATCGAGCAAACCATCCCCCAAATTTGATTGAAACAATGGCGGAACAAAAATTCATTTATAAAAAATAATAATAATTCACCCAAATTAAAGTTTTAATTAGATGTAATTATGACAAACAAAAGAACGAGGAATTGTCATGAAAGGCAAAATATAACATTTCCTAGGAATATATTTTATAAGAACTCTTTCCATTACTGCTTTCTCTCCTTTCCTCCAGTCCTCCTTCCCGTCTCTCTCTCTCTCTTTCCCTTCCTTTCAAAAAAACCTTAAAAGGCAAAATTTATGTCATTGTCATAGTTAGAGATTGCTTGGCTCACGAAAACCTACAACCTTGAGCGTTTGTTTTAAATCTGCCTTTTAGAACTAATTTCCTCCTCCCTCTCTCTCTCTGTCTTTGCCTCTCTTTCCTCCTCACCGCCTTCTCTATCCCTTATCTCTCGTTCCTGGTTTTCTCTTTTTCCCTCGCGGAAAATTGTAGTTTCGCAATTTTACCAATTTTCTACTTTCTCCTCCTCTTTTATTTTAATGACAATACACCACCACCATCTTCATCTCCACCCCACCCCACCCTGATGGAGAAAAATTCGACAAAACAAAAATGGGAGGCTCACGGAAACGTCGTTGCGAAAACGGTTACCACGATAATTTAAATCTATTTTAAATGTCAAAGGGAGTTGATTTGGGGAAAAGTTCGGCAGCGAGCGGGAAAAAGCTGATTTTGCTTTTATTGAGCTTTTCCTTAAGCCGGATGCTGACTCATTTTATTTGCGTCGAGCTTTTTTTTGGGGAGACAGAGTCAGATAGAATATAAAAACTATCCGGCATGATTTGTGTGTGTGTGAGCGTGCGTATGCGTTTATTATTATTATTATTTTTGCTTAAATTAGTTTAAACAGTGTATAGGGAGAGATATCGTGTGACGTCAGCTAAATATTTATTTTTTAAAAAGTCAGTCAGCTGGAAAACTCGCGAGCCGCGTGTGGCTCTTTGACCCCTTTGAGTGTGGCCTTGATGCTGAAAACGACCGCGTGCCAAAACTTCTCGTCGAGTCTTCAAAAATACGTTAATTGAGATGAAGCTGGAAGTATTTTGTCTGTTGGAAACTGTTGCAAGTTTCTCTCTCAAACATTGAAGGACGTATCAGAACGTCAAATGAAACTTGTGCTGAATTCTTTGTACGTCAAATGTTACTACCAAAAAAATTATAAACAGACACTAATGGACACTATTTTATTGTTATTAACTCTACAGCTTCACAAATTCCTGTGTTTCATTTCCTGACGTTGTTCTTTCGGTTCTTTCATAAATAATGCACACTTTCTCGGGCCAATTCATTTCATAAATAACCCACGGCTTCCTGATGGGTGTATTGTAAACTACTCGTTATGGCATATTCCACTATCTCTTAGCAGTCGTTGGTAATTTGAACTTCTTTTCTGCAGTTTCCGTTGAAACTGATACAAGTTTCTCTCTCAGAAAGCGTCAAAACATTGACGTATCAGAACGTCCAATAAAATTTTGACTAAATTTCTTGTACGTCAAATGTTAGTACCAAAAAGAATTGTTAACAGCAAACACTCATCAATAATCTTATTGTTATTAACTCTACAGCTCCACAAATCCCTGTGTTTCATTTCCTGATGTTCTTTCGCTTCTTTCATAAATAATGCACACTTTTATACCAAACTCATCCCATAAATAACTCACAACTTCTTGATGGGTTTATTGCAAATTTCTCGTTAGCGCTTGTTCTACTATATTTGCAGTTGTTGGCAGTTTGTACTTCTGTTGAAACTGATACAAGTCTTTCTGTCAAAAGTTAAAGGACGTATCAGAACGTCAAATGGAATTCTGACTAAATTTCTTGCACGTCATTATTACCTCCAAACAAAATCAACAAACACTCGTCAATAATCTTATTGTTATAAACTCTACAGCTCCACAAATTCCTGTGTTTCATTTCCTGACGTTCAACTTCCGCTTCTTTCATAAATAATGCACACTTCCAGGGCAAACTCATCCTATAAATAACTCACAGCTTCTTGATGGGTTTATTGGAAACTTCTAACTGGGGCATATTCCACTATATCTTAGGAGCCATTAGTAGTCTGCACTTGACTTCATGCATCTGCAGCACAATACTGCTTCACGGCTGATATGAATCATGTTTCCCATTTTTATTCATAACTTCTGCCGTCTTCTCTCTCTGTCTTTTCTCCGTTTTGCATTCGTCACGTGCTCGCTGAGAAAATGCAAAAAGAAAAGAAAAAGTCAACTTAAAGCTGTCAGTTGGTGTGTGCATACTCAACAAGTCCTGCTCAAAATTCATAAAATGGATTTTATAAAGAGAGACATTTGTTGTCATGTGTCAGCCGTGATTTCGGCAGTACGAAAAATAAAAATAAAATTCCAGGTTTCTGTCGACCGTCCCGCAGAACTAAGAACTTCTTTTTAGCTTTCATAAATAATTATCCTTTACTTTTTGACATTTCTTTAAAATTTTCATGGAGTTGACGTTTTCTTTTGTTGGATTCGTGCTTCAAAAGAAATACTAAGACCGACAACTCACCCCCACCTACTCCCACCCCTTTCCGGGCCTCGCATTTTTAACGCACGCAATTTCCTTCTCTACAATCCTCCTCCTCTCGCTGCTGCTGCTGCCATTTTCTCCTCTTCATCGCGACTTTCTTTCTTTCCGTCTTTTTAAAATGCAATTACGAATTTTTACGTTAAAAGCATTAAAAATGTCTTCTGTCAAGTATTTCTGTAGCCTAGGTTAACGACCTAAACCAAAACCCAAGTCTGATGATGAGCTTTTCGAACGGGGTTATTAGAAAAGCTGATGAAAGTCACCCATCAAAGGAGTCTAAACTTGTTACCAGAAAATAATTTTCATTCCCCGAATCGAACTAAAACTTCGGTGAGCAAAAAAGTTCTGGGAAAACTTAATTTTCTACCCCCGGCCGCGCCCACCTACCCCGGAAAAAAAATCGAAAGCACCTGCTTAAAACTTATCGCAACTTTCTAATTTTATATTCGGTCTCACAATTATAGTCGCGAGTAGGGTGTGAGAGGCTGGGGGCCGGGGGTTAGAAACAAGATGAGAAGGTTACATCCTTTATTCCTGTCTTCGCTGTCTTTACTGTCGGGAAAGAGGAATGGGCAGGGACAGTAACAGAGAGAGAGAGAAAAAGGTCGCTTTAAAATTTACATAAAGGAGAAAGGAAGGATTTACTTCGCTTTTCACTAATATACTGCTGAAAATTTTCTGTCCTGTTCACAATTTTAAATTAGGGAGGTGTGGGAGGAGCTTTTTTCTGTCGGCCAAATTACAATCCCCGAAATATTTGAAAAATTAGACGAACGGAAAAGTTTTTTTTGGTCCCTCTTGCATCAGAAGAAAATTTCACTTTTTCACTAATAAAAATAAAATTTTGGAATTTTTATTTATTTATCTATACAGAAACAGATAAAACGAAATTCAAGGTTGTTAGTCATCCTTTGACGTAACCATCCTTAATTTGGGAAATCCTTCCTTCAAGGTGCCGGATTTAAATGATTTCGAAGTTTTCTAAAACCCAACAAATTAGGGAAAAGTCTTTCTTCTCTTAGAATTTCAAATTGCCCAATCGATTTTGTAGTACCTTCCTCGAAATTGTATATCTATACAACTTTGTATATTTTAATTTATTATAGTCAGGTCTCGATTTACACGGTTTGTTTGTTGTTTTGGAATATTTTGCGCTCGTTAAAAAGAGAGAAAAGCTCATTTTGCTTTTGTTTTTGAGACAAACTGACTCACTTCCATAAAAAATTGTTATATTATCTAAATTTATAAGTTCATTTGTAGCGGGAATCTTATTATTATTACTTTGTGCTATTAGTCTTTGATTATTACGTCACATTGTGTCTTCCTCCACTTTCGTAAAATAAATTTTCACTTCGAGTAAAATTTCGCTGCTGTTACACAAAGAAACTCATCCCCATCTTGTGTTTTAATCTCGCGCTGTTTTATTAAAAAAAGTTTTTAGTATAAAATATATTTGAATCCTGCCGACCGAATTCTTCAACTATCCAGTCCCTGGAGTTGAGATGTTAGCAATTTTTAAGGGGATAGACCAGGCTAACTCTTTACTTTCACGAATTTGAAGGTAGCTGGGAATTGATTAGGAGATGATACATTGATTCCAAATATCAAACTTAGATTGAGCGGAACTAATTTTAGTTTCAAAACCCTATAATCATATCCCAAAATGTTTGTGTCTTTTGAAATGTATTAATAATAGAAAGCGGTGAGAAAGGGCCCTTCCGTCAAGCAAGAATAGCTGTAACAGTAGACGAGTTGTTAGTACTGCTAGTCGTATGTAGGCTCGGTGCGTTAGACCCGATAGATATGTTACGGTAGAAGTGATAAATCATGCGTACGTATATAATTTTCAGAATTATTCATAATCACCAGCTAATATGACAAATTACCGAGTATTTATCACATTTACCGGGTAGTTTAGTAAATATCCGACTCTTAATGAGAAATTTAATCAAAATTCGCTCTGATACTTGGCTTCTGTGACTTCACTCGGCTTTTTGTTGAGCGGTTCGATCAATATCACTGCCGCTCATTGCTAATAGGATTGTTTGTATTTGTCAGAAAATGACAGAAGGCAAACATGTGAAGCAAACTTTGATTAAATTTTCCATCACGAGTTGAATATTTTATAAACTAGACGGTAAATGTGATAAATACTCGGTAATGTGGCCCGAATACTCATTGATTCGTCACATTTATTGGTGATTATGAATAATCGCCGGGGATTATTTATATTTCCTCGTGGGAGGAGTAGTGTAGTGGTTAAAGTTCCTGACTGTGACGCAAATGGTCGTGAGTTCGAATCCTCCTCCCGCATCCTGTTATACCCAAAAAAAGTGTGAAAAACGGGATTAGAACCATATTTATATTTTTATCACTTTTACCGTAACATATATACGATATTACCCTCATAACATTTCGTTATATATCTGTTAGTGAATAAATTTTATCTACTCCAACCCGACAACGTCTAGTTTCTTACAGAAGTCAGGACTTAGCAATATAGTCACATCGAAGTTGGGAAAACAAACATAAACGTTAATAGATGAATACTACAAAGCTGGAAAACCTTTTGTAAAAACAACTTTCTCCCAAAAACACCGTAACTTTTTCGGTGGTACAACTTCCAAAAAACGAAACACAAATAAAATAAAATAAAATAAAAATCGTTCCTGAAACTTTCAACGACTTCCAAACGAGTTTTGAGTCATTTCGATGTGAAATAGGTTCGAATAGATTTCCTTGTGTGTGTGTATAGTGTTCGATCGTGATGCAAAGAGACGGGAAAACCCATCGAAGATGGTGAAACAGTAAATAACCATTTACTATTAAGTTAAGTGTGAATTTTTCCCGAAGGAATTTTCCTTTCTCCCTTCCTCTTTCCCGGTTTAATACTTTTATTTTATTTTTTTCCCTTTTCTTTCTTTTTCTTTTCTTTAGTCTTCATCTCTTCCACTTTCTCCCATCTCCTCCTCCATCTCCCTTGGTATAGAAAATAGTTTAAATCGACTTTAAGACTTTTTTCTTTCCCTTCCCTCCACCCTTCACTTCCTTTTCCTTCCGATACGCGTCACTGGGTTCGTGAATTAGAAATGAATGCCGAATCAAACTGGAAAAGGCAATTGCTTCCAAATCCATCTCTTGGTTTTCCCGGGAAGAGGAAAAAGATTTTTATTTCCAAGCCCGCCAAACATTTTTTTTTTATCAAAATTTTTAAACCGACTTTTCTAGCTTTTTAATGAAAACTGACAGAAAGTCTCTCTCTCTCTCTCTCTCGATTTATTTATTTATTTGATGGTGACTCGAGAGAAGAAAGAAAATTTCGGTTTTTCCCTTTTCCTCTCTCTCTCTCTCCACCACATGAATAGTAGATTTTCCGTTTTCCTTACGCCATGATTGTGTCGTTTGGTTGGAGAACTACGATAGCGATTATCATCTATCTACGCATTTTAGGCGAGCTGTGACATTTTCACTGTCGAGTTGATGTTATTCTTTTGACTGACCTTTGTTACAGTTTATATTATTATAATATAAATACAGTGGAACCTCTCGTAGCGAGTTTAATTCGTTCCAGAGTTTTACTCGTTATGCGAAACCATTTTTTCACATATAAATTAATGTATGTGAGGATAATGCATTTCAGGCTGAACAAAAACTGTCGGGGTATTCCCCATGTACGTGTCGCTCATTATGCCAAAAATTGCTCGTTGTGAGAGACATTTTATTGCAATTTTTGCGAATTTCTCGTTATGAGAGGTTCTACTGTAATCACAATACAATAATGCGCCACTAGTTTACAATCAATAGAACTACGTCACTGTACAGTACAAAACGTTCCTGAATTCTAAACATCAAGAGTTTTAGGTTTTATAGGTCATCGTAAGCTAAAAATGATCTCGAAGTGTCCAGAAACCACACAAACCTTCTACAGCAAAGGTCGGCAAACTTGATACTCATAGGAGCAAAAAGTATACTATACGAAATTGAAATTTATTCAAAGAATCGTTTTATACTTATACATACTTTCTTAGCTTATTTAAGAGCAATTTTTAAAAGTTCTTTTTTTAGTATAAACATTTATAACGAAATAATAAGGATTAGAAGTACCCCCCTCGAACTTCCTTTTGCTAAATATGTATTAGTTTCACTAACGAGACATTAAATAAAACTTAGTATCATATTATATACCGATAATATTTACTTTATATTAATAAATTATACTCGAGCCTGCACTAAACATTTCGTGGAAGAGCCGCATTTCGCCGACCTCTGTCCTAGAGCTTTCTCCCCCATAAGCTCATTATAGCAGAAGGCTCTCATGGGTTCTGGCAGCTTCAAGATAAGTTCCGATGGACCTGATTAGACCTGTGTTGAGTTTTCTGTACCAAGGTTTTTCATAACGTCACTTATATCTCCAATTTTATGGTAACACCTTCTTGAGATCTGTTGAGGAGTTTGGTGGTGGTTTTAATCTCGTTTTCACCCTCTTTTGGGGGTATAACAGGATGCGGGAGGTGGATTCGAACTCAAGATCATTGCATCCAAGTTAGAAGCTTTAACCACTACACTACTCCTCCCACGTCTGTTGAGGAGTTTGTATCTCTGTCAGTAGAGTGTGTTGTTATGTAATTGAGTTAACTACAACCTTGGGTTAATTAAATAAATTATTTACCATAAGTAAGGTGTAATACATAAATTAATGGATAACAGGGTCGACTCTTAGATCACTTCCATGAAACTGGATAAAACGTTAACTTTCCTAAAAATAATTTCATAAATACTGCACACTTTCACCATGACTACGTTTAATAAAACAATTCGCACCGTTATGTGAAATCTTTTTATAAGTAATGAACACTTTCATTTCATAAATAATGCATCAGGAAGGTGATCAATTCCAAGCTTATTCCTTCAACTTTGGAAAAGCTCAAGTTCCAAGCTGTCGATGACGCGTACGGAATATTAAAAAGAAAAGAAAAGAAAATTTCCCTCCATAATTCTATTTATAAAGCTTCCTTTTTAACTCGAATATCAGTTAAGTCGAAGAAGAAAAAAAGCTCAAAAGCTCCGTTCCCAGGATTTAAAAACACGTGTCACGTTCAAGGTTCAATAAACAGGTGATGGATTGTCGTTTCATTGATTTTATCGTTATGACTGGAAAAACATTTACTAAAGGCGACACTTTCTCTGGAATTTCAAAAAGGCAGGGAATTATTCATTTTTCATCCTGCTCGAGGATTTTCAATTTACCGGAACAAATTTTATCTCAAAAAAACGATTCGATCGATTAGGTTCCTTTCCTTCTTGATTATTAAATCAAAAACGAAGGTCAAAAACCTTTTTTGTGTGTTTTTAAATATGACTCCCTTGATCTGGCACTGATTCATGATGGCTTCTGTTTTTATAGCGTTTCTCGTCCTTCGGTGAAATGCTTTTCCCGTATGTGAGTTTTTGCCCCCGGAAACGGAAATCCAATATTTACACAATATTTGAAGCAGAAAGATGAGCGAACGAGAGAAACGGGGGAAAAAGTAAAAACAATAAAGACAATGTCGCAATCATTTCAATAAATTAAAGAGAGAAGAACGAGAGAGAGAGAGAGAGATAAAATAAAATAAAAAGGAGAAAAAAAATGTTTTATTACAATAACTTTTGGTTAATGGAGAGAACGAGCAGAAGTTAATGTGTTAAAGGGGAAAATTAGAAGTCTGGTGAAAGCTTGCTTACAATGTCGATTCCTCTCTCTCTCTTTTCTTTTTAATTTTATTTTTACAGTTTTTCATCCAAGAAATAATGGGCGAATGATATACAGTCCCTCTCCCCACTCACCCCCGTCTCCTTTTCTCCTCGGGAAAGAAAGTTTGTTGCTGCGTCCTCCCATCCTCCATCCTCCTTCTTCCTCGTCGCTTCTAAAATATTTCTTAAATTTTCACTTTATTTTCCGAGCGAGCTCTTAATTTTCATTTGCTCATTTTCCGGATAAGTCTATTCGAGAGTTACTCTCTCGGTTTTTCCCCAGTTCAAATTGTCTTGCTAATTACATTTGAACAAGAAATGACTTTACTCACTACAATTAATTTTTTAATAAATTTCTTTTGGTGTTTTGTTTTGTTATCTAGTTGGGTGTGAGAGGAAAGGTGTAGCCTCCATCTTGTTGCTTTGTTTGTACCATAGTAGAATTATGGAATTAGAACCCATAAGCAGAAATCTAGAAGTTTATTGATACTAAGTGTCCTATTGTAAGTGTTACAGAGATGTCGTAACCCCGAAAGCAATGGAAGTAGCGAATTCCAATCCAAAATAAATTACAACAGCTACCAAATTTAAAAACTGCAAAAAACATCTGACTACGACTGAATGTCACGGAAAAACCAACCGAAATCCTTTAAAATTGCACAAGCCAAATGCGAAGTACAGGTGCAATTACCCTGTACTTTTTGTCAGTTTTTCGTCCTGCCAATTCTGCCATTGACTTGTAGACAGGATCACGATTTTAGGCGCAAGTGAATTGAGCCACATTTTGTAACAGTAAGCGTAGTCGATAAAAAGATGACACGTGTTGGCTAGCGTGCAAACTAATTTACTTCATGTGGGATACTTAGTATGAACACATATTTAGTATGGGTTTGGGTCAGTGATATTTTCGTATTCAGTCTTGTGGAAGATCTGTCGCGCGGTGGTTAAGTACCAGACTAAGAAGTTATAGTCGCGAGTTCAAATCCTCCTCCCGTATCCTCTTATACCCAAAATTGGTGAAAACTGGGTTAAAACCTAACTATAACTATAAAATATAACAGGGGCCGGCAATCTGTGACCAGCGGGGTCAAGTGACCCATCTGAGAATTTCAACTGACCCACTGTAGCTTTGGAAAACGTTTTGCATTCTATTCCCAGTAAAAACGACTCCTGTACCCGAAGAAGGGATCACAAGTTGTTGATCGAATCTAACGGTTAGGAGCTGATGGGCAATAGTTTGAAAGTAAACTATAATATAGTTGAGTTTTAATCCCATTTTTAACCATTACATGACAGACCTCCTGCAACCCCTGTTGCATGACCTAACGCCTCTATGTTACGGTAAAAAGTGATAAATCACCCGAATATATATATAAATTCCTGCGATTATAGTGGGAGGAGTAGTGTAGTGGTTAAGTTCCTGACTTGGACGCAAATGGTCGTGAGTTCGAATCCTCCTCCCGTATCCTGTTATACCCAAAAATTAAGGGTGAAGAACGGGGATTAAAACCACCACCAAAATTCCGGCGATTATTCATAATCACCAATTAAGCTTCATAAATGTGACAAATTATTGAAAATTAATCACCTTTACCGGCTGGTTTATAAAATCTCCAACTTGTAATGGGGAAATGAATAAAATTTTGTTCATATTCTAAGTTAAATATTCTCTAAACTAGCCAGTAAAAGTGATAAATATTTATAATTTGTCACATTCATCAAGTTTAGTTACGATATTAACTTCCGGTCCACATGATTGTAAAATATATACAGAATTTTTCAGCAAGTGATTTATTTATACTTCATTGTACGTTAAAAGCAACAGAAACTCGGTGATTGTGATGAGTTACAGTGGTCTTAAGTTGTAGTGAATTGTAGATTAATGTTAAAATTTTTAGGTTTGACGTTCGTGTGTGACAGACTTGGTGGAAATGTTTTCGCGTTTTTTATCAGAAATCAAATCTGATGTGTCGAGGGAAAAAAATTGAAATTTTTCATTCAACTGTCTTCCTCGGAAAATTGTCAGATGGAAGCCAACTCAATCAAATGTTAGCGCTTCACATTTTTGTGAATTTCAAATTCTCTCTCTCTCTCTCTCTCTCCATCAGTTAGTTTTCAACCGTCTAAAACCAACCAAAAAAAAATTAAAATCACAAATCATTTTTCCTTTTTCCAAAATATTTTTTTTTCTAAAATCATTACTAAAAGGAAAATTAGGGCTGATACAAAAGTTTTCTCCGAAAATTGCCTTCATGCTATTCGTGATTGAAAGGAAAGGGAAAAAAAGGTTTTCCAACGGGAAAATCTCACAAAAGAAATATTAGTTGGAAAGTTTGTTTGAAAAATGAATTAGTTTAATTACTGTCGTAAAAGACGTGGAAGGAGAGCGGAGAGAGAGAGGTGTGGGCGGAAGGTTTACTTTTGCCCCGGAAAATGTGGGAAAACTATATTGGAGATTGAAATGAGATCGAATCTTCTAATTAAATTGCTGATTGTAACGAATATTCGCATTGTTTCTGTCACGAGATTCCTTTTTGCCTTTTTCTTTTTCTCATTTGTGAATCCCCCGTTGAGCCTAATGGCTAGGTATTAACCCTAATGGAAGGGTTGGTGGGGGCCTTATTTGTACAACCCCCAAATCTTTTAAATTTCTGTTGTTTTTACTTTGTTTTAGCTGTTTTAAGGACCCAGTTGTTTGTAGATTTTATTCGTTCTTCTCTATTTTGGTCGAATTTTGTTTATCTACTTGCTCTACGTACGTTCAACCTTTTTCTGTTCATCTTTCACCTGCTTTTAGTTTTTGATTTTCTGAAAATACTCAAATTTCCTGTCGTTGTTACTATAATTTAACGCTTTGGTTAGCCTTCACGGATGTTGTCATTCCTTTCAAGTCGTTTTTGAACTATATACAGTATATGGACCAGAATATAATATCGTATAAACGTTACGCTTGGCTTCGAACGCACCAACAGCCCTTGAAAACAGAAGTAAGACCTGGAAATGGAGATGGATTGGCTACACTCTTGGCCGAGGGCAGTACCATATCCCAAAACAAGCCCTAGACTGGAATCCCCAAGGTAGACGTCGGACGAATAGTCAAACACCAACTTGGGCTGCCGCAAAGAAAACAGCCCTCAACAGAGCCCCATGTCGGACCTTTGTAGACGCCCCAGGGGCCTAAAAGGACACATATATAATGGTTACGGTAAAAGTGATAAATCGAGCGAACGAAAAATATTTAATTCCCGGCGATTATTCATAATCACCAACTTAGCCGTCCGTTTATAAAAAGAACCTCCTAAAAGTGACAGAAGTCAAGAATCTGAGCAAAATTTGATTAAACTCACCATTACGAGTTGGATATTTCATAAACTAGCCGGTAAATGTGATAAATATTCGTTAATTTATTACTTCTACCAAGCTCAACCGGTAATTATGAATAATCTCCGGGAACTATGTATATTCGCCTAATTTATCACTTTTACCGTAAGATATGTTAGATGTAGCGCATAGAACCGACATTATTTTTCGGTTTATCTAATAGTGAAAGAGGTGAACGAAGTCTTATTTATTTCATAAGTAATGCACACTTTGATGAACCACTCAATTCTTAAGGGGTTCTTAATTTGGGTTCATTCGAACTAGATGTCTGTTATTGATCGGGTACAGTTCACGTGGATATTTTTATCACCGAAGAGAAATGAAAGAGTGTATTACCAGAAAAGGGCAATAAAACACCCGGTGGTTCAAAAAAATGAGATTCGGTTCTGCTCCGGTTAACACCTGTAAGTTCCGACTTTGTCAATCAACCCTTTCCATCCCCACTTCGGGGGTGAGCTTCCAAATGATAGATGTCGAATGCCAAAGCTTCTGACTCTTACTTTCCAGTGAGTTAGAACCAACTTCATCGAACCGAACATCACAAATTCATTCTCTACAAACAAATGGCGATGGAAAGGATGAAACAATTTTTTCTCCTTTTTTTGTTCTTCATCCCGGAGAACAAAAATTAATAACCAGAACAGAAAGAAATAGCGAAAGCACGAAAGTGAAGGAAGGACGGTGGGGGTGGAGGGGTAGAAACAAAAAGGAAAAGAAGAAAATTAGTCTGAAATTTTAGTGTCGGTGGAATCCTTTTCACTCATTTTTGGTTTCCAAGTAAGAAAAGAAAAATCAAATCCTCGGGTTTCTCTCTCTCTCTAGTCTCTCATTTTGTATTCATGACGGTTTCTTCTCACGTGTTGTACTTCTTCTATATTTGACTGATTCAAAATCGGATTTGCCAATCTAGAGAATAAGAAGAAAAAAGGAAGAGGAAGTATTTACCCCTTTCAGATAAAATTATCCTCCTTCTCCAGACTGGAAGAATTTTTGCCCCCGCCCCGTTCGTTTGAATTTAAAAGAAATGAAATTTGTAAATTAACGGAAAGTTTCAGAGATTGGCTAAGACTATTTCCAAAATTTCGAAACCTTTTTTTGAGTTTGAGTTTTAATCTTGTTTGTTACCCTTGGGGATAACGAGATGTGGGAGAGGATTTGAACCCACGGCCATAACCTATATAGTCAGACGCTTCGATCACTAAGGAAGAGTCGTTCGATACATGCTTTGTGATGTGTTAAGAATTCTTTTATGTTCGTACAGATAACCGAGCGAACGGATACGGTTACAGAATACAGGTTTTAGGCATAACATACAGAGCAAGTGTACTGCAAGGAAGAGAAACCATAGCTGTTGTGTGTCAAGACCCAAACGATAGAATCCCATCTTCATTGGTAATTGTGGTGAAGACAACAGACAGTCATACAGACATGCAGAAACTTGTATCGACACACGCTCAGACTTGTAGGAAAGAGTTTACACGAAGCATGAAATATTGTAGAACACGTGACCAAATGTCAGTACAACGAATTGGTGAAGTAACTCAAACGGCTGTTGGAACAACCGCGCTATTTTCTGTAGATATTCTTGTAGATAACTTTATTTTCGCTCGGAGTCCGTGTGCTTTGTCTCATCTATAAACCAAATTCCGACAGTAATATTCAAAAACAATCAGTCTGTCTTATATCGAGCTTTAAGATCACCTCAAACTTCGCACTCAAATAACACTTGTTACACCTTTTGATGGCACTCGAGGCATTTGTCAATATCTGCCTGTCAGTTTTTGCAGATAACATACAAAGCTCCCATACGCATACAAAAACAAACCGATAGTATTATCTCTGTCATCAGATAATTTAAATTTCTAACTGGCGTCTTACTCAAATCAAAAAAATTTTTTAAAAGGTGGTTAGAAGGAGCTATAACGATTTACGGGGTGGGTGTATAGGGGAGGTTTAATGAAATTTCGTGCCTACTAGGCGGACATCCTCGCCCTCTGGGATAGATCCATCATAGAAGATACAACCCGGACGTTTCTTGTCCTCGCCTTTCATGACAAGATAAAGAGCTCTTTACCGGGGATGTGGGCGTTTTATTTTTACTCGGTCGGGGTTTCTTGTTTAGGAGAGAGGGAGGAAAAAGGCAGAAAGGATAGTAGAAAAAAATTAGATTACAACATAAGGTCTAACATGCGGGAAAATAAATTGCTGCAAAAAATGGAGAAATTATTCCCAGGAAAGGTTTTTTCCAAGGGGGAGGAGACTAAGTTGAGTCTAAAGCCTCGGGGTTGAAGATTTAAAACAATACGTCAATCCTTCTGGAAAAAAAACTTTTTAAAAATATTTCTAGCAGTTAAATTGAGGCTAAGTTACTTTGATTACCTCTGAAGAAACTTTTTTTCTTCTTTTTAGTAAGCTGTGTTTCCTCTCCTTGATTTTTATGAGTCCCCATTGTTCAATAATTTCTCTTTCTCAACCGCCGAGTTTTCTGCTGTCCTGCTCTCAACCGCGAAGACATATTTGAAATTACAAATTTTTAACCAACTTCGTTTTTTGGGGGAGGTTTTCACAGAAATGGCTAAAACCAAATTCCAGCAGGATGTTGTGAAACCCCGATGCGAAAGGTTTTCAAAGTGTATACTAAAAGTTGGTAACTGTTGTCTGTTTTCTGCTGACCGTGACATTTGCTAATGGGGAAGCTGTATTTCCGTTATTATTATAAATCATTGTTTATCATTATCATTGTTTCTGTTCCTTTGGTTCTCACTTGTACTGTGATTCTCTCTTTCCTTCTCATTACCGCTTTCTTTTCTTTCTACTCTATTTTCTTTATTCTCTCTTCCGCTTTCTTTCCTTCAACTCTTAGACAGTGATCTGTTCCCTAGATAAAAAAATCTCCTTGAAGCTAGATCAGCTACTTGTTGCCACAAGACATGTGGCAGTTAATGTGGTCATTGGGTGTAATGATGAGACAAATCACACGAATTCCGAACGAAAATAAAGTTATTCAGATAAAAAATATCTGCAAAAATATCTACAAACAATAGCGCGGTCGTTCCGATAGCCGTTCGAGTTACTTCACCGATTCGTTATACTGCACTGATTGACTTTAACTGGTCGCGTGTTCTATTTAAAAGCTTCGTGCACACTCTCTTTCAGCAAGACTCTGTATATCTTGTAACTTGACTGTTATAAGTCCGAGCGTGTTTTCATCTCGTAACTTCCCGCATAACTTTGTGACTGGTTTTCCACAAGTCTGAGCCTTGGTCGATACTATTAACTTAGTATATAATAACAAAAATCGTATACAACCCAATTACTCAAATTACTGAAAGCCTTATACAATGTTTTGGTGACCAATGTTGTTAGTTCAAAGCACGCGAGCTTAATCTAACTCCTTGGTACTCAAACTGTGGCCCAGTGGAAACCGTGGAGAAACAGTGGAAACATACCAGAAAATTCAGACAGAAACAGACTGACAGATGTACATACAGACGATGCTCTGAGAGTAGACTGTATGCGTCGAAAACCGGACCTGTAAAATCTTTTTTTGAGTAAGTCGTGTGGCCCAGAAAGGAAAAAGCTTGAGTACCAAGGATCTAACCAGTCAGCACGAAGAATGGAAGCTGTGCCGTTTTGATGAACACACACCGACCGAAAACTTATTGCCCATAAATTCATCTTCCTCTCCAAACTCGTAAGAAACTACAAAAACAAAAGAAACTAAAGAAATCGAAGTAACTCAACAAGTGGAATCATGTCCACCGACTTTATTATATTTTATTATATGTGACATATTTACATATAAGCTCACATGGCCCCGACTGGAACCCGCGAACGTGACTCTGGTCGAAGGTTAATACGTTTCTCTCATACGAAATCTTTTTTGTCGGCTCTAAAAGTCTGCACGTTCTTTAATTGCTAGCCGGAGGATTTGTTGTTGAAAGAGAGGTAGTGGGAAGGGAGGAAAGAAAAAGGTTGACGATCATCACAAAAAACCTGGTGCTCTTCCATTTTGAATTTCACTCAGGACTAGTATAGGAATTAATTGGAAGGAATTAACGGACGGACATGAAAATGGAAATTTTGATTCTGTTGTCCTGTTTTTCTTTTTTATTTAACTCTGATTGTTGAAAGAGAGGTTTGTTGTTTAAAAAAATGAAAATGAAAATCATTTGTTTTTCCAGAGAGCGGGGCGGGGGAGAGTTTTGGGTTGTGGTGATGAGAATAAGAGTGGATGAAAAATGTGAAAACACTCGGCGCCGTTAGTTTTTCGTTTTTTGTTTTACCTTAAATTTTGGATCTTTTTTTGCGCTTTAAATTTGGACCTCTTCAGAATTTTACTATACTACCAAGTTTCCCTTTTTTTAATTTGGTCGGGTTACTACTGTTAAGGGATGGTTCAAATAAAAGGACTACTCACACTAAGCATATTCCTCAAAACTCATGCACACAACTGACGTCAAAGCACTCACTACAACTTAGTGCGCCGACTTACACCTATTTACGCATATATGTCACTGACACTACTACTATCTACTTTTTTTTTTTATATTCTATCAGACCATCTTCGTACCAAGTTAGTTTCAACCATTTCTCTAACTAACTTCCTTTCATTCTCTCTTTTACCCATTTGGAGTCTTCTGTAGCAGACAATGTTCCTTTAGTTTAAGTCCTTGGTACTCAAACTGCGGTTCACCAAGCTCTACTGAATGGTTCAGTAGAAACCGATTGAACCGTTAAGTCTGAACTATAGTGCCTGACCAGTACGAAAATGTTCGGGCCTGTGCTCAGAAACTGCTAACATTGTTTGCCTCAACATATCTTTATTAGGCAATATACAGAAAATACATAAACAGACTGACAGATGTACAAGCAGATGATACCCTGAGGGTAGACTGTATGCGTCGAAAGCCGGACTTGTAAAATTTTTGGTAAGTTGTGTGGCCCAGTCGCAATGGTCACAATGGAAATTTGGCCCGGAAAGGAAAAAGGTTGAGTGCCAAGGGTCTAAGTGAATTGTGGTCATCTTCGGACCACTTAACCTAAGAATTCATTTCATAAGTATTGCACAATTTTTTGCTTTCGATCAGGACATCTTCGAATTATAGTCTCAACCGTTTCTCATTTTTGTGGTGTTTTCTGTTCTTCTTATATTCTCTCATTTTTACTATGTTCTGTCTTTCTCTCTTCAGTTCGTTTCATTCCTATTTTTAGTTTCCGTTTATCCTGGAAACTCGTGTTTTCTACTTTTTTCTTCAGGGTGTCTCGTCTTGGTATGTTCTCTGTTGTGACCCCTGCTTCTTTCTGGTCTTTTTCAGTTTCCACGAACCATGCTGGCTTTGTTTTTCTGTTGAGGAAGTGTTTGAAGGCTTTGGTTGGTATTAGTAGTAAGCCCATTCTTCTTTGTCTTTAGTATATTTTCTTATAGTTCGTACTACCATCTATTTATTATTATTTTATTTATTTATTTTTCTTCTTTTTATACTCTTTTCATCTATACCTTATTGTATTCTGTAGACTGTACCTTCAGTCATCTTCTTCTTCTTATCCCACTCACTCCGCGACGGAGTTGCCTCCTTGGAGGAGGCTGAGAACGGGGAGTAAAGTTCAACTGGAACCATCCCGAAGATTCTTCAGCCAAGAGGTCTTTCATATCCGTTATCCAATTTCTGTAGTTAAGACTCTGGTTTGTTTCCTAGATATAAAGCCCCGTTAAAGCCAGACCAACTACTTAATGTCCCGATTAAAGACAGGTAGCAGTTAACTAGAGGACAAAAACTAGCGAATTTACTACCTGCTTACTGACTAGGTATTTTACGACTTTGGTAGTTGAATTACTCGTAATTCTCTCTCTAACTTTCCAAAATTTTAAAAAGGCTAACCCGGGAGAGAGTGAACTTGAAATCGAGACATATTTGTAAGAAATGATCTCCTCAGCCGCCCTTTCTCTCACTTCTAAAAATGGAGTTAGGATGTAACTGGGAGGTGGATAAAAACCATTTTATGACAAAAAAATTGCATAAAACTCGTCGAAATTAAATTTTTCTCCACCACCATCAACTCATTCTCTTCGTCTTTTCTCTATCCTCCTCCTCCTCCACCTCCACCTCTCTTTCTCCTTCTTCAAAACCCGCTCTCGTTTGCGGAGTTTAGTTGAACATAAAGAGGTATTCTTTTAATAACTTCTTCCTTGTTCCGACCGAAAGTATGAGCAAAAGGCAATTTTGAAACTTTAATTGACTTCTAAAACTGCCTTTTTGACACTTTAGATTTAACCTCAAAAGCTGTCATTTTCCTCCCTCTCTCTCTCTCTAAAGTTTTCTCCTTTACACCAATTACTGGAAAACTTAAAGGATCAAGTCCAGGTTGACAAAAATGATTTTCTCCTCTAAAGCTTTTACTTTTCGCCCCCCCATTCCTTCTCATTTATTTTCCTTCCTTCTTTTTTGTTTAATTCTTTGCCTGGATTAAATTTATTTTTTTTATTTTCTTCTTCCACGATGTCAATTATGATGATTTGGGATCTAAATGAATCGACGAGTTTGATGGTAAATTGGGAAAAGAGTTAGAGAGTGTGGAAAAGAGGGGAATCCCTGTTGGTTTATTGTGTGTTTGGATTCTGTTAGTGTCAAGCATTTCTCTGATACCAACTGTTCTGTTTTTCTGTAAAACTAATACTCCAGTCTTAGAAATGATGAATCCTTTGACTGGCTATCGGGGAGACAGGATATAGAGGGAAAGCGAAAGCTCCTACCACTCTTTACAGTGTTGTAGATAAGATTTTGGAATTTGTATATAATATGCCAACCCATTCATCGACTGCTACAACTATATAGAGAAACTATATTTACTAATCGCAAGCAGTTACTGACTGAACTAAACCCTTGGTACTCGAACTACGGTTCACTAAGCTCTACTGAGTGGCCCAGTGGAAACCGATTGAGCCAAAATTTGTGAAAGGTCGATTGCTCATTGTTAAGTCTGAACTATAGTGACTGACCAGTATGACAATGTTCGGGCCTGTTCTCAGAAACTGCTAACATTGTTTGCCTCAACATATCTATATGAGGCAGTATACAGAAAATACTTACAGAAACAGACTGATAGATTTCACATACAGACGATGCTCTGAGGGTGGACTGTATGCGTCGAAAACCGGGCTTCTAAAATATTTTTTTTTGTAAGTCGTGTGGCTCAGTCGCAATGCGGGAAATTTGACCCGGGAAGGCAAAAAGCTTGAGTACCAAGGTACTAATCCTACTCGAAAGTAGACAGATCGTCTTCTCGATTTGATCTATTTAAACCGTTTAGGCTAAGATATTAATTTCATCCAAATAGATCCTTTTCTTTGAGTATCTTTCAGTTGAGAAGTGGGATTTGCGTTAAAAATGGAAACTTAGCTCATGGGCGAAGGAAACTAAAATTTTTTTTCTTGGTTTTCGAATGATTTTCAAAAATTCAAGAGTAATGATTTCCTTCCTTTTTCCCCCAATAGGGTACACGTGATTTATTCACGTATTCCCTGTTTCTTTTAATGAGAGTCAAAACTAACCTTTTCGGAGGAAATAAATAAATTTTTTTTCCTTTCTCTCTTTCTCACTTGAGAAATAATGACGGGAACCGGTACATTCGAAGCCCTCACACCTTCCATCAGTTTCCTGTCCAGCTAATTAACCTTTCCCCAAACCTCCTGTATTTTTCAACATGTGTCTACGACGGGGGGTAACCGGGGAGTACGAGGAAAGGAAAGAGTCCAATTTGTTACTGCCATTTCTGAATTAATTCGACAAATCGATTTCTTCTCGGGTTTCCGCAGTCCACACACATTCACACTCTTTAGCTCACTATTAATCAATTTGTCTTTACAACGATTTATCAACGGGGATCTTATTCAGTATAAGACGCACTTTGTCAAATCGTTTATCTGGACAAAAAACTCAACCTTTCCATCTAGCCGGCGAATTGACGACAGGATTCCTTTAATCAAGATCGAACATTTTCTTCCTTTTTTTGTCATCCTAAAGCCCGAGAACCCGGAAGAGGATAATTTTTAAATTAAACTAAAGTCTCTTCCAAAAGAAAGAAGAATTTCCGGAAGTTTTCGTCCGCCCTCATACCCCCGACAGCACGCTTAATTTGAAATCGTTCAGGTCTATAAATTCGCTCGCTTTATTGTTTGATTGTCAGGTTGATAAACTTTTGATTGATAGACGACCAGGTGAGAGGGATTGGGAGCGGAAATTTTGATTCATTGTGTCTCCTTTGTGGAAAGATTTGACTGATCTTATTGTATTTATCTGTGGTTTCTCTTTTTGCAGGAGACTATTCGTTAGAAATGAATCCAATCATGTTGGAAGACGATGCGAAATACCAGTGTCAAGTGAGCACTGGTCCTCAAGGTCAGGCGGGCATCCGATCACATTTTGCCACAGTGACCGTTCTTGTGCCTCCAGAAGCGCCAAAAATAATCCAAGGAGAATCTCTCGTCACTACAGAGGATAGAGAAATCGAATTGGAGTGTATTTCAATGGCGGGCAAACCTGCTGCCGAGGTAATTGACGATTTTTATTATAAAATATATTCGGCAAACTTAGAAGTTGTTGGCGACATCCATCATCTTCTTTTACTACTCTCATAGGGCCTCTACGAAACACTTCCAACACACTTGGTGAGGACTTTCCAATGAATTTCTCTCCCGCCTCTTGCTCTACAGATCTTCTCCATGCCTTAGGTCTTCCCTTCGACAGCTTTTGGATCTTTTCTTAGTGTATGTCTGATCCATTTTCATTTCATTCTTTTGATGTAAATTCCAACAGCATTCTTCTAAGGCATTTATTTATGAAGAATTGTAGGCTTTTGGTGATGTCAGAAGTTACTTTCTATATCCCACAGCCGTATAGTAATATAGACTTCACGCTCGTCCCGAAAATGAGGATCTTTCGGTAATTCTCAGTATTTCCAAATTTACCCTTCGGATCTTTGTTTTAACATCAGCAGTTGCACTTTCATTCCTCTGTTAACAGCATAAAGACAAAAAATTTTGAAACGATAATTTGTCTTGAGAGGAACCAACGAATTATTTGAACAAACAACGTGATAACTCCTCACTCTATGTACACACGAACGAAGGCAAAAGTTACTTTTCAAATATCAACAAACCCCAAAGCAGTTTCGTTTTTAAAAATGAAAAATTAATATGAAACCCGTTTAAATTATTTGAATTTCACAACAAAAATTGTGGTTTCAAAACTTTTTCGTTTTTCCTTTCCGAGTAAAAATTAAAAATACAGAAAGAGGCGAAATGAAAAAAAAAACCGATAGCCCATGCAAAATTAATTTTTAACTGAGTGTTCTCCGTAGTGAAATCAAACTTAGTCAGCAGTTGAAAATAATAAAAAAAAAAGCGAGAGAGAGAAGGAAGAGTGAAACACTCGGGCTGACCACCGCTCATGGACAAAAGGGAAAATCTTCCTTGAAATCGGTCAAAACTGAACAATCGAGTAATTACATTAATTGGAAATTCTCGTCTCGAAAACCGAGTCCCTCCTCTAATACAATATAATTTAGGCTTCTTTTTTTAATTCCGTTACTCCGTCCTGTTGTGAAAATCCTGAAAATATAATAAAGGAAGCCATTGTCTGGGCAACAGACCCGTTGTCCCATCCAGCCGAAGGGGAACATGCAATTTTAAATACCCATTGTTTGCGGTTTCCCTGTCACCGTCTGATTCTGCACGGATAAATTCAAACAGGAGAGCTTTCGAATGGCCGGCTTTTAGGCGCGTTTCCCAAAATAATCCTCGAGAATCTTAAATTATTTTGGCCATCACTACCCACTTCATTCCCTGTTCTCCTCCATTTTCTAACTTTGGTGTAATGCGAATTGAAAATTTTTTTTGTATAATTTCACAAAGGTCCTTAGAGCTTTCTGGAAAGATTGGTTAGCGTAATGCTCTTGAGAAAGAAACCGTGAAAACCAAAACCGCGATCATTATTTTTTTAATGATGTCCACTTGAAGGAATTCAAAGTGGAAATGACTCTTAAAATTATTTATTAATAACTTATTTTTCAACAGTCATTTAATTTCAAATCGCTGAAACTGTTTCCGGGGTTTTGAAAATGACTCAAATCCCGTTTTAAAATTAATATAATTAGGATTCTCGGTAACGATTTCGTGATTGAAGTTCGCTTACCCACTCCTCTTCCTTCCGTTTGTGCTGTATTTTCCAAAGTTTCTTCCTTGACTCTCAGTAGGCCCACATGCTTTATTACCCCCGTTTTCATTATTATTGCTGTTGCGAAAGTGGCGTGAGTTCTGCTTCACCGACCGATCCCCTGGAGGGAAAGGCGGTGGTAAGAGGAGAGGTTGTGGAACTTGTAAAATTATTGTCGCATCTGTAATTGGTTTCATTTGCATTTTGTCGGTATCTCCGTCGTACATAACCCGACACTTTCCTCCCATCTCAAACAATGTTCTAAAATTGACTAAACGTTAATTTTCAGATTACCTGGATAGATGGACACGGAAACGTGTTAACAGAGAACATAGACTACATCGTAGAACCTCTGTCTGACGGCAAGAGATTCACTGCCAAATCCGTATTAAAGTTGATGCCGCGGAAGCATCATCACAACACTACGTTCACTTGCCAGGCTCAAAATGCAGCTGACAGAACCTATCGGTCAGCTAAATTGAAATTGCAAGTGAAATACGCCCCGAAGGTAATGTTTCATCCCTTTCATCCACCTCCCAACTACCACGGGACTCTTACTTAACACGATCTTTTTGTGTCTTAGGTGGACGTGAGAATAATCTCGGAATCGGGCCATCGGGGCGCATTCCAGAAGGTGCTGATGTCACCTTGTTGTGCGAAGCGGACGCCAATCCTTCAGATATGACGTACAGATGGTACGTCAACAACGAATTAGTTTCTGGTGATCAAACGACAGAATTAGTTATACGAAACGTAACACGAAAACTTCACGACGCCATGGTCAAGTGTGAGGTTCACAATTCCGTGGGGGAATCAAAAGCTTTCAAGACTTTGGAAGTTTCCTGTAAGTATGAACAAAAGACTCGAGAATGTGTTTAACGATTGCTGATTTGATCCTAATCTGGAGTTTATTACTAACAGATGGACCGAGATTTCGCTCCCGACCAAAGAGCATTCAGGCTGATATTGGTGCGACAGTCACCCTTACCTGTGATGTAGATGGGAATCCACCCCCTGATATAGTATGGATTCATAAAAACACGGAAAAGGTTAGTCATTACACTGATTCAGCATTTTGGAAGATTTTTTATAACAGTACACCCACTAAACGAACACAAAACCATTTTCAGGTTGTTGGAACCTCCGCCAACTTGACTTTGACGGTTGACAATGAATCTGGTGGGACGTACCACTGCAAAGCCTCTATAATGGGCTTTCCTGAAATCGGAGCAGAGGGTGCAATCTACATAAAAGGTCGACCAACCATAATCAGTCACCGAACTCAATTCGGAGTAGTCGGAGACAATGTCAGACTGGAATGTGTAGTTTTCTCGATACCGAGACCCAGCCACATTTCCTGGAGCTTTGAAGGAGTTGATATAGACACTTCAAATCAGGTTCGTGCAACAATTCCATCAATTAGCTATTCGAATGCTACCGATTCTTTTCTAATAAATTTTTTCTGTTGTAGGGATACTCCATCCTGGAAGATCCTTTGCCAAATGGAATCAAAAGCACTTTATTAATTCACGAGTCTGAATCCAAACATTTTGGTGCTTACAACTGCTCCGTAACCAATTCTTACGGAGTAGATTCTGTAGAGATAGTTTTGAAAGCACAAAGTGAGTCACCAAATCTGGTCAGCCTAAAATATATTTCCTGTTGACACTCGACGACAGATTTTCTAACGATTTCTTGTTATGATTTCAGAAAACTTTCCGCTCCCCATAATCCTGATAGGAGTCATTGTATTAGTGATAGTAATAGTGGCGATTGCTTTGGTCATTATTCTATGTCAAAGGAATTCCAAAAAGCCGCCAATTCCGGTTGATTGTAACGGCGGCGAAAAAACCTGCAAAGAATCCGACCGGTCTTCCAATATATCCGATCTTAAATTAGAGCTTAGGACCGGGTCCAGCGTATCAAATGTTCATTGTGAACTTGAATACGGTCCCGATTCGGAAACGGGAAGTGAAAGCGTCGTCACTCGAGTCGGTAAGTGGTTGACAATTTGTTGTACTGCATTCAGTGACTGCTATTGACTCTCCCACAAGTCTGAGCTCGTCTTTGTGACTTGTTTGTTACAAGTCTAAGCGTGTTGCCTTGGTTGTAACAATTGTGAATTTGTCTCTCATAGGCGTGCCGTTAGCGGGTCCCGTACCATTAGGAACGTTAGGTTCACTATCGCACACGAATACTCTTCAACACACCGGAGCACTTCCCCAGGTGAACGGGGGTGACCGGCTCTTCAGGTATTCTGCGGAGTTTTCAGATCCTGTCTTCCCACCAAAGGTAAGAAAATAATTTTGTACAAAATAAATAAATAATTTGTGTTGGGAATTTAAATTATCTGTTAATAAATTCATTTTAGGAGGGTCAGAACAACGGATATGTGCCCTACGTTGACTATTCAAGAGACTACACTCCTCCATCAGTAGAAAATAGCAGAGACTCAGTAGTAACAAATAGTCAACACAATTTAAGATTATCTTCTGTGCCTACTGGGGTCGACCCCAGATATTCAGCTGCCTATGGTAAGTCCCTTCCCCGAAGACACATCTTTGATCATTCATCCCAACGAAATTATCTACTAAATCATAATATCAACTTTCAGGTAACCCATATCTACGCAGTTCGAACGCTTCCTTACCTCCTCCACATGCAACAACGGGGCCCAATAACCCGGCACCACCGCCTTATAGCGCCACACGACAAAACGGCGTGATTCCACAACTAGCGAGGTTACCATCCTCACCAACGTCCCAATATATAGTGCCCACGCGAGAGCAAATAACAATTAAAAGAGGAACTTTGGCAACGCATGTATAACACGAAC
This sequence comes from Columbicola columbae, assembly GCA_016920875.1. Taxonomy (NCBI): domain Eukaryota; kingdom Metazoa; phylum Arthropoda; class Insecta; order Psocodea; family Philopteridae; genus Columbicola; species Columbicola columbae. The sequence goes on along the minus strand of JADMLL010000005.1, from coordinate 6,093,559 downwards.
GGACAACCGTGTTGTAAACGCGTGGACAGTTAAAAAGTGTCGATTACACTGGAAAAAAATGAACAGTAAATTTTTCACAGTGCCATTTTTACACTAAACAAACAAAAACGTGTTTTCCGATTTTTAATGTTATACACATCGAGGTGAAACGAAGCTGAATTTTAAAATAAGTTTTGTGCCATTCTATTAAAACATAATTTTTGTTAATTTAGTTTTGTTTGAGACGACAGACACTTAATTAATTTTCCGGGAAGCGTTTCCCGCCTCGTCATGTCGTCGCACTTACAAAACGAGGATTTTGGTATGTGTTTCGCGAGGGCTAAAACGGAATTTTGCCAAAAGCTCAGGTTTCGTTAAATCCGCGACCTTAAATTATGACATTAAAACGGAACACAATGAATGTTTATAAAATTGTGATATTTTCTTTTGTAAGTTGGGACGTCTTAAAAATTTGAAACGAAATATTTTGTCAAATTTGAATTAAAAGATAGTTTTTAAGACAAAAGGAGAAATTTATAAATACGGTGAAGAAGGAAAAAATTTAAATTTCACTTTTGCGTCACGTTACCATTCATTTTTAATTTCTTTTTTTATGTTTTACTATATTCGTTTTTAAAATGTGACATGAGAAATTGTCTTTTCCTCGGGTCGTTTTAGATCTCGGTTTTGGGAGACTTCATCGACTTAATTTAAAATTTCTCTCTTCGCTCTGATTGGTTGATGCGATTTTGACACTATAATAGCGAAAATTTTCTTTGATTTCTAAGCTGAGAGTTTTTTGATGCTGTCGTCACTAATGTTTTTCATTTTTTGTGGGTTTTGACTGGATGAAATTGTTTGGTTGGTTTTGTAATTTGCTGTCTGAGGTTTCTATTTGTCCTTGCAGCCCTAAAAGTTAGTAATTTGACAACAGATTTATGATTTTCTGGTCCTGATTTTAAGCCCAGCTTTTAGCTTTTCTAAATACTTAAAAATTCAATGTCTTCTTCATCATTTTTTCTGATGACTTTGGTTAGATAACATTTGAGTGTGTTTGGTTATTGGAATAGTAACTTCCGGTGGTATACTTTGCTACCCAATCGCTCAAGTCGTTCTTATATATTATTCTTGTATTTAAGTTGTTATCGCCAACAATTATGACCCAAAACATTCAATCAAGCTTCAGTGATAACCTAACTCCTGCCGCAAACCCAAAAATCTCAAACTATAGTCACTTCCGGTGGTACTTTTGCTAGCCAATCATCAAGCCAAGTTGTCATATTATTATTCTTATACTCAAGTTGTTATACACACTGTTCTGAATGTGAACACTCGCCAACCTAACTCTTAACCCATAGTCTTAAACCTACTCCTGTCGCAAACCCACAAATCTCAAACTATAGTAACTTCTGGTGGTATACTTTCCTAGCCAATCACCCAAGTCATTGTCATATATTCTTATATTCAAGTTGTTATTCCAAACAATTATGACCCAAAACATTCGATTCAAGGTTCTATACTAACCAAACTCCTGTCGCAAAACCCACAAACTCAGTTTCAGTACCCAAATCTCATTTGAACTCCTGCCAACAATTCTGGATGAACCGCGTTAGGCTATCCTACAATATAGTTCTTCCAGATGTCAATTAAAAGGACCACTGTATAGCTTTATCAGCGATTAGAGACAATTTATAAGAACAATAATCAACTCGAGTATTAAGTCGATGTAAGCTAACGTTAAATCGGTTAACCGATAAAGCAGACGTCCAAAATGGTGTCATCAGACCCCTCAAAGCCACGAAATTAGGTTATTTAATAAGGTTGGTGCCTTTTATCGATAAAAATTTTTAAATAATGTCACACGAAAAACGTCATCTTTGAAGCTGTTGGAAAGGCATTTTGACTGGCGAAATTGATCAACAAAAATCTCGTAAACGTAAAGAGTAAAGTTTCTCCCATCAAACAAATCCAGTTACCAGAATGACTAACTTTCTCTTTCCTGTTAAAAAAATTTTTTTTTGTTACTAACAACCTACCAAGAGGAAAAGCAGAAGGATACAAAGAAAGAATTTTTAATAATAATTTTGTTTATAATGAATTAATTAATTATACAAGAGCATTAGCATGACCTGAGTTAATTACAAGCAGATACAGACAGAAACTGTTTTTCATACATAGAAACTCATTCCTGGAAATTTTTTTCTTACGAGCTTGTGTTATTAATTAATTAACTCAAGGACACCGATTTTAATTATTGCCTTTCTAGTTTTCCATGCTGAGGCAGTGTCAAGAGAGCAGGTTCACGAACTGTTAGTAACAGAAGAAAGTTAGCTGACATAAGTTTGAATCACGTACGAAATACGTCCTTGAATTCCTCTCCGCTCAATTTTATTGCTACTAATTAATGCTATAGAGTGTGGGATTAGTGATAATAAGCATCTCAAAAAATTGTTTTGTTATATTTTTATCTTTATAACTTTTCTTTGATTCTTTCGCATTGTTTTAGAGTGTTTTGCTGATTTTTTTTTGGTTTTTAGCATAATTTCAACAGCAACTGGTATAACTCATAAAAATAATTTTTTGTCATTTTTGATCTGTCAGCAGTCTACTGATATAAGTGCTTGTTTATTTCTTACATACAAACTAATCAATAAGAAATCAGCAGGCATAAAGGCTTTTTATAATTTTATGTTCTAACCATATTCCCATCATTACCACCCTCCCTCCCTCCCTCACTCTGAGAGGAGAGTTTATAAACATATACAAACATATAAACATAAATCGGTTCCATAATTTTCTTTTACAAAAACTTTTTGCTGATTTTAATTTTGTAACGGTGTCCCCTCTCCCTCCCTGAAAAATTATTTTTAACAAATCTTGGGGCCATTAAATTTATTAAAACTTTCTTCTTGTAACACATAAATAAATAAATAAATAATTCAGAGCGTGAAGTTAATTTAAATTGCAAAACAACAACAAAGAAAATCAATTAAACGAACTTTTACGAGAGGCTAAGTAAACGAACTCGATTTAAATTAATTTAATTGATTTCGCCAAGGAGTTAAGATAAATAAATTTAAAAGAGCGTGTAAAAAAATAAATAAATAAATAATTTGAATATTAAATAATAATAATTAAAAATTTTACGAGACTGATAAGATAAATAAATAAAACGCAGATAATCTTCATGTTAATTTTTACATTTTCAAATTATTAATTAAATTGTAAAAAAAAATTGAAAAATTTAATGATGATAGAAATTAACTTCCATAAATGAATCTACGTTCCTAAGTAAATAAATAAAATTTTGAAACGTAAATAAAAATTTAACAACGAAAACAATTTGTAATTTTCTTATTTTCATTATGTTCATACTGTATTATTACTTTTTTGTCAAATTTATTATTTTCCGTTTGTTTTATGTAATTATCCTGTAAATATTTTTTTTTTATTTTTCTTTTAGTTGTAATGATCTCAATGAATTTTGTCTCATTTTATCTGATCCTTCGGGAGAAATTGTTTGTTTCTGGGTTGGAGTGATCTTGGTGTGAAATTGTATTTCAACACACCAAATAAAGTTTTGTATACAGTCTCAGAGCCGATTTGAGTTATGTTTGGTTATTAACAGCTTAACAGAGAGATGTTATTGTTCTTTTGTAATCACTGTAAACTCTTTTGTAAGCAAATAATAACAAAAAGGTTTTGTGACTGGTTGTCAAAATATAGCCTAATTTATTTGTATCAAAGATTATTCTAACACATTGCTGACTGGTAAGGAGTTAGTTTGTGTTTTGGTTGTACTACAAAGAAAAAATGAGACGACAGTTTGTTTGGTGTTCTTTAAGCCGGTTTGAGACCTACAGACTAGTAGTTACAGTTTTAATCTGAGTCAGATACTGATTAAATTGCTAACACTTAACGTTAGAACTTTTCTTTTTCTGTGTCCAACCACTTTCTAATCACTCGGGGTTTGTAGACTTTGAGAAACAAGAATATAACAACTGTAGTGTTCGTCTTCTCCAAAATAGATAAGTGCAATTCTTCAACTCAGAATTTACTGAACTGAAAGTTAGAATTTCCTGTTTTCAGTTAAAAACCATTCTACTGTATCGCTTGAGTGTTTAAACTTTGAGAAACAAAGAATTAACAACTGTAGTGGTATTCCTTTCAAAAATGACTAGTTTAGGCTCTTATCTACCCTCTCAAAACTATTTGAACTATATACTAGATAAATTTGACTATACTTAACTGATCAGATATATATAAATTTCTAATAGCTAACATTAGAACTTTTCTTTTACAGTTAGAACCCACTGTATACTCAGTAAGGTTTTTTAAACTTTGAGAAACAAAGAGTAAACACTTCTCCTGCAAAATCAGACTAGTTTAGAAGCATCTTCCCTTTTGATAAATTTGACTACAGCACTCAACTGGTCAGAACTTTTCTTTTTATATTAACAACCCCTCACAATTTACTCGTGTTATTAAAACTTTGAGGAAGAAAGAATTAACAATTGTAGTGTTCTTCAGTGTCTTCTTCTCTCTAGTATGATTTATTAGTGCTTCTTTATTCCATGTCTACTATCTTAGTACACGTGGTAGGTAGTACAGCAGGAGGGTTGGCCTCAGTATTAATTTTTTCTGCCCATGACTGTATAAAATAAGAGAGGGCCAATTCAATTTCTACTAGGCGTTAGTCCTGTTCCTTTCCTTTAGATTAAGAGGAAATTGGGCTAATAAATACGCATATTCCCTCTCAGACAAATTTGACTATACTACCGGTCAGGTGTTAATTAAATTTCTAATAACTAACGTTAGAACTTTTCTTCTTCAATTAAACACCACTCTCTACTCCGAAACAAAAATGTCACAATTGTAGTGAACCTTCTCTCCAAAATTAGACTAACTTCACCGCAAAACAGATAAATTTGACTATAGTACCCCTACTTCACCTACTCCACTGACTATATATAAAATAATCCTTCACACCTAACTCCTACATTCCAAATCAAAATACGACACCAGTCAGCAATGTGTTAATAAATAAATAAAAATCTCAGAACCAACAAAACCAACGCTCTCTCACTACAACCAATTAAAAGAACACAAATTTACAACAAGAAGTAAGAACACAAACAAAAAAAAACCAAAACAAAGAAACAAAAAAGGAAAAACAAATAAAATCAACAAAATCATAAATAAACTTAAAAATATATATTAAAAACATATAAATTGCAGTGTATAATCACAACACCAAAAAGAGAAAATATAAAAAAAAATAAAAATAAAAATAGAAAACAAAAAAGTACTGATCTGTAAAAAGATAGAGAGAGAGAGAAAATACTTTGGAATTAAAGAACAAAAACATTTAACATTCGTACATTCATTCGTGGAAACATATAAACTGGTACAGTCACTACAGTTCCATTAAATACTTTTGAGTAAAAACTGGCGCGACAAAGACAGAAACCCTACACATGGGCAGACATAATTTTCGACAACATACACGATTCAGGCACTTCGCCATATTTCTCTTGAAGGATCAAAATTATTTTTGTTTGTTTTATAAAAGAACAAAACCATTTTCAAATTTAAATTTCATCAACACTGTACTCCCCGTTTCTTTAATTTGACACCAAAGATAAAATTTGAAATCGAATTTTCAAAGGTTAGACAGAAATTGGGAATTTTTGTTTTTGGTTTTTAAACAACTCAAAAACCTTTTCTGGAAAATAAAAATATTTGTATCATACTTATTCTGTATAATTTTAAGTATATTATTTTATTTTTTAAGTTTGCCAATGTTAAATTGTAAAAACCCCGCCCTTACATCGGTCAAATTAACAATATTTCGGGAAAAAAAATATTTTTTTTCTAATTTTCTAAACGCATACAGTACGACCTTTTTTCTATGCGACGAATACAGAAAAGAAAAAACTGTTAGAAAAATTTAGTCATTGTATAAACAAATTTTTTTAAAAAAACGTTTGAATAAAGAGAATTTTTAATATTTTATCTATCGATTTGATATATTTTTATAAACCTCCCAATTTCGCAAGTTTCAAACCCAAAATTATACTTTTATACAAACCCATGGTTGAAGCTGATAACTGTACTCACAAATACATTGATACATAAACTAGAAACAGACCCAGTGAGGATTTTAACTTTGATACTCCACCTTCGTCTAACCAGTCATTCAAAAACCGAAAAACCCTTAACGACCCCAAACTTGCCCTTTGTGATAGATTCGTTAAAAGTTTCCAAAACTGTCGGTACGCCCACCACACAAAAAACTGTTAAAACTGTTAATCTAAAAACAGAAATTGCTGACATCAGGATGAGAGAAACCACCGTTTTCCAATAAGACCATCTCAGATTTTCTTATTTTGATTTCCGTGCGCTTCTCACGCGCACACACACTACACGTATATATATTATATATAATAAATTCCTAATATCGACATAATATGAGCAAACACTTCTGATGGTAACGATTACAGAAAATAAAAATTAAAAACCGGATTACGATTTATGACGGGATGGGGGGGAGGAAGGGCGGTCAAAAATCACTGTGATTCAAAATTTAACGCAAATACTGTATCACGTTCTCTTCTCTTTCTTTGGACTGTAGATCCGATCGATAAGTGCTCGGATAATACTTCCAGGAATCCTCTGGTGTTCCGCTATCAAAGCATTTAACGACTCCGCCACCTGCGATTAGAAATTCACAACATGTCACAACCTCCATTTTACTTTTTGCGAATCTCAACCATAAAAACAAAAATCCCGCTCACCTTAGTCCTAAGTTGTTCGGGTGTGATCGGCTCGTAGGATATAGGTTTCCCGACGTAGGTTCTCAATTTGACGGGAAAGCCTCCTAAAACAGGTGCCAGGGGAAATTTCGTCCAGGAATAGATTTTCAACCAAAATCTCCTCCCGATTGTCATGCTGATAAATGCCTCTCTCAAGTTTTGAGTAAACATCGGAATGATTGGCTACAACACCACCATGCAACACACAAAATGATCATACAAGTAGATGTAGGAAGACGAAGACAGAGGAAGAGACAAAAAACCGAGAGATATCAGGATGAGGAAAAGGTATTAGCTTGGATACCTTGACCCACTCTTTGAGATAACTAATTGGCCTTCAAAATGAAGAAGCAAAATTATCGCACTAATTGAACACAAAATCTATCACAAAAAAACCTTCCGACTGTCATAAGCATCGACTTATCGATGTAGACGTCTCCAAGAATTTGAAATCCCTTTACCTTCTTCGCGTCCAAAGCAGCTTTTGCAAATCCCAAACGATTCTTCCATAGCAACTCGTAGCAAGAGTCTCCAAACTGAGCCTCGTACACTCCTCCCGGAGATATCGCGAGAATGTTATCTGATTTCAGTATATTGGAACATTCTTGAACTGTCCCCGGAATAACTTTCAAGTTTTCTGCGATCACCGAAAACCCTGAAACCAAACAAGAAACCCATCTTGATTAAGGTGACTTTTAACATTTTCACGACTGTTACCAATTTCTTATTCGGTCAGGCCATCTTCGAACCACGTTACTTTCAATCATGACTCTTCTGGCGTTCTATGTTTTGTTGAGTTGCTATTATCAGTGGCTTTTCTTGACTTGTCATTTAGTTTTTCCTGTTTTGTTCTTCACCATAGTCTTGGTTTAAAGAGATTTTCTTTTGAGGGGCTGATGACCATCCAGTTGCTTTAATTAACATTGTTACCAACTTGGAGCTGTTATCAACCCAATCTTCCCACAGTTCAGTCTTCACCCACTTCACCCACACAAGAAAATTCTCAAATTCTTTCCAAAAATTTGAATCCAGCCATAAGTCCAACGCTACCAACACCCAAGGATACAAAGAAATCTTCTTCTACCCGACAAACTATTCGATTAACACTTTGCGTGCGGCCAACGTATTTTTACGTTTTCTTAAAGACTTGCGGGTCACGTAAAAACACGTATTTACTAGATTTGTTGCGGTTACCGGGTATCTTTAATGTCGTCTATTACGCATCAAACTAGTGATTTCTTTTTCGAAATACTCCTACAGCATATATTTAAGAGTAAAATAAAAACAAAAAGGTTCGTCGAGAAAAAACGGAAGTCATTTCCGACTCACAGGAATTTTACTGAACAACCTAACACGGCGGGATTCACGACCAAACGAGTAAGATGGCGGCGCAATTTACCCGCACGCGTAATAAATTAGTATTAAATGAAAGTCAGGGTGAAAAGCAGGTGAGTATCCCTGAGTGAATCGTGAACGCCAAATTAAATAAATAAATAAATAAAACTTATTCATAAACGAATTTTGGAAATGAGCCAAAACCTTGATACAAGGTCCATAAATTGCTTTTTAATCTTCAACTTCGGCAATAATTAAAACTTTATTTAGTAAAATATAAAAAAGGAAATTTAATATTATTAATTAATAACCTTCTACTAGTTAATCCTATACAGATTTCAAAAACTTTTTAGCCACTCTTCCGATCCAATAACAAAAAAATTCAGTCTCCTAGCTAATTTACATATTAATTACAGACTTTAGAGACGACCTTTTGTGTGAGATAATTATTTCCACGAAATGTCAATGCATCGTATTTTTCAAACCACACTTCTGTTAGGTTCTTCAACCTGAAACGTGAATCTGTTTATGCTGAAGAGCTGAATTCGAAGGTATTCGAACTTTTTTTCTAATAACAAATTGCTTCCCCCGCTCCTCAGTGAACTGTGGTACGAGACATTGGTATAGTTTTAAAGGAGCTTTTTATCTAAAGAACAAACTTAGGTCTTAGACAGGATACTGGATTTAACTAGGTATTCAGTCTGGAGAGGTTAATACAGCAGAAGTGGTAAGAAGAGAGTGAAAGTAAAGAACTGGAAGGAAGGATATGTGAAGTAGAGTTGGTATTTAGGAAGAGCGAAGTAAGAGAAGGAATATAGTGCAAGAACAAAGAAGAGAGAAGTAACAGAATAAAGACAACAAGAACTACTACTAACACTAACTGTGATAAGGAGCCTACTAGTGAAGAACATGCTAGTAACGTTAGTACATAATTCTTGGCCCAAATTTTTGGGAAAATGAGAACAATTCCTTTAAAAAAAAGTTTTAAAAGTAAATCACATTGTACAATTTTATTAAGAAACCATTTCATAAATAATGCACAATTTTACCAGGAACTCGTTTCATAAATATTGCACACATACTTTAGTGGTTTCCAAACTTTATTTCTCCATGACTCCCATAAAATATTTGATCATATGGCGCCTGTCTTCCATTTTATAGAATACTACAACACAATACAATCTCTACTGGGCAGATACTTTTCTGAACCTCAATGTTTGCTGCGGGGAAAGCTAGCATCAGGACCACAGCAGTAATATGTTACGTATTGTTTTAGTTGCACTTTTTTTGGTCAATCCTGGCTAATATTCGCATCCTTAGACTAGTCCTTAGGGAGGTGCATCTACCAGTTTGAAAAACGGTGCTTTGGTGGTAATGGGTCTGAATCAATGCTCACACTTGAAACAAACCTAATCTGTTGAAAAGATAAAGGAACTCAGAACAAAGTTTTTTATATTACGATCACCTTTGAGTGTGCAACATTTTTGAAGTGAATTCTCCACAAAAGTGTGCAATAATTATGAAACAAACAAAAGAGCACCGAGAGGAAACCAAGAATGTATGGTTCTAGGGTTAATAACAACATCTGCATCCCTCATGTGAATTGTCTGTTAGTATTCGTGGAATCTCTACAAAGATCACACTTCGAAAAATTCTAAAGAGACAAAGGTAATAGTGTTTAAAAACTTTCGCGGTCGTTTTCCATAATTTATAAAATTTTTGGGTTTATCACAAACTGCATCACTGTTCCAACAAAAACGTTTTTTAGTGTTTTGAACGCTGCGGGATTTGACAGTGACGCGGTTTGTGATAAGCCCAAAAATTTTATATATGTACATAAATTAAAAAGTAAACAGTCATTGATTAGACTTCTTACAGGTCCCAAAACAATATTTAAAAAAAAATGAAACAGACACGAAGTTTCAATAATTATTTATTTATCTTATTTTCCCAAACGACTTGACTAAAACCCTACGGAAAATCGATAATGTGATAGCGAACACCTTTGAACTAATCATGTTCATTAACCGATCGCTCACTATAATATAAGCGGGAGTAAGTTTCCATTTCAAGTCTCAAATACGTCATTATTTTTTGTAACGGATGTCTAAAAAGTAAACAAACGAAATCACCTTAAAAACGCCAATCAAATTTCTGTACTTCGCACTAAAACGTAAAATCCTGTTCGAATTGTTATTTAATATTCGTCGAGTTTTAATTAGCATAAAAAATCTCAAATTTGGACGCGAAAATTGCTTTCGGGGATGTGTAAAGTCCGTCGTTTATTACACAAACTGACCAAATTCACTGTAACTCGGTACAAAAATAGAAGTGGGCGGGTCGCGGTTATAAAATCCGCGTATGTGGCACATCTCACACGATATACAGGAAAATGAGAGAGACAGTGAGCAATAACGTCGGTGAGGATCCATTAAATCAAACCGGATGTTTGAAAACTGGAAAAGATATCTCTCAACGGGTAGAGTGGAAGAGACTTATCAGTTATCACACATGCTTTATGAAAATGAGGAAAATTTTTTCTTTCACGTTCTCGAATTACAACAAAAAAAGGAGATGAATGAGAGAAAAGAAAAACGCAATAACCGACTTCCCAAATACTATTAGTCTGAGATTTCATTTGAGAAATAAAAAAAAAATTGTATGTCAAGCTGTTTTTGTGTTTATTTAATTCACATTTTGCTTATTCATTATATCAACTTCTGCAGGGTCAACAACTATGCCTTATTCATCGCCATTTCCAGAAGTTCTGGTATGAGCTCTCAGGTATGAAGAATTACAAAGCAAAAAAAAATTTATTTTCACTTTTTTCTTTATTCTAAAACGTTGCATTTGCATTTTTCGCTAATAAATTACTTTATTCTCCTCACTCATAACACTATATCGATTTCCTTTTTTTTATCACACAAATCCCACCCCTCTAAATTATTTAGGTACAACGACAAAGCATGATGACATTTATAATTGAACCTCTCTTCCATAAAATGGCAGGTTCACAGGAAAAAACAAAAACAGGTTTTTCCCCTTTCCTAATGAATCCTGTTTCAAGGAGTTGTTTCAAAACAAACATAAGGAAAATTTTTGAATTTGAACATTTTTCATTATATCACCCTTGAATGCACTAAGATAAAAAATTCAGTTTCAGTGAACTCTGGGCACTTAAGAATTTATAATGAAATTATGTTTGACATGTGTTAACCTTGACTTTAAAACATCAAAGCTTGTCTGTCCTGTCCTCAATCACAAAGCATCTATAATTCACTTTGGAAAAATAATTGGCATGTCATCTTTGATAATTAGCACCATTTGGTAATGAATATATTTTGGTGATTTGTATCGTGGATACTCAAAATTCCAAGAATCCATCTTTTCGTCACAATCCTTCTTACATTAAAACTTATTATGTGTCTGTATTTAGTTGTTTCTAAAACACACCTTGTATTAGCATGTGTTACATAATTTCAGATGTTAGACACCTTGTTGTTCTACCCATATGTTTCTTTAGTAATGCACTTGGATAAAAATAATAATAAACACAAAACTGTAGTGAAATCAAGTAAAAATGATGAGAATAGGAGAAACCTAATCAAAAAGCTGAATATTGTGTTAGTCGATATAGTAAAATAAGTTTTTAAAACCTTACCTGGTACTTTGAACAAAAATCTATCTGCAACTGTATAAATCAGTCTATTTTTCTTCAAAAAAACATGTGAAATGAAGTAATACAAATCAACTGGTATAGCTCCATGATAATAAACAACTAAAGCTCCACCTGTATCAGGTATGTTTTCTAAACCTATTACTTCGTACCCTAAAACAAAAATTTTTTTTATTATTCACTAGATGCTAAACAATTTATCAACAAAAAAATTATTTGTAAGTTATCTGATAAATGAATTTTCCAGATAATGAAGCACTTAGGGATTACATAATAATAAGCCATATTTTGAAATTCTGATTGATTTTTAATATTGTTTCCTACTCTCCGATAAAACACAACATGGGAGAGGGGATGAACTTAATCATTACTCCCCTTCTCAGGTATTTCAACCTCTCACTAGACCCCTCTATCCGTTGAAATTATACTAATACCACAGATAATTTATAAACTAAAATGGTCACGATTGGAATGTTACTTACCATGCCAAATCCTTGCATGGGCATCCCATATAGCAGCTACTGTTTTAAGAGCACCATTTTGAAAACCATTTTCATATGCATGCACAATATTGCCCCAATGAAGTTTATAAACACTAAGGATAAGAGCATCTATATACAGAATAATTACAATCGTGATTGGTAAGAACAAAGTTATCAAAAGAGGCGCCAAAGCCCAAAATAAATAATTTTCTCGGTCTACTTTTTCGGCTAATATACCTGAAACGAAAATAACACAAAAAATTAGGACGGTGTTGACTCGCAAAAAAAAGTATTAAAAGAAACAACCGAAATCAGGTTGGTTTCATTCAAATATTTAGAATAACAAGGAACCCAGTTTTGCAACAACCAGTTCGTTATGTTATCTGCGAAAGAGAGCCCCAGGCCATACGTATTATAAAACGAAAACTGCTACTTAAGCATAAATACTCACTAAAGAAATCGACGAAAAAATTAAGTGTATAATTCTTATACAACGTAAACATATTTAAAGCTCGTTCAACGATAAATATATATTTCAAAAGTGTAGAAACGGTTATCTTACTGTTTTTGACTTAATCATCACAAATGAGTTAAACTTTGAAAATTTTTAATTATCAACTCCCATCCCTGTCCGCGATCAACTCAAATCTATTTCAAAACAGTCAATCGGTAAGGAGCAAGTGGTACTAGATATCAATCGTCTTGTTGCCTTGTGATTACTCCCAAGCGAATGCCTTGATTTGAATTTTGGCGGGATTAATTCAACCGTGAAAACGAAATCAAAGGATAAATCAAAACGTCATCCTTTTCAATTTAAATAAAATCAAGGCCAAGGTTTTTGTGACGAACAGGAGTTTCAATCAAAGTTTAAAATCGTGTGGGAATTATGCTCTCATTTTTACGCTCCAAATAAATCGAAAACTTCACTGCTATCGTTTTTAATTTTGTGCTGGTGTTTACTATACTCTTGTACATTTCAGTGCTACTGTTTTGTTCTGTTAATATTACAAATATATATTTGCTAGTTTTTTATCTCCATAATAATAATAGTAATATATTCATACTTTACTCATCCTTATGGCATTAATGGCAAACAAAAATTAATTGATACAAACTTTCAGTTTCAACTCTTACACTCAAAAAGAACCAAAACAGGATGTAAAAATTAAATCTCAATAAACAAATTATGAAAACAACTATTATCAAAATCAGACATATAGAAACAACATTCAAACAAAAATACAACTCAATCAACTATAAAGCTTCAATTTTTAATTCCTGACACCTGAAATAATAAAAACTCTCAAATTTAGTTTTTCTATGTAGCACCAAACTTTGCACCACACTGAACTCTTTACTCTCAATTTAAAATCAATAATTAAAGATCTAAAATACTTTTAAGCTTTAATTAACAGTCCAGATTGTACAATATGCTCCAAAAAACTTTTGATGATGATAATATGTGCCTTTAATTAGAACCCAATAAGTCAGTATTGAAAATCACACAATTAGAAGGAAGGAATATTGTTTAAGGATTAATAAAAATTCTCATTACATCTATATTATATTTTTATTTGTATTCTAAATATACATAAGTTTATATACATGCAAAAGGAATAGTTACAATGGCTTTAAAATAAAATACGAAAACAAATTTATAAAACAAGACAGAAATTCATGTTGAAAGACTACATACAAGAAGGTATATCTAAAATGAAAATTTTGTAAAGTAACCATTATTTAAAATTCTTGTTCTAAACATGGCTCTGCTGAAATTATTTGGCAATTTTTCTCTCTAATTTGAGCAAATTAAATGAAAAACACAAAACTACATCACTGTATCTATTATCACTGGTATCGAACAACTTCACAAACTGTTTTACCCTCTCAACACTGGCAAAAAAAGGTAACTACAAAATCATATTTCAAAACTGGATAATTAAATTAAATTAAACTAAATTCTGGAATTATCTCTTACATCATAAGAAATGATTTAATATGAGTTAGTCGTTTAAAATGCTCCTTTAAAACAATTTATGAATATTTAAAGCACTAAAACTGTAATAAAGCATTAGAGTTGGCCACTGTATCATACTATTAGCTACTTAAATGTTGTTTAATAGCAGAGCTATATACTTGTTATCATGTTATTATCATATTGATATGATTATGAAGTAATGAAATGAATTTTTCATCTTGAAATGCAATAGATAAATACAACTTAAAAAAACGAAAACATGATCTCAGCTTATAAAAGGAATTGTCACAACTAAATTGATTAATAGGACTAAGCTTTCCTAGTCTAAAAATTTAATCATTCCAAAGATAACACATGAACATGATTTGTAGATTTAAAATGACGAATTTAATTATCACCCATACAAAAATATTTGGTGACAATAAAGTATGACAGATTAAAAACACATAATTTTTTTTACACATCTAATATATATCACATACTGACAATGGCTAATTAGGGTGAATTAGGATTTTCTTTCTTCTCATTTTCAGGACTCTGGTTTTGCATTTCTTGAAAGAGTTTCCTCGCTTGTCTGTTACTTTCCAACAATTTGACGAGTTGTGCGTGAATATTGTCATTCTTCTGTTCTAGTTCGTCTAAAGCATTATTCAACTCGTCTAACTGATTATCAATAGAATTCAACTCTAAAAAAAATAAAAACAAAAGAAAATGATTATAGTTGCATGTCATGTATGAAACTAACTTAGAGTAACAAAGGCAACGTTCAAAAATTGTACCTTCTTCGTCAATGTCATCCTCCTGGTTGGCATCCGGGGGCTGACTCCAGGTATTATCTAAATTAGAATTATCTTTAGTTTTCATTTTTCCACTACCATCAATTTCCATTTGTCAACATTCTTGTATCAGGTGACAAGTTTCGATCAAAGCCAAGGATTTTGCTACGAATCATGACAGAATGAACGACAGCAAATTTGTTAAATGCAGAGCGTGTGAAGCTGGGAGTATACAATCCCGTTAAATATGTGAAGTTTTTTTTAATTTTTAACACCACTCTTACTAATATCCGTCTTGAATTGAATTAATGCAACACTCTATAGCTGAGGTAAAATTAGTCTAGCATTTCTTTTTAAAATTTACAAATGTTTATCATGATTACACGAAAGTGAAAAGCACGTGTCGAAACTGTTATTGGTGAAGGAGCCCTTTAACCATTTGTGCAACTAAATTATTGATCCTGTTTTTCTTCTCGTTGCAGCCTTGGTTTTAAATCTTAGGATAGACTCCTCAACCTGTTTTTGCTGTTTTGAAGGAGTTTTAAAAATAAAATAATGGAAGTGGTTCAGGGGAAATCTACCGATCAAAAGGTTGTCGTTGCTCAAGAAATAGCATTTGCCAAAATATTAGCAGGAAATAATAAGACGTTGAGGGATAGAGCTTTAAAAAAGTTGAAGAGATGGTTGACTATTAGAGGAAATGGAAAACAGGGTAAGATCATCTCTGCTTTTTATATAGTAAATTCAGTTTTATCATTTATTCTCAAATTAACTACTAGCAATATTGAAAACATTGAAGATTGATCTCGATGCAATGAGTAAAATTGTGTGTCCATTTTTCTCTTGAGTTTTCTTGGGGATTTTGAAATTTCCCTCCAGTTCTTGCTATTTATAAAGTTTGTTTAAAAACTGTGTTTTCAATAATGTCATTCTCATCTTTTATTTCTTCAGTAATGTTGGTTATCCCTTTATCATCGTTTGTTTTGGATGTTTCATTCACAGCTTCTTTAGTCATAGCTTTATGGGCTGTTGAATTGAATTTATTCATCTGCACAAACACCACTAGGAGTTACCCACTGTCATGGTTTGGTATCTTTTTAAGAAAGTTATTTGTGTTAACATTTTTAGTGTTTCTGTTTGACTCTACCAGAATCTTTGAGTGGGAGGAGTAGTGTAGTGGTTAAGTTCCTGACTTGGATGCAAATGGTTGTGAGTTTGAATCCTCCTCCCGCATCCTGTTATACCCAAAAATTAAGGGTGAAAAATGGGTTAAAACCACCACCAGAATCTTTGACCTTAAAATTAAAGTTGATCATAGTTAACATGATAGGTGATTCTTACCAACATCTCCCCAGTCCAGTTGTTGACATTAAATCAATTTTCAGAAGACAAAAACATTTCATTTTGGTTTAAAAATTTCTTTTGCAGCATTTAAAGAAAGTGATTTTATTAGGATCTCAACTGGTTTATTTTACTGCATGTGGATGTCCGATAAATATTTAGTTCAGGTAAATTACATAAGTCACAAAGCGTCATCATAAAACATTGTGGAAGTGACACTACTAAAATTAAATCTTTTACTTCTCATTTAAGGAAGAACTAGCAGAATCAATTAGTCAGTTAATTCACTGCTTTGAAAAAAACAGTGAAGGTGCACTTTTATTTATTAGATGTTTTTTTAAGAGATTATTAATGGAATGGGAGGGTTTGGATCAGTATAGGGTCGATAAATTTAATATGGTGAGTTTTCTGTATGCATTTAAAATGATTCAAATCCAAAAGGAAGGATTTAATTTATCAAAATTTGTCTTGTTATAATTTCAGTTGGTCAGGAGGTTCTTAAGACAAAGTCTTGTTTATTGTAAGAGAAGACAGTGGGACAAGTCAATTTTGTCTGAGCTGACGAAAATATTCTACAATGTAGTTCTCCACAAAAATAATTGCCTGGGATTTGTCCTGCATTTTATTAGTATATATGCTGAAGAAATAGCCAAGGTATTGATTAGATTATTTATGTTTCTGTGTTAAACTTGTTTAAATTTGTGTGTCATGGCTGAGGTGAGGCAACAAACTTAAAATCACTCGAATTGAAGTAAAAATTTATATACTTCAACCACCCTTTGAAACTGTGGCGACCAAATAAAACAAAGATAGAAAAGAATAAAACGAGACTGAATTAAACAAGTCGCCACAAGAATAGGAACTCGACAAGTCGCGACAGGATTCGGAGCCGAGCAAGTTGAAACAGGATTCAACTCCATGTTACAGTTCCTCCGTTCATTGAAGATGATATCCAGCTGTGGTTCCTCGTTTTGGAGAGAAATTTTTTGGATAACATCACAGATGCGACGCTTTCACCTGGCATTACATACAGGCATTGTCAGATGAAAGCGTCTCATCTGTGATGTTATTCGACGCTCAACAAATTTTGCGGTCCTTCTCAAAGAGTTTCCGGCAATAGCTCATCCTACAGCACCGCTTCCCGAAGTCATCAGTCACGACACCAAACACTCCATCTTCACCACAGGACCACCGGTTTCTGCAAAAGCTCGTCGCCTCAATCCGGAAAAGTACGCAGCCGCCAAGACGACTTTCCAAGCCGTGCTGCAATCTGGAGAAATTAGACCCTCGCGTAGTCCTTGGTCTTCTCCCATACACATGGTACCTAAATCGGATGGGTCCTGGCGAATTTGTGGTGATTACCGAGCGCTCAACGCACAAACGCGACCTGATAGACTGCGGGACTGCAAAATTTTTACCGTCGATGTATTCCCAACGCTATGCGAAGCCAACATATTCTTTTCGAGCTTGCGAAAACCAACAAGAAGAACGACAAACGACCGGTTCAATGGACAGATGAAGCCACTGCCGCTTTTCTTGCCGCCAAGGATGCTCTTCAAAAAGCTGTCACTCTTTCTCACCCCGGAAAAGGACTTCAGATCATTCTGTCAACAGATGCTTCCAACATCGCCATTGGCGCTGTTTTACAGCAGCAAAATGGTCAGAAGCTGGAGCCACTTGCCTATTTCTCAAGGAAGCTCACTACCGCTGAGAAGAAATACAGCACCTACGACAGAGAACTCGCTCTCTATGCCGCTATCAAATATTTCAGACAGCTACTTGAAGGACGCCAATTCATCATTTATACGGACCACAAACCGTTGACGTTCGCTTTCCAACAAAGTTTGGACAACGCCTCTCCTCGACAAGCACGACATCTCGACTACATTGCCCAATTTACGACCGATATACGCTACGTCTCAGGTGACGCTAACACTCCTGCAGACACGCTATCTCGCATTTCAGTTGTAGCAGCACCTTCAACAGTGCTCTACAAGGAAATGGCCGACTCTGCCCTGCAAGCCATTCTTTCAAATCCGGCGACTTCGTCTCTCTGCTTGCAGCCAACTTCAATTCCAGCCACCGATGTCACACTATATTGCGACATTTCGCAAGGCATCCCTTGGTAAGGCAAGGCGAGTTGAAACAGGATTCAACTTGCTTCGAGCAGGTTGTGGAGGCGAGGAGTTCTGCACGTGGTCGACAGAAAATTCTAGAATCGTCGAACATAAAAAGGGTCCGAAACCGATTACATAAGTCAGCCGACGATCAACTCGGTCAGTTCGGCACCCTCACTCGGCTACAACGGTCTCACATTTTTATTGTTATTGTAAAAATTTTTTTATTTTAAATATAAGTTACTTTCGTTCGGAATTCGTGCGTTTCTTTTAAGTAATAATTCCGACAGAAACCAAAAGCTTTGATGTTGTATTTATATAGTGATTGTATTAAGTGTTCTCTTAATAAAGAATTTCTAAATTTTAGGTAAGCAAAGGAAAATTAAGACAAGAAACAGTTTTAACACTTATCGAACCTCTTGTTAAAGTAATGGCCAAATCAAAAGACGAGAGAATACAACAGGAAATCAGCTATTTCTTTGATCATCTAATAAAACAAACTGATGTCGGCTTAGAATTTGAAGACAGGTTTAATGCTTGGAAGCAGGTATCTACTTGCATTATTTTGGATTAGTTGTTTTAAAATTTTGTCTAATTTTTTATAGTAATAAATTTCTTGTAAAATTACAGCAAGGATTCCCAGGAACCGGTCCTGAGTGTATGAAAAGGGAAATCGTTGGTAAAAAGAAAAACGTTCCAGTAGAGGATAAAAACGATGAGGATTTTGAAATTGATGACGATGACGATGATGATGAGAGACTAGACGAAGCTCTGGATCCCAGAGCTGGAAGCGTTGACGTTTTCCTTCCTCAAATACCAATCGATCCAGATGCGGTAATAGCTCTGTTGAAGAAGTATGAGAACACTCCTCACACGATTCCCACGGGTAAAAAGAAATTGAGGACTTGGATTCACAAGTAAGAATCTTTTGTTAGAATCACTATCGATTAGTGTTCATCTGTGCGAAATTTTTGATAAATTTGAATTTGTTTCGTCCAGGTTATATGCCATCAAGAAAGGAAGATTCCCTGCCAAATTTAAAAAAGATTTAATTCTTGAACAAAAGAATAAGAAAAGATCAGCTGTGAAAAAGGCCAAGAAATTGTTAGAATTCACCCAATCTTTGTACGAAGGACCTGTTCGAACAAAGGAATTGAAAGCAATAAGTAGAGAATTGGAAAGTTATGAAGGGGATGAAAGAGAAAAGGTGATGGAATTGGACGAAGATGAAGAAATGAGTGTTGAGGAGGATGAGGACGAGGAGGAGGAGGAGGAAGAGGAAGATGAAGGTGAAAGTGAAGGTGAAGAAGAAGAAGAAGAAGAGGAGGATGAGGAGGAAGATAATGTTGATGAAGACGAAGAAGATGAAGAAGAAGAAGACGACAAGCCAAACCCACAAGTAGTTAATAAAACCAAAACGGAAAACAAAAAAGGAGTAGTGAACGGTTTAAAAGATAGCGAGCAGGTCTCGCTAGAAAATAACAAAAAAGCGAAAAAACAAAAAGTCAAAGACAATAAAAGAAAATGTTTCATCAATCCGTATGCGGAAGAAGCCGTTGCCAAAATGGCAGAAGAAGGTAATTCCGTGCCGGAAGATGTTTTAAACCACATGAAAGAAAACAAGAAACAGTTTAAAAGAGCAATGAAGAATCACGAAATGTTAATAAAGGCCAAAATTGCCGAAGAAGTGGAAAAGGAATTAAGGAGAATGGCAAAGGAGGTGAAGGGTGTTTTTAATGAAGAAGAAGCCGAACCCAAGAAGAAAAGAGTCAAATTAGTCAAGATCTCGAAAGAAAAGGGAATCGGTGCCGGAGACAAGAATGACGAAGGTAAAGATTCAACTGAGGACGTGTCATCTACTGGGGAGGACAACTCTCAAATCGTCACCCCGGTGAAAAGACGAAAAATCTTAAGCTCTTGGCAAGTTCAGGAGTTGGATACGAGTAGTCCGGAGTACTACAAAATAAAAATCCCCAAAACTATAAAATTAGAAAAGAAAACGAGGGAAGGATGGGACGCAGAAGAAAATCACGAACCGGAGGAGAGAAATGGAAATTCTGAGGATGTCGAATCAGAAGTGGCGGGTAAAGTTAAAGAAGAATTTACACCCGTTTTCTGGGAGAAGGCGAAAGCCAAAGCGGGTAAAAATTTGGGCAAATCAAAAAACAAAGACATAGTAATGGTGAGTTTTTCTTAGTTGTGGTTTTGTTTTCATTAAGTTTATAAAAATTTGAAACTATAAACAATATATACTGGGTTATACTCTGACCTTTTTCATTATATCCTCCCCATAAAGTTCCTGTATCAAAGAAATTAAATTTTCGCGCCTCTTTCAAACCTAAGAATTTGAGAAACTTCGGAAACGTCTAAGTCATCTGTATCTTCTTCAGTCTCGCTTGTGTTTTGATGATGTCAACAGCCGTTTAAACTTAAGTTGAGTGGAATAACTCAGTATATAATGTATATAGTTTTAAGTTTGAAAAGTTCCGAGGGAATTTAAACTTCTTTGATTAGAAATTTGTTTTGAATTTATTTTCTTTTCAGAATCCATACGCGGTAATAAATAATGAATCAAAATCACCGGGGCTAAGGCGGATTTCGTTTGCTCTAGACAGAAACATGGCACAAGAAAATGATGAATATCTGGAAGAAGTTAAAAATTCTCCCAAAGTTCCATTCGATGGTTCGAAAAAGCCAAGTCAAGGCGTTTTAAAGAGTGGACTGTCTCCAAGTCCAGTTAATCCCTTTTATCGGTTTAAGAGAATCAAATTTTAGGCTCAATTAAATTCGTTTTAAGCTAATAGTTCTCAAGTTTGTTTATTTATTTAAATGAAATCTCAGAACCTTGGAGGAATCTATAACAGGAAAGGTCTTAAAGCCTTTTATGAAAAACAATTATGTTTCAAATCTTTGGAAGACGTTTTTAATTTTTTCAAAACTTCTATAAAAGTGTCTTTGGGGATTTGAATGTTGGCAAACTCTCTCATTCGTTTCTTACCCTCTCTTTGGTATGCCAACAATTTCATTCTTCTCGTTACGTCACCTCCGTAAAGTTTTGCAGTCACGTCCTTCCGATAAGGTTTGATTGTACTCCTGGCAACGATAGTGCTTCCGACCGCTGCTTGAATGGCAATCTGTACCTGTTGCCTCGGTATTGTTTTCCCTAGTTTCTCTGTCAATTCTCGACCTATCTGTCGTGCTCTTTCACTAGGAACGATCATCATTAATTCCTCGACTTCTTTACCGTTTATTAAAATGGTCAACCTATCAAGGTGTATCGGAACATAACCGTGGTCTTGGTAATCGAAACTTGCGTAACCGGAGCTTATACTTTTTAGTCTGTCGTGAAAGTCGAACATGATTTCGCTAAGAGGTATTACAAACTTCAACATGACTCTGTCTTTGTCTAAAGGCGTGCTGTCTTCCTGTGTGGCTCTTCTGTTTAAACACTCATCAATAATCTCCTGCATGTTCTGTACAGGAGTGATGATGGTGGCCAAAACAACTGGTTCATACGATTCCGCTATTATTTGTGGCTCGTTGGGATATTCTCGCGGATTTTTTATTTCCACTATTTCACCTCCATATTTCTCTATATTCTTTTTGCCAACAACTTTAATTTTATAAGTGATACTAGGGGCGGTTATAACTGCTTCGGTTTGATATTCTTGTTCGAGTCTTTGCCTGAACACGTCTAAATGAAGCAAACCTAAGAAACCTAATCTCCAGCCTAGACCCAAGGCTTGAGATGTTTCTTTCTCTATCCATACCGATGGATCGTTGAGGCAAAGCTTTTCTATGGCCACTTTTAGTTCTCCATATGCTGACTGATCTCGTGGAAACACACCGGCAAACACCATTGGCTTTGCAAAATCAAAACTTTGTAAAGGTTCGACTGAAACGTCAGCAGCATGAAGAGTGTCTCCTATGTGAGCATCACTAATTGCTTTCATGTTACATCCGATGCAACCTACTTGACCCGCTTCCAAAATTTTAACCGGTTTCTCTTCTGGTATTAATTTACTCGTCGATTTGACGACATATTTCTTCTTCGCTTTGTAACTGACTATTTCATCACCTGTTCGGACTTTTCCACTGCCTACATATATAAACAGAATAACGCCCCGATACCTGTCAAACCAAGAATCAATTAGAAGAGCTCTAAAAGGGGAGTTCCGACAAACGTTCGGAGGAGGAACTCTTTCTATAACAGCTTTTAACAGTTCTTCAACACCCTGTCCTGTTTTTGCGGAAATTCTTAACACAGACGATTTCTCAAAGTCGAACAAAGTTTCCAGCTCATTTTCAACTCTCTCTGGATCAGCATTGGGAAGATCAATTTTATTCAAAACAGGAATAATCGTCAGATCCCTCGTGAACGCCGAATAGAAAGTGGAAACAGTTTGAGCTTGAACACCTTGATTAGCATCGATGAGGAGTATGACTCCTTGGCAAGCAAAAAGCGACCTGCTCACTTCATTTGAGAAATCAACATGACCTGGAGTATCGATCAGGTTAAGAAGATAATCGGTGTTGTTATAATTATAAGACAAAGAAGCAGACACCGCTTTAACAGTGATCCCTCTTTCTCTTTCCACTGGTAACCTATCCAAAACTTGTTTGTTTTGCTTGCTTTGTGATATGACTCCTGTTATCTCTAGAAACCGATCCGCCAAAGTACTTTTCCCGTGATCGACGTGTGCGATTATGCAAAAATTCCTAATATTTTCCAAAGGTACGCTGTCATCCTGTTTTGCTGTTGAACTTTTGGCTGAGAAAAATTTTTGTAAATTCCAACACTGATGGCGCCACAACAGCTTTTTCTTCAATTTGATACGGCTGGTGGTTGAATTTCCCACAGTCCACACAATCTTAAACACTTCTGACAGCTAAAACATTAAATTTAAAAAGTTTAAATGATAATTTTGAATCCCTGTCAAGTTTGGACTTTGGTTAGATTTGGATTTTGTTGTAGAAATGGTTAATACAATTTTCAAAATGGAAAATTTGTTTCCCTCACTTTCAAAACATCAAAATTATTTTGAAATTATATCTGAATAAAACAGACCTAAGACATCCGAACAGGCAGGTATTGAGAAGAGATGTCGAAACCTTTCTTCAAAAATTACCCCAGCTCGAAGTAGAAAAATAAAAAACTTCCAATTATACCATATGACAGTCTCAATTTAATAATAAACTTAATTGGACAAGGAAATATGGACTGTTCATAGCCAACATTTACTGTTGCAGTGCGAATAAAACTGATGCAAATTTACAAGAAAAAAAAAGAGGCAGTCACTGGGCATGTGATTTTTCACAGATGGAAAATTTACAAAATAAATAGTATTTAAGATAACCTTGGCAATAAAAGGGGCAGTGATAATGAAAATCATGATTCACAAAGAAAACTACCATTATTTACAAAATAAATATTCCAATTAAGCATTTTCTCTTTAAGAGTTAAGTCCAATCACAGGGCATTCCCTAATTACTCCTCGCTTTCGTTATTCAATAATGAACTTTTGACACCATCAGCATTCCCTCCAATAAAAATTTTGGGCCCTTAAATGGGCTTATTTATTTTAAGCATATTCTAAAAATAATTCTCTGTCCACCTTTTCACCCTTTAAAGTGGTCAATCACAGTAGGACATGAAACTGTGAGGTTGTTAACAATATTTCTCACTCGAATGTTTTTTCTCTCTCTCTCTCTAATTAATTACTTTTACTATGAATTGATAAAATCATTTACCCTGTTACATAATTTGGCGAGAATTTAGCCTTCTCCTTTGATTATAATTATTCTAAACATCACAAATAATTTAAAAACTCACCATTATAAATTACTTTGCTGACCCTGTTCAATGACAAATTCCTTTTGTCAACTGATTTTGCCTTTAAGAAACTTAAATCTCAGACAGTATCTAAAAGAATAAGTGGTTTCCATGCAGTTTATATTGATATTTGTCTTCTTTTTTTTTAATGAAAAATATTACAATTCTATTCTTGATACTGGAAAGAAATTATCTGAGCCCTCTCTCAAAATTAAACTTTTGATAGTTTTCGTTGATTAATTAATTAGATATAACACTAAACTTTTTAATAGTTTGTTTGATTGTGATATAGATTCATTTTTTCATTAATTATTTGATAAATGAGGGAGTATTTTATAGGTTAACCGGAAAAATTGAAAAAATAAAAATAAACGGTTTTGTGATTGCAGTTTAAAAGGTTTCTCCTCTAGAACCACGTTCAAATCAAAGATGTCTGAACGTACCCTTGCTTTGTGAGTTTCATAAACGTTATTAGTAAGGCGTATCCTGACTAGACTTTTTTTATTTATTATTAATCAAATTGAAGAGAACATGCCTCAAAGTCATTAAAGATCGTCTGATTGAATCTAACCTCGATTCTTGCCACCATTTAATTCGTTTATCAGAAGTCTACTTAGCAGTTCTTATGGCCCTTAACCAACGAGGCCTGCCATATTATAAGAAGCCTGATTACCCTTGCAAATTTGATTACCCAAATTTTTATTTGGCAACAAAAAAAAGCAAATTCGCTCATCTCTTGATTCTCTTGAATTCCTTATTAAGAGCTTAATAGAATTTTATTAAAACTGCTGATGATTTTATTTGGTCCCTCAGCTTAGTGATTAGGTTTTCTTCTTCCACTTCTCTCTTCAGATTTTGTTAATGGTTGAATTAATGTGGTGATTTGATTAAAAAATAAGTCAAACAGCTTCTAAACCATTTCCAATACTCAAATCCAAAAGTTGTCTTTTTGTTAACTTATTTACAACTTAATTTAGAGTTTTATTTAGCCTTCTAGTTTGGCTGAGAGTAGTGTAAAACCTCTTTAGTAACAATGGCCACTTATCTTTTTAATAATCCATCCTAGCTGATCGAGTAGAAATGTTTGAATGATACAAGATAAAATCAGAAAGAAAAATAGAAAGAAATTTTGATTAATGAACCGCCTCAAGTTCTTCACCCTTCGAACATCACGCACAATGTTGATGTACATAGCATACGCTGCATTATGAGGTCATCTAGACGTTGGGTTTGGCCAAACTTATTTATTCCATTTGAATATAAATATAAGATAATAATTAGATTGATGAAGAGCTAATTACGACGATTTCCTCTTCCTGCGAAACCGATCACGTTGAAAATAAGTTCATCAGGAAGACAAGAAAAAAGTCACTTCCTGCCAGACTGGGAATGAAAATGCGCCGAAAGATTCGGTCATTTGACAACTGTCACACATAGTAGGCCAAGGGAGTACACGCTAGAAGGAAAAACGTTTTACCATCCACCGAAATTGACCTCTGCCAATGTAGATTCTATTAAAGAATTGCGCATTCGAATAATGGATACTGTTTTCTTTTGTTGGGTCCTTTTTTTAAGTACTGGGTCATAGATCAGAGATTTGCGGGTGAGGGTCATAAGGGCTTTCTTGGGTTGTTCAAAAAAAAAGTTATTTGTCGAAGATCTCTCAAAACCAGAGTTTCCAGTCTTTAGTTTCTCTTCTGGTTAAATGATTTAGTGCAAAAGAATCCTTAGAAACTGGCGACATTTGGTAAATTTGATTTCTTGTACTCTAAGCTTATTTCTGGGTGTTGAAAATTTGAAATTTTGGCCCATGGTTTTTAACACACCCTAAATTTCAAGTATGCCATTTTTATTTTACGGCCATTTTTGGCTGCGACCTCAATACTGCTTAATTTTTCCTCTTTGCTTCTTCTTCCTGTCGCTTCCTCCAATATTCTCTCATCTAGTTCCTATGAGCTCTTTTCCTCTCCACGGACCATGCTTAATCAGTATTTAGCCTGGTTTTAGGCATAAACCGCTGTGGTTCTAGTTTGTCTTCATCCTGATTGATTCCCAGTTCCTTAAGATCTTTTCCATCTCGAAGAACCACACCGGTCTTGCCTTTTTCTTCAGAAACTACTGGAAGATCGTATTTGTAAGTCTTCCTGGATTCATTCTGCTCGATTGTCCGTAGACGGTTATCCTTCTCTTCCTCATGACAAATGAGATCCTGAGGGAGGTACGTGTTTAACCCATCTTCCCCTGCTCTTCTTGACTTGACCCAAGACCCAGTCTTCTGCTTTCCTCTGTTCTTTTGAATAAAACCCCATCTGAGCTAACTACTTAGTGTCTCATACATAAAGATGGGTGGTAGTTAAATGAGGGTGAAAAGAGGTTGTCTATATATATTTAGAAGTGCAATGTTCCCACTCAGAAAATGAATAGATAGATGAGTCAGATGGGATGAGCTCTTCCGCCGCGACAGTCTGTCTCGTGCTATCACATGATGAACATTTTCCATACGTTCTCTGGGTCTTTAATCTCATCTTGCTTTGTTTTTGTCTTTTTAAATAAACTGTTTACAAGAAGGACATAAATATTTTGACAAAAATAATCGCAAATTATGTATTTATTATTTTTTTTCTTTTATCTAAAATTTTCTTAAAAATAAAGGTAAAGGCTTTGTTTATAGTCAAAGAACTTAAGACGACATTTTTTCTACCCCGTACTAACTGCCACCTGGCTCTAAGTGAGACATTAAGTAGTTGTTCTGGCTTTAAAGGGGCTTTGTATCTAGAGAACAGACCAGTGTCTTAACCACAGGAATTGGAAAACGGATGTGACTGGAGGTACTTACTATAGGATGGGATAGACGATATTTAGCATCATTACCATCATCTATCAACATACTGTTGTCGGTTGTTTTACATGTGTTATGCATGTATTATGTGTTACGTCTGGGAATCCTAAGCAGCATACCTCGAGGTGGAAGTCATAAATGGTCTGTGATGCCCTCAGCCACGAAAATGAGATTTCTCAGTACAGGCGACAATCGATGAGTTCTACACCCGAATAATGAGTGACAGGGTAGTTTTCCTAACTATCAGACAATTTAAGACCAACAGATACATTTTGCCGCTGCAGAGGGAAGTAGACAGTTATCTGACACCCCCTTCAATGACCCTGGAAGAAGATAAACAATTCAACAGAGTGATCAGAGAAAGAACTGAAAGAACCACGGGTATATAAAGGAACGGTCATCCAGAGAATCGATCAGATTCGGTTATTCGCATACCGGACGTTCGATGTTCGGGTATTCGCTACTTCGGAGTTCATACTTTACAGTCTTGGTACTCAAACTGCGGCCCACCAAGCACTACTGAGTGGCCCAGTGGAAACCGCTTGAGTCAAAATTTGTGAAAGGTCGATTGCTCATCGTTAAGTCTGAACTATAGTGTCTGACCAGTACGAAAATGTTCGGACCTGAGCTCAGAAACAACACATCTTTATGAGGCAATATACAGAAAATACATACAGAAGCAGACCGACAGATGATCCTCTGAGGGTGGACTGTATGCGGACTTGTAAAATCATTTTTTTTGGCCCAGTCACAATGGTCACACTGGGAATTTGGCCCAGGAAGGAAAAAGCTCGAGTACCAAGGCTTTACAGCTAGTGATCGAAGGGCTGAAATCTTAAAACCAGAATCACAAGACTCAAACAGAAACATAGATTAGTCAAGTCTTCTTCCTAATTATTTAACAAGTCCCCTTAAAACCTTTTGGATCTCGACATAACACGCATAATGACTAATAATTACAAAATTGAACATAGTTCAACGACTTATTCAAAACATATCTCAAATTCCTGTCAACAGCTATAGCCTCCTCCAACCTTCCAAACTACTACCAGCCTGTCTTCTACAACCTCTTATTTTATATTTTCAGTCTGATATTACAAATTTAATCTCGAAACGAAATAAACCGTTATATAATACATTACATCTATTCGTATAATTTATTCTTTCTAATTTTAATTAAATTGTCTAATTAATGATAAAATCCACCTCTCGCATGTCCCTCTAGCCTTTTCTAAAACTCATTCTTCAGAAACCTTTCACCTCTTATTTGCACTTGTCCAACTTTTGTTGGCAACTTGTTTTTTACTGTTTTTCTGAAAAATAAAACCGATAAGAGACTTGTGAAGTTCTACGAAGAAACAAGTACAACGTGCGACGTCAGTTAGAGATTTTAGGTCAGAATTTCATCTTCTTCCAACGTGAAGAAAGGGAAATGGCTGTTGTTATTATAATTAATACTCATGTCCATTTTATTTTTAAAAATATCTTCAAAACTTCCGTATAAAAACAAAAATGATTCAGATCTGGCGATGTGTTCTCTCTTTTTTGTGCGTGTCTCTCTCTCTCTTTATATTTTGACCTCTTGTATCAATATTTATAGGAAAGGTCAAAGTCCGAGTTCCCCATTTCCAAACAGAATTATGCAGAACGTTAATTAATGCGAAATTTTTAGGTGTTTTCGGGTTTTTGTGTCCAAGCCTGGCTTTCTCGTGTTCGATTTTATCATACTAGACCCAATTCGACTTATCCTCGATTCTCGTTATCGCTAGACCCAGTTTCGTCGGGTATCGAAAATTATAAATTTTTTTTCTGTTGTGTGCTGTTTTAATGACCCCCAAATCCGTTCCCCCACGCTCCAAATAATTCAGTTTTTCGAGAGAATTTTTTATTTGCGTTATTAAAATTGGAAAAACTTGACCTTTATTCGCTCTAAGCTTTTGAACAATTCGAATAATGTAAATAAAAGAAAGGTTCATAAACTAAGTCAGACGTCTCTGGTCATCGACCTGATAATTGGAATCAACACTGTTCAAGTGCAATGGATTTTAAGACAAGTTCAAAACCCTTGAAGAGACCCAAAAGAGAGACAGAGAGAGAGTAACGGTCGGTGAAAAATGCATAGATGAATACAACAAAAATATATTTCCTTAATAAAAATTTCGTCAAACTTTGAACTAATTTTTTTGCTGCCACAATTAATAAGATTTTCTCAGGCTGATAGACATTGCTTGGATGATTATTCTGTCTCCTTCTCCCAAAATCTTAACGGTGCTTAGTGCTGACAATAAATCAACTGGATGACAAAGTTGTTGTTAGTGCTATCTACTCATCAACACGTATCTACCAAACTGTCCGCAACAAAACAGTAATCCGTTAAAAGTTCAAACGATTCTCAGACTTGGTACTAACTTGGTGGTGAGTATATAAAAAATTTATTTATACCTCCCAACGAGGAGTCAAAGAAACGTGACGAGTACGGTAATTGAACATGTTCTAACAAACAACTCGGACCTCCTTAAAGCGTTTTAACTTATCCTCGGTAGGGTATCATCAGAACATGATCGAGAGAGTACAACAGAACAAAGTCTTGACGAGAGAACAAACATGTTTCCAATAATCACTCAGCTGATATCGTTGGGTAAGACATTTCTTCGAAATCATGGTCACGCGAAGTCAGGATAGATGACAGGACCAAGATAAAACCAAGGCTTCAAAGCCCTAAAACCGACTTGATTTATAATTTCAAAGTCCCAACACATACAAAACAAAGTTTTCTAATCGAAAAATGTGCCACAGAGACATTTGGAACAAATCCCAAGATAGATAATCAAAATTTGAGAGTGTGAGTAGTAGTAACAATAAGCTCAAACCATCATGTTCCATGTTCATCAGTTCACACTGTTACCAGTATGTAAAAATAGTCAGCAATGTTAGTGGTGCTCTTTAACTGTCAGCTGACAACTTTAATCTTGATTTTACCTTGCGCTCATCTTTGTATATTAATTATATTCGCAGGGAAAATTTCAATAAGTTATAAATTCGGTGATGAGTCAGGCGATCTTTGCGCAGACAGACTGATGATCTCTGAACTTATTTATCCTGTCGCTTTCTTGGCAACAGAATAAGGGATATTATAGCAAAAAGTGTCTTAGAAAGTTGCTCCAGCAGAGTGAAACAGCTTTCACTCAAAAAACTGTTTTTTCAGTCACCTCACTGACTAGATTTTCGTGAAATGATTACTTCCAAAACCCTTCTTCAAACAAATCAGCTATTTCTCTTATTTGCTGCTGTTATTTATAAAACAAGGCTATAAAACTGTTTTACTCAATAGACTGAATGTAATTTGGCCCCGAGAGATGGATTCCAGTTTTGAAAATCATACCTGAAACTTCTCGACTTGAGGTAGGTCATCGAATATCTGGCGTTCCGCCAAATTCTTGATGAAATCATCTCAATGAAATACCAGGTACGCTATACACGAATTTCTGGTTTGAACCTTTAAATGTGAGTTCGTTTTAACCAGTTTGGTTAAATTTTGTTGTTCAATAGAGTTAGAAGGTGAATTACTGAGAGCCATCCTGATCGAGTAACCATACCAACTCACTTTCGATAGACAAAGTTGTTTCTGATTTCCTCCCTCAGTCAGTTTTTTGGTGGTCCTGAAAACAAAATTAACAAAAAGTTGTAGAATGAAAAACTGAGAAGTAAAGACAAAAATGAAGCAAAATCCTCAAGTCAGAAAAATGAGCAAAACACTGCAGAATGAAATTCCGAATGAGAAATGGAGGCAAGAATGAAGAGACAAACTGCAAATTGTAGCACCAAAAGGAAAATGAAGACAAAGATATAAGGCACAAATTATAAAATGAGGGAAAAACAAAGACAAAGTGCAAAAGTGAGACAGTGAAGTTAGCAAATAAAAATTAAGACAGAAGTAAACAGAAAACTAGGTCGGAGTGAAGCCCTTTAGAAAATAAAGACCAAAACGAGCCAAAAAAAAACTGCAGAATGACATACTCAAGTCAAAATTAACTCAAAAATGACCCAAATACTGTTGAAAGGAGTGCTTAAATCAAAACAAAGACAAATAAGAACAGATAAAACTGCAGAATGAAGTACTTTTCTGAGAATGAAGAAACAGAATAAGGAAGAATCGTGCTATCAATGAGTTTAAACTTCCGCAACAGTTGTCATACTTTAAACTCAGTCCTGATGATGTTAACAAAATGTTGGTAGTTACTGCATAAACACTCAGTGGTTATTGGGTATATGTGGTGGTCGTGAACGAGTCACAAAGACGCGCTCAGACTTCTAGAAAAGAGTCTGGACGAGGTAGATATAAACATAACACGCATCCAACAGGATGTCGGTCAGTGCAGTAACTGCAGCGAAGTAACTCTAACGGCTACTGGAACGACCGTAGATGTTATTTATTTTACTCAATTTATTTCGTGGCCTTTGTCTCATCAACAGTATAATTTGAAGGATAATACCGCCAGTGGTTTAAAAAGAAACGAAGGAGTAACAGAACCAATTCCAAAACCTTCTGCATCAAGCTCACCTTCTGCCCACCCCTGCATCAAGCTCATAAACCGACCAGCTAAAAATGTATTAAAAATATCCCTTCTCAGTCAGTTACATAATATCTACAGCAAATAATACTTAAAAAAAACTTAACAGATATAAAAATAATCCAAGGTCTTCGACACCGTTTCCTCAACGCCTTAGAAACCGATGACTATTATAAATATAAAAGGAATCAAACGCATTTATTAACCTATTTTTAATAAACAAGCAAAATCGTGTTGTAAATATTTTTGTATACAGATTAATTTACACTACCGATTTTTCCTGATTCTGAGTAAATTTTTGAGAAATGACGTCACTCAAGACATCCTGGTTACAAAAGAAAATAATAACAAATAAATTAAATAAAAATTATTAATCTCCAAATTCATACTCGGAAGTTGTCAGAAAGATGCACGAATCTAATTTACCTTTAGTAGCCAAAAGTGTTTTTCTTAATAGCGCAAATTATCTTATCTCTAGCTGATTTGACCCATATTTCTGTGGGGCAAGGCTTCGTGTCAAATAACAAAAAAAAATTATAATAAATTTTTTTAAAATGATTACATCAAATTTTTAAAT
This sequence comes from Columbicola columbae, assembly GCA_016920875.1. Lineage (NCBI taxonomy): Eukaryota > Metazoa > Arthropoda > Insecta > Psocodea > Philopteridae > Columbicola > Columbicola columbae. The sequence continues at coordinate 6,061,240 of JADMLL010000005.1, read as the reverse complement.
ATAAATTCGATAATTGTTGCCGCTTCCGAATCTATTCGTGCTGGATACCGTCCTTCAAGCATTCAGATCACACAAGTTAGATAACTCATCTCCATGGTTTAGTTATTAATTATACAGTAAAATCTGTGTGGTTTATGTTCGGTCCAAATCGGATGATACTGTTCGTTTTTCGAATTTGTGGTCAATTTGAAATTGAAATTGTCTTGTGTGTCACTTGAGAACGGAGAGTGGGCATCAACCTCAAGGAGAAAGCATTCAGACTAAGGCACGTGATTGCTTGGGATTTTAGGAAGGCATTCCATGATTGTACAAAGGGCTGGCGAGGACAGTCTTAATTTATGCTTGGAAGCCCTAGACACTCACGAAGTCCGAAGAAAGGCTCCTCAAAAAATTCTCCGGCCGATCAAGGAAGGTGACTCCTGGAGGAGGACGAGCTCTTCGAAAAGAAGGATATCGTCACCTCCATCAAGCTCAAGAGGTTGGAATGGGAGGCCGTATCTTAAAATTCAATGACAGGCTTATTCTCAAAATCTTTAACGGAAAACGACGAGGGAAGCAGACGAGTAGGCCCCAACATAAGGTGGGAAGACGTCCGAGAGCTTCGAATCTAAAACTGGAGGAGATGCGCATTGAATAGGGCGGAATGGAGAACACTCTTGCAGAAGGCCAAGACCCACAGGGCTGTGGAGCTAATGTATAATATATTAATAAATCCATGATTGTGGTGCGGGTCAGATTGGGTATGTAAGCAGTAATTTGTAGACATTCTGTTATCAGGTCGGTCAGTAAATTTTGTGTCATAAACTACACTCACGAATTCGTTTCCTGTTGTGTCCATCTATTTTGAGAACAGTAACACAGTAACAAGTAGTTTTTAAACTTACTGGAAACTGTACGACTATAAGCCTTTCACAAAATACCACAGTAAAATGTTAAACCAAACCGAATCAAACGTTTCGCCAACGTATAGATTTTAGCATCGACAGCTATGAGACAAAAATGAGGAATAATAGCTGCAAAATGCCTCAAACAGACAGACCATTAGTGGTCAGGATTACGTTAACTGTACAACAGTAAATAACCGTAAACATATAATAAACATACCAAAAAATAACTGCAGACCTGTATACAGTATATAATAAGTACTTTTACGCCTGTGGGGCGCATAAGGCGTCTACAAGCGTCCACCATCGGACTCGGTTGAGGACTATATTCTTTGCTGCATCCCAAGTTGTTTCTGCCGCAGCCAGCTTACCTTCAACTCTTCGACTTCACGTCTTCCTCTTCTTCAGTTTTCTCAGGGATTCAAGTCGAGGGCTTGCTATGGGATCTGGTTTGATGGATTTACATATATCATATGACATACACATAGATGGGGGCGTAGATATATGTATAAATAAAATTTATTCTTGAACCTTTGGTTCAAAATGTATATTAATATACATCTTATGAATGTTGTATGAATGAATATTGTAAATTAAATTGAATTGAATTTAGTATAAAATATATTTAATAGTATTAATACTAAATTCATTTTTTTTCCTGTTGGATTTGTGGTGGTGGTTTTAATCCCTTTTTTTGGGTATAACAGGATGCGGGAGGAGGATTCGAACCAATGATCATTGCGTCCAAGTCAGGAACTTTAACCACTACACTACTCCTCCTATTTTCCTGTTGAATTTATCCCTACAGCGTGTATAATTAAAATTCCTCAATAATTAAAAAAATTTCATGGTTTTCACCCAAATTTGGAGTAAGCAAGTTCCCATCATAATACTCAACGAGGAGGAGTGATGTTAAAATTTTCACAAGGACAATTTAAAAGCATTTTCAAAAACAAAAATTTTACTTAATAGATGCAAAAACCATTTTCTGTAAAAAGTGAGAGGATCGACTTGATTTATTCAAAATTTTTAAAAGGGATAAAAACCTTTTTAAGTGCAAACTTTCAAAATTTGTGTTAAAAGCTCTTCGAGGAAAACACCTGAAGGGAATCATTTGCGTTAGTCTAAGGTGACGTAAAATTTTACCAAATATTTTTGCTGAGAGATACTTCTTGATAAAGAAAACATGACACCTTTTAGTGTGAAGACGTCAATGCAAATCATTCGTACGTATTTCGCGTGCGTGGATTAGTTGTAAAATCTTAAACACTGCCTAAAAGTGAAACTGGCCTTTAACCCGATCGCATAATTACGTAGCAATAAACCTACAATAATCACCTTCAGACATTTTTTTTTAACTTGACGCCAATTATGTTCCTTTTGTCAAATCAGGGGTGTCAACCGACTCTCTAGGTAACTTTTTTGAGAGCCATTGAAGAGAATTTAGGAAACTCTATTATTAGACGAGTACCTCTTACCACTCATACTAAATGACTCGTGTTTCAATTGACAGCTCTCATTCATTACAAAAACGTGTGGAATCGATTATGAAAATATTCCTGTTGTTAAACCTCCTGTCAGCTATCGACTTTCCAGTGTAGTTGAGTTATTCTGGATGTTTTTGGTTGGAACTTTTAACACAAAAATAGAACTCATATTTGAGAGTTTTCTAAACCAGTTCAGTGGTGATTGAATAACAAAATTATAATATTTGAGAAGATAACTGCCTATCACTAAAATGAGTTCATTGGTATCAAAATTTAAAGTTGATCGGTTTCAGCAATTTAGCACTGTGTGTGTTTCAACTGTCCTTCAGGACAGATTCTTTCCTTCTAATTCAAATTTTCTCTGGAATTACCAACGTTTTAAGTAGTATAGTTTAGTATTAATATCGTTTTTCAACCTTTGGTATGACAGGATACCTGAGGAGGGTTTGAACCCACAACCACAACTCGTATGGTCGAGCACTTTAACCACAACACCAGGCCTTCCGACCACCATTTAATATATCCTAATGATAATCCATCTCTTTAGGCCTTTTCTCTTCTTTGAGTCAGTTTCTTCTGACTTTTTTAAAAGTTAGTATATGATTTTGATAAAATGTCTAAAGCCTTTCCAAATTTATATACACCAGCTTATTTGGTAACTTAGGGGCCATTTCTTTAGGGCTAGATTATTGGCTAGAATATTTAGACTATTAAGTCCAACTGGTATTAAAATCAGTCTGCAAACTGATGAGAAATCCATTTCATAAATCAGATGCCCCAAATTTAATTCAAACACAGATCACGACACCTCAAATTTTCTTAAAATTGTCATTTAGGTAAGGAATCAGACAAATGTATAATTCAATCGAGTTTTAAGTCTGTTTTTCACCCTTGAGTATAAAAGGATGCTGGAAGAGGTTCAAACTCTCAACTATTACTTCGCTGCTGAGCCACAACACCACGCCCCTCCCCCCACAGAAAAAAATGTTATGCAAGCCAAAATTTGGGTAGCAGAAAAGCTAAAGACAATCGACATTCAGACTAAAACCACTATCACAGAGGTATTATAGCTGTAGACCAGAGGTGCGCAAACCAGGGGTCCCCAGAAGATTGTTGAGGGTCGCCAAATTTTTCTAAATTTCGAATTTATCGCCGAACATGGATAAGTAGAAACTTGCAGCCTCATATATCCCATTAAAGGGCAATTCTACTAATTTTTATGTTGTATAAAAAGTATATTCTCAAAATTATAAAAATAATCAATATTTTTCATATTTGATGATGTTTGTATTCGATGAAATGAAATAAATGCGCGAACTATATTTTGTATGTGAACATCTATCTCAAGAAGTCGCCAAAATTTTTCTCTCTACTGAAGGGATCCCAGTCAGAAAAAGTTTGAGCACCACTACTGTAGACCACTGTTATGAGCCTCCTCCGTAGCGTTAATACAATAGACGGCTGTAACAACCACCGAACAATATCTAGTCTAATCAAAAGAGAAAAAACTAGAATAACAACTAAAGCGCCTTGATTATTCATTACTGAATCATCACGATTCTTCAATCAACAATTCATACTCCTAAACAGCCAATTATTTTCCTTTGGTGATATAAATTTGAAAATTTAGAATTTTTAATACCAAATACAACTCAATTAACAATTAAAGCTGCAAGACAAAAACATGACACAATCCACAACCCTGTAAATTGATCGATATGGAAAGTAATTAATTAATTTAAATAGTAAAAATAAAGTTACTCATTAAAAAATGAAAATCAGTCGGATTTCTCATGTTCAAAAATCCGAGTTCAGCGAAAACTACAGCAATCAGTTTTAACAGACGACTAAGTAATTAATAAATAAAATAAAATCAATTTTGAAATCCTCAGTAACCATAATACGGGTAGCCACTAGTAGGATAGTGAAAGATGAGAAGCATAAAACCTGAATGGAAAAGTTTACAAATTAAATTTGATTGAAAACCAAAACGAGCCTTGATAAAGACCAATAAACTGGAATGCCCACTTGCAAAAAAATAATAATCACACCAAAATCAGAAACAAAAATTTTTCTAATAAACAACATAAAAATAAAACAGACAAGCGTCCTTTGAAGTTCAGGGAGACTTTCAACAGCACCTCCCCGAAAACAAGTTTATCAGTTATTATAGAATCACGCCTTTGGGGTGTGCTATCAGTTATATTCATCACAAAACCATTGAGAGAAATTTTTATAAATTTCACTAACGGAGCAAACCCATTGGTCAAAATTTGTACAGAAAAAGGAGAGTCATCCCCGGGTATAGAATGGGCCCCCACTTTCCCAAGATGAGAAAAACGGCCGACAGAAATATCGGAAGTTGGAAATATTGAACAAACGAGGAGAAAAGGGGGGAAAAAAAGTTTTGACAAAGACATTGTGAATACTTTGCCTTCCCACGTGACAGTAAGTTGATAAAAAGTAGATCCTTGATCCAACTTTCTTCAGACATCAATTCGCGGTCTTCCAAACATCTGACTGAATGTGACACGATCGGTTTTTGCCGGTTTCCGTCGTCTCTTCTCCGTGGTTCTCGTCATTTTAGTTTTCAGAAACAATGTTTGTGTCTCTATTTAGTTCTAATTAACAGTGAAATTAGTGAAATTTTAGATTTACAAATTATACATTTTTTGGTGAACAAAAATTCAAACCAACAAGAAGAAATGCAGAACAAAACAATGAGAAAGTTGATGTTCGCTTTCAAGGTAGATATTATCATTTTTAATTTAAATTTACAAGTGTGGGATTCCAGATAAAATTTTTTTTCAATTTTGAGAAAATTTTTTCATCAAAATTTCTCAAAACTTTTTTAGCAAATATTAAATGGGAGATTCTATGATACACCACCAGTCTTTTAAATGAAACTATTTTGGATAAAGCCATCGATGACATTCTACCAAACACTATTATCTACCTACCATCAGTCTTTAATTAACTAAATCAGTCATCTTAACTGTCGTGTATAAGAAACTTTTCAATTTCCAAATCTCGCTTTCAAAGAAAATTTAAATAATGGCTGAAACTAAACAAGAAACTATTTCATATTTAGAAATGAATTTCTAGAAATAAATAAATAATTATTTATTAGTTTCATTCAATAAATAAATAAGTGATCGTCGGGTTTTAAGATAGTATATAATGAATGTTTCATGACTGATTGCTTCTTAAACCTAATAAGCAAACACCAGAAAAATTTTTAAACCCATTATAGTCTTAAAAATAGCTTAAAATTAAAAGAAGGACTTTTTTGAGTTTTAGATTTAAATTTATTTATAACAAACCCAAATTTTTAAAAATTTATCCCCAAAAAAACCTCCAACCTGTCCCCGAGGAAGGGATTATAAGTGTTTGGTACGACAGAGGGTTTGTAATTTGCTGGGAAACGGACATATATCCAAGCCCCAGTAGCTGACGGGAAAGAATTTTAGTTAATTGGAAACTTAGAAACAGCAGACAAACAGAATAGTCTCCTCTGCCGTATTTGATAATTCACTTATAATTTTATTATTATTTATTTAATAAATAATATCTTTTCGATTTAGTATACATAAATAAATTGCAACCCATATTCAAGAAACCCAATTTTGGCTTTGGTTAGTATGATTTTCAACCCATTTTTAACCCTTGACTATAACATGTGGAAGAGGATTCGAACCCACGGCCATAACTTCTATAGTCAGAGGTATATAGTCACCTCTCACCAACAAGCCTACTTCATACAATCAAACCTAATTCAACCACCCAATATAACAATAACTCAAGCTCGTCTAGTAACCTCCTCTATATCTCATAGACTACGATTATCTCACTAAAAATTTTTGTTTCAGATGAGCCTTCAACACCCCGTAATCCTACTAGTTTTGTTAATGCTAATATTCATTCTTCAAGATAGCTTAGCGGAAGCAAAGCCATACGATATGTGGTCGAGCTACCAAAGTTTAATACCCAAAAGCGAAACCGATTGTGATATAAACGTAAGTTTTCATTCTCCATTTATACTTTTTATATTGTGGAAAGTTAAAACCTTTTTTTTGACTTTTGAATTGGTTAAGAATTAAAGTCCAAACACCACCTTAGGTTATCAATCCTAGATTATTCCATTAGCTCTGATTAGAAAGTTTTTTTTTAGTATAATTAAATTGTATAACATGGAAGGAAATGCACGAATCTGATTGGTCTAAATTTTCCGAATGATTAATCGGCTAAAGTAGACAGTTTTAAACTTTTAATTTTCTCAGTCAGTTTAAAAGTTATTTTGCTACTCCTCTTCAAAAATTTATTTGTTCATTTGTGTAAGCAATAAAAATATCGGCGGTTATAGATCATAAATCAAAAACTGAAAATAATTTTAGGTGGCGGACTGAAACATACTTAAAAATTATGGCCACGTATCAAGTCTGCAATTTCTCGTGTTGGATAACAATCTATAAAAGATTCCAAATTTAAATTTTTGAAAAATCCATAGCTCAGATCTCTGACCCATAAATTTAAAACCTTCACGATATCAAAACTACATCTCCTATGAGTTCGATTTGATCATGATCAAGAGACTTAATTTTTGGTCCGAGTTTTCTTCAGTCGTCAAGTAAACGTTGTTAATTGCCGTGATCCGAGCGAACTTCCTCATTAAACGCTGATAGTTTCAATTAATTTCGGTAACAAAATAACAGCAGCATTGACCAAAGTCTCCTCTCATGTTCGAACTATTCTAGATTAGCTCTAACCCCAAAGATGTGACGATTTTTTTAAGCCTCGTGCACTATTTTTTGGTAGATAAAATGCCTCAGCCCGGGGGGTCAAACTGCTTTCTTCGAGTGTAAGCTATCACCAAGCTTTTACATTAAAGTTAATCCCTGCTTGAAGGCGGATGATGAAACTCCAGAGTTTTCACTGTTTTGCTAAGGAGAAGCACTTAGAGATGATTTCGCCCCCACAAACCCCAAACTCCCGGCCTGTATATAGCTGACGTTTTTGATTTTGGGTTTACCGCCCTACCGGAACACTCGATTTGAAAACCATTTCCGATGGTTCAAAAATTAATAACAGTCCTTTCCTTTAATTTTCAGGATGGTATTGAAACACTATGCCAAAGATGTGCGAAGCAAACAAAATCGACTCTCGTATATCCAATGTGCTGTCAAAATCGCGAAGAAGCTAGGGAGTGGTGTCAAAAGTACATCAGCTTTGGTCTCCAATAGTCAATTAATTAATTAATTAATTATCATATACGAAAAACGAATGAATTATTTATACAAATATGACATTATCCAAGAGTGTGAAGTGCGAGTTAACAGTTGGACAAACACCCGAAACAAAAATTTCTAAACACCTCAAAGGAAGGAATGAAAAAGAAATTTGGTCTGAAGGAAGCGAAATGGACTATCAAATTGCTTCAGCATTGATTTCGGCCTCGAGATTGCACAACGGTTATGTGTTTGACGCTTATCTGATTATTATTCGCCTATATTCGTACAATTTGTTCCTATATTAGTCATTAATAAATTAAAAGTGAATCGTTGGCACTCATCGTCTCGTCTTCTTCATCAACGATTTAATTTTATCATTTTTCGAGAGAGAGAGAGAGAAAATCATTTTTCCCCTTAATTAATTTATTTTTATTATAAACGTTCTTGTAAATAATATTATTTCGTAAAAGTTATTCGAAACAGGGTCAAAGGCAATGCAATTGAAGTTTATTTTTAAAAACACACACATACATGATATAAGTAGGTCTGTTACTAATGCGACTGTTCACTTGAACTTTCTAAGCCCTTTGTGGACCGATTCAACTTGTTTGAGAATTGAGCAATAATATTTTCAATTTATTTTTTCAAAATCAATTTATTTACCCTCGAGATACTAAATTTAGGTTTGGATTCATTATCTATTGAAATGGGTTAGACAAAACACCAGTTAATTTTCAACTAGATACCCTGTGTTACTGTTAGTGTCCTTGAGGCTCCTCATAAAACACTAACAGTCTACAAATTTTCGAACCTCCCCAAAAGGGTATGACATCATGTGAATAACTAAACTCACGTTTTTGGCAAGTGAACAGAGGAAAAGTCATCACGGGGGCGATTTTAGTTTCTTTTTTTTTATTTAGATGCCGATGAAATTCTTTTATTTGTTTTAACAGTTAGAATTCTAAATATAAACTAACTCGAATATTTTTAGAAAACAATAATATACTGAGGAGAAAATTAGGTGAAGTCGATAATGGTTCACGTCTGCGAAATATTTTCATTCTCAAACCCACTTTCAAAGATCAAAAGAAAAAATCTCGATCGTCGCGTCCAACTTTTCCAAAATTATTTCAAAGCCTGGTTTCAAATCCCTGACATTTCAATAAATAAACAAAATTCAAACGGAAAGTTTTTTTCAATTCAATTGCATTAAAAATAAATAAATAAATTATAAAAAGTTCCTTGTCGTTAAATTTTTCTCACATACAACACTTGATCTCATCTTTCTTTGTAAATGTTGTTAAGGTGATTGTAAAAATTTATACACCCGATCGGGAAGTATGTATCGTGATTTTCCTTGTTTATTATTATTTATTTTACAATCATCTTACAGCACATACAAAAAAAAACTGTCTTTAAAAACAATTAATTTAGTATGTGGCTTTAATTTATAAAAAATTATTTCTTGTATATATGCTTGTAATTAAGTAGTCTTTTCAAGCTGTCTTGCTCTTTGCTATTGTATTACTATGTATGTACGTTTTGATAGTTTAGACTCGGCTTATATTTAAAAAAACGAAATATTACAAAAACTAAACTCGAATTGTATTTACCAAACAATATAGTTTGAAAAATAAAATTTTTAATTTATTTAAATAACCTAAATCCAAATTTCATTCAAATTCCTGGGGAACGGTTTTATTGAATTCATGTGAAATGATTATATTGAATTGGTTTTGCTATCTGGTTGCTATACAGCTGAATTTGAGATAGTTTATCCTTTCAACTTCAGAGAGTTACGTGTTCATGGGCAATAAATGTTTGAGGTGTTGACCTCTCCTACATCTTCACCTTTGTTGGGTTATCAGCATAAGTTTTCAAAACCATAATCTGGAAACTAAGGCCACCTAGGAGCCCACATAGTATTGTACTATGTATAAAGACTTGTACTTTGGATAACTTCAACACTAAGGTTTCAAAAGGGTAGGAAATAGTGGTTTAAATCCAATTTTTCACCTTTTTGGGTATAACAGGATGCGGGAGGAGGATTCGAACTCAAGACCATAACCTCCAAGTCAGGAACTTTAACCACTACACTACTCCTCCAATCCAATAAGTTGTGACTCTTTTGCTCATAAATAAATTAGAGCTGGGAAGGTTTGCTTTTCACACGCCCCATTTTTAGCAAAACGATAGAAAAACAACTACAACGCCATCTTTTATGATAGTGTAACATCTGCTGGAAATTATCAAACGGTTATATTGTAATTCGATGATAGTAATCGATCAACATCTTTATCATTTATATTTTTATTATTCATCGACATAGTTTCAAGTTTCTATAATTAAAAATCGTAAAAATCACTTTTCCTCCTTTCCCCTCTACACTGCTCCGTCTGACAGTCCAGTCAGTCGTCACCAGGTCTAACTCAACCATCCTAAAAATAAAGAAGGCAAATTTATATTTCGACCTTGAAACTTTCAATCTCGCTTGCCTACAAGATAAGACGATTAAAATTTATTATTTCCATACAGACTGAGAGGGACTTTTATTACTAATAAAAAAAAATTTTAAATAAATACTCAACTGAGTTGATGGAGTTGTCCAGAGGCAAACAAACTCCATCCATGGAACTAAAAATAGTCCCATTAAATCACTTATCAAGACAAATATTTTGTAAAAAATTGTTGGGATTACTCATTAACGGGAAAATACTCTAAGTCGACGGAAAGTGATTATGCTAAGATCGATTGCTGACACAAAACAAACATCACGCCTTTCACGCGAGCTGAATTTTCCTGCGTAAAACCAATCGAATGGACCACGAGTTAATTATTACAAGATACAAATCAAGGAAATAATTGGGGCCTAAAAAACGAGACGTGGAAATTTTTACCACCTTATCGCTACTTTGGTGTCAACCTTACAGTTTATCAAAATCTGCTAAGGCGGAAAACATATGAGTCAAAGAATCATCGTCCGATTTATTTTCGCCACGACTACTTCTGCGGAATAAATATCCGGTTCGAAGACGAAATAACATAATTTCAACAACTCCTCACACTTACCATATATGAATTCATCGATATTTGCTCAATTGCTTTTGTTTACCCTGAATCTTTCGTGGTATTCTAGGTCTTCCGCCGAAAGAGATGGCGTAAACTGGTTGATGGCCGTTTCAAAATCTCCAGCATCAACTGATAACGGTAACTCAATCTCTACGCCTAAAAGTCAGCAGTATGTTATTACTTTGTTAATAAATTAAATTCTCATCGTTCAACGATAATTTTTATAACTACCTTCATCCATTTTATTCACAGCTCTTCTAGCAGCAGAAGACCAAGCGTTGGAACAAACAGCATACAAATCAGCACCGGTAACTTTTTCAGGAAGCTCATTCGCAACTTTTTCCAAATCGACATCGACGTCTAAAGTAAATCTAAAGAATATCAGACAAATAATTACAAATTTGAATAGTTTTTGAATACTTTTAAATGAATACGATCATCTTACTTCCGCGTGAGAGCTTTTAAAACGCTTAATTTAGATTTAAGATCGCTACAGGCTCCAATATAGAACATTTTGTCAAATCTTCCTGGTCGTAGAAGAGCTGGATCAACAAGATCTGGTCGATTCGTTGCTGCTATGATAAACACGCCTTTGTTCTTTTCCAATCCATCCATTTCTGCCAGCAATTGGGAGACTACTCGATCTATTACTCCACCGGAATCGCCGCTTCTACCTCTGCTTGGGGCTAGTGAGTCGAATTCGTCGAAGAAAATTATACAGGGCGAAGCGTTTCTAGCTCGTTCAAATACTAAAACAAACAATCTACCTTAAATCATCTGAGAGAGAAAGGGATCTTTTGTACTATTTGAAGACTAAATAAAAATTTAAACACCTTCTCGAACGTTTTTTTCACTTTGGCCCACATACATGTTCATCAGTTCGGGCCCCTTGACGGATAGGAAATTATAATTGCACTCGGTAGCAATAGCTTTGGCCATCAATGTCTTTCCAGTGCCTGGAGGCCCGTAAAACATGATTCCTGAGCGTTTTAATCCGGAAGCAAAAAGTTTCGGATACTGTAACGGCAAGTTTAAAGTCAGAATAATTTCTTCCTTTAACTCGGCAAGACCTCCGACATCATCCCAATGAACGGATGGAACGTGAGCTGCACCAATCGAATCAGAATAAGCAGCTTCCATGATTTCTATAACAGAAATTTGAACCCAAATTATTAAATAACAGCTGAAAGCTTAAAAATCTTATAAAATTCTCACATCAGGCGTACCTATTCCTTTTTGAAAATGTTGTAAAAGAATAAATCTACTATCTTGTTGAGCTTTACTGCAATCTTCCATTTGAAAGCGGTATGCGTGCTGCGTCAAGAGGACCAAATCAGCAAAGACATACCCCTTTACCTTGTTAGCAACATCCCTCAGGTCATTTAAAGAACAATTCACATTCAATCTTTTGGTCAGCCACTCTAAAATTTGATATGTTTCCTCTCCTTTTGGCGGTTCAAATGTAATAGTCTGAACGAATAACCGTGCTATTGGAGCAACTATATCAGTTGACTTCAAATGGGTTGATCCCACCATTATCAGAGGGTAAGAGTTTGGCTTCCTGATCCAAAGGTGATTTATATGAGTCTCAAAATATCAGTTAGTCTTGCATTCTCATTGTGGTTTTGTTCTCTTCCTAAAAGCTAATTAAAATAAGAATAATGTTATCGAGTACATAAAAAAACTTTGATTCTGATTAATGAAAGACACAGAAAAAGTTTTAAAAGCTTCTCATCTCACAACAGATTCATTACCTCTATATTTTCCAAAAAAACTATACAAGGCACTGTTCTTCTGGCTTTGGCAAAAAGCTGATCAAACTTTCTTTGGATAAGTGAAGGATTCAATCCATAAAAATCAAAACAGTCTGCCTGAATCAAATGCAAACCTAAAGAAGCAGCGACAGCTCTCAAAACAGTTTTCTTTCCAGTCCCTTTCACTCCAGAGAGCAGAAAAATTGGTTTCGGATCAATAATACTTGATTTCAAATACAAATTAAATATCTTCCTGAGCTTTTCATAATATTTGGACAGACCAAATGGACAAAGAGATAATTCAAATCCTAACCCCTGCTGATTTGTAGTGATATATTGCTGATTTGTACTGATATATTCCACATTCCTTGGTGGTAAGTAACCATGTACTGATGAAGTTAAGTACAAACTAGTGTAGTCTTTTACTACATAATAAGATGTATTTTCAGAGGTTCCTGTTAACTTATTTACCTGAAAATATAAACAGCTGACTTCTGTTTTTGTACAATGGAGTAAATAATCAAGATCAAGAAACATTTGTAATACCTGAAAGTAAATTTTTGAGTCACCAAATATGACATATTTTGACATTAAACCTTTTCCATATTCCTTTAGATCAACCTCGAAGATGTCATTCACCTTACAGCACTTCACTTTCTTAAAATATTCCATTAAAATATATTCAATATCTTGGGAAGGATAATCACATGCAGATGATATGTCAGCAACAGCAACAGTCTCAGCAATTGGTAGAAATATATTCTTTTTAGCTCTTTCAACTTTTATTTTATTGATTAATTCATGATGTCTCTCATCCTTCTCCCAGTGCCTAATTATGTTATACAATGTAACATCCGTAACATATAAAACAAAATCCCTAGGCGCGTTTGAAATACACAAACACTGAATATAATAATTCTCAGCAGTATAATCACCTTTGCCTGAATTTTCTTCTAAAGAAGGCATTTTTATTTTCATGCTATATTTTTTACTCGATACTTCTGACCCATCTTTAACTGTAGAATCTGAACACAACTTTGTGACTTTGAGCCAATCTCTATTATTCACAGAAAGAGCAACCAATGTGTTAATGCTTAACAATGCACACGAGTGTAAATCTCCCATAAAATCTCCCATGAAATCTACACCATAACTGCTTTTACGAATTAAATCCTCATAATATTCAAGAGTGATGGCCTTCACCTCCATGGACTTAAATTTTAATCTTGCAATAGCATTTAAATAAATAAATGTTATCAAATATGAAATCTGTTTATATTTGAGCCAAAACAATTTTGAAATAAATGAAAAGAGACGTAGCTGACTGAGAAGTAATTCCTCTGGGATAATTGGTTCCCACTTTTTCTGTTGCATTTTTTTTTTTAAATCTCTGGAAGAAAAACTGATTGATAAAAAATTTTGTAGATATAAAATAGTCAAGAACGATTAGATTAAATTTTAATTACCTCAGATTTGCTTAGAGTAAATCTGTGTTAACAACAAAAAAAAAAATAAAAGTCATTCTGTGGTTTTTATGGCCTGTATCAAATGCATGGTGATGTTATTAAAAACGACTTTGGTACCTAACTGAAAGAGGACATAACCTAAACTGGTTAAAATAATCGCCATTCTAATTTGGATGAAATGGAAATATTTAAGAGCTTTGTGGTTTGAATTTTTGTTAGTGTTTAGTCGCAGGGTAATATTATTGCTTGAGAGATAAGAATATAAATAAATATAATGTATTTTATAGGATTTTATGAAGTTTTTCTTTCAATAAAAAATCCAACGAAACCGTCGCCAGAGAGCACTGCATGTTGTTATATAATTGATGAGAGTTTATATTTTCCGTCACGAGATGGCGGGAACGGGTTTGTTATTGTTTACAACGGTCTGGGAGAATGTATGAAATTACGCGAAGGTCGTTGTTCAGCGATGAAGAAATAAATAGGCCGTGACGTCACTTAAACGGAAAGTTACTCATACTACTTGAAATCACAAACGCTTTAATCTCCATGTTAAGCTTATCTAATCGCACAGTTTTTACGCGTTTGTTTTTTTATTTCATAGGTAGGGATGGCGTGTGACACGTACGCACGGTCAGTCATCACGAGAAACTCAATTGGGAAGGATAGTTGGTGCTAGTTTTGTCTCGAAGTTGTGGGAGAAGTTAACCTTTGACAGTGACAATTAGTGTTAATTATCAAAAGAATACGAATTGATACTTTTTTTTAAATAAAATATTTATTTATCGAGAAAAAAAGCGATAGTAGACTGATTAAAAGTTTTAGTTTTTTTAAAAAATAATTTTAGTTGTTTTTGGTTTTTAATTTCAAAAATGGCAACCGATGCTCAGAGATTGATTAGCATTTCGTTAACGAAAATTGCTCAATCGAGAACGCAACGTGGTGGTGTTAGTTTACATCGTAATCTTTTAGTTGCAACCGTTTTGCAAAAAGCTCGTTATATTTTTATGGAAGAAGCTTATCATATAGTTCACGGACGACCCAGTTACACTCCACCGCCTCCGCAAGTCCACCAGCCTCTACCTGAGCAACCTGACTACGACGCTGAGAGTCTTGTAGCTTTGACTGCTGAGGAAGCTGGCTCGAATGCAGTTGCAGCCGAGGATTCGGGAGAAGAACGATTAAAAATGTCAACAGCTCTACCGCCTTGCATCCGATGTTCTACGGACGACAAAGAAAATCAAATCCCAGACGCATTTACTTACCTAGACCTAGACAAATCAGTGTCTTGTGACAATTTGCTTGCCGATAGATCAAAGTGCTCGGTGAGGAAACGCCGAAGTTCCGATTGGGACACGGACGAAGACGTTCAAAGTAAAAAGTGCAGAAACTCCCTGAAGGGTAGTGAGTTTAGTGACAAAACAAATCTAGAACCAGATGATTTACCTATAGATCTAACGGATAGTGAAAAAGCGACATTATTAGCAGAAGTTGCTGCTTCTGGTAGTGAACTAAGTGATGATGATGAAGAAGCTCCTAACACAATGGAAATTGATAGGATCACTAGCTTGGTTTCAATATTTTCTTTCGAAACTGGTCTCTCAAATTTGACCAGGTCTATGTCAACACCAGATTTGTGTTCAGCTCAAGCGAAAGAACATTTAACATCAGACTCTTCTCGTGCATTTTTAACAATGACAGCTTGAAACTGAATTTTTATTATTTTTCCTTAAAAAGTAAAACAAACAAAAAAAGTGACAGTGGCATATTGAATGAGGCTTGTGCTTGGGTGCCCCTTCAGTCATAAAGATTCCTGTTCAGTTTAATAAATGATCAATAAATGAGGCTGAGAGGCTCTTGAGCGTTGAAAACAGAAAAAACTGAAATAAATTTCAAACACCACTGAATATGAATTACTCAAATAATTGTGAAAGTGATCTCTCCCCACTTATCTTCCTCGCTGACTTCCCTTGAGTCATCAAGTCATCAAAACTGATAATTTTGTTTTTTTAATTTTATTTTTTTAAATTTTTTTTATTTTTGTTGACTTGAAATTAAAAAAATGAGGAAGTGCTTAAAACCTTAGGCTTTTAAGTAATTTTTATATAAAATTAAATTGCAAGATCTGCCATAATGCAATTTATTATGAGAGTGCAGTGTTCATCAAGCGAATATGACAAAATTTTTCTTTATCATTTTCACGTAGATAAGAATGAAAAGCTGGCTACAATTTAAAATTAACAATGATAGAAAAATCACAAATCGATATTTTTACTCGCTACCCATTTTTGTATTTTCCTAGCCGACAAATTAGTTTGTATTGAAAAAGGAGACTTTTTAAGACTTATCTGTAAAGGTCATCAGTTGATAATTTATTTGCAGAAGAGTTTTAAGAAGTGGTTGGCATTACATTGAAGGTTTTTTTTGCTAATGCAAATACCATGGATGAAAAATGAAATTGCTGGCTACCTTTCCAGACTGATTATTTTATTTTATTTTAATTTTTTTTTGTTTCTTCTCTATATTCATACTATTTGTTTTTTTTACATGTTCAGTTGCCATCTGTGATTTTTAATGAGGTTTTTTTGTTTTCGTAAAGTTTTTTTAGTTTTTTTATGTTTTTATATATGTTTGAGTCAAAAAATCCCAGCCATAGCTAGTGTCATTCAGTTTTTAATTTTTGTGTTCTAAGTCTGCATTACTGAAAGTGTAAAGTTAATTCGTTTGTAGACCATAATTATTTATTAAAAAAAGGATGACACTAGATTTTCAAGCAGAGATGTATTGTGGGACCAAATGAAAGTTTATAGAAGAATGGGCGAAAGGATAAATTGTAAATGTTGTATATATTATTTTAAATAAAAAAATTATTAATATCGAAATTAACATACGACTTATTTAATTATATCCTTCCTCATCTCCAAGACGTATCTATTTTTCTCTCTCGTATGACGCATTATGATCTGCGGAAAAGTTCAAAAACCTTGATATTCAAAGTGACGTCAAATCAACTTGTTATATTTCCGGGGATCAAATCTGTCGAGACTCATTCTTATTGCATTTAATAAGCGAGTTTTTACTTGAACAACCTCGTCTTACTAAATAGAGCAAGGTCTCCTATTAAAATAATCCGAATATATACGACTAATTACGGGTTAAAAGGAAGTTTCCATGATATTGCGAAGTTTACGTTGGCCGCCATAAAAAGGACGAAGATATCGAAGAGAAGCATCTTTCTAAATTGGCAATCGTAGGGTCTGCCCAAAGGTTGGTAGCACTGCCATGATAAACGTTAATGTTTCAAGGCTGATTTGTTCAACGTATTTGATGTCAAGCCACATTTTTTTTTGTGTTTTGTCTTATAAAATCATTATGATTTAAAAATCAATGTCTCAAATTTTAATTTCGGTTATTTAATCTGATGGACTTTCGTAAACGACAGCTTGGATGTAAGCTTAAAGCCATTTATTTCTATTTAAATACTTGACATTTTATGAATGTAATTGCGTTGCCAAATCTGTTTACTTTTATTATTACAAGTCGTTGACACTTTTTTTTTCCTAACTTTATCAGAATTTTAGTCGAATTCTAGGCCTTAAATGATAAATCCACTTTTATTTGCAATAGACATTGCGTTGGGAATGAGGTTTTATTAAAAAGAAAAACTGTCATGGCTGTCCTTCCCCTCAAACTGATGTGTTTTGATTGTGTGTAAAATTATGCAGATTCTATACATTTCCACTTTATACACTTCCTCGATCTATGGTAAGTCTGCTAAAACCGCTTTTCCACGATCCAATGTCAAATTTGTTTAAGATCGAACCATGTGGTTATATGGGTCAACGTTGATACACGACTGCGGCTTTCTTTTCTGAAGAAAAACACGATTGTCATCGAAAGAGAGTATAATCGAAGTAATGGAGCAAAAACTCGAGAATATGATTATGAAAACATATGATAGGTAAGATTATTGATAAAGTAGGCAGTGGGAATCCCGAAAGGGGATTTCGAATGATGTCTGCTTACTCGTCATCACATCGCTTTGCATTTGAATCGTTTTCTCAAAACAGTTCAGTTTCCTTGAAACCTTGAACTTCAAACGACCGCTTACATGTGAAATTATGTCAATTTTTAGTGTGTTTTCAACATTTTCTGCTACTGAAACCGTTTTGATATTCTACAAACCAACTCCAAGCAAAATTCTTTCCTCTCTGAGGCCCAATTGGGACAAATTGAGTTAAGCAGCTTACAAAAATTTTAGACTTATCACTGAGCTTGATAGTGTGTTGGAAACAATGTTGAACAAAACAACAACCGGGGTTTTTGATAGTGACGATCTAACATTCATTATTTACTTCTTGAAAACAATTTGAAAATTATCACAAAATTTGTGACCTCATACAAAATTCATTCAAAAATTATCACCAGAATATTTACGCCCCGTTTCTTGGAAACGTCTTTTCCGAAAATAAAAATAATTTCGTTTCCATGTGAACCCAAAATAAACTCAAAATATTAATTTTTCCCTTTCTTTCAAGCCCACAAAATCTCGAGTTTAGAATTTTTGATTATTATTAATAGATTCGAACAATGGGAACTTTTGAGTCGATCTCGCCAAAAAATTTTTTTATCAATAAAAACGGAAAATTAAAAATTTTCTATTTTGTTTATACGCTAGTGCTGACGCCAAAGATTTAATGTCTGAACCTCGATTTGTCAAAATCTTACGTGCCAGCGGAAGTTTTGTTTTATATTCCACTTTTTAGAATTTTTTGGGTCACGAAGAAAAAAAAAGTTGGAGCAAATTTACTGCACGTCAAATTTTCTTCCTTTTCTCCCCTAAAGCTCTATTTTTCGACTAGCTGACTAACCTAATATTGATATTGAATTCCCGCTAAATTTCGATTTGAAATTCTTATCTCTTGTGTCAGTTTTTTATGCTATCACAGTGTCGTGATTATTGTTTTTCTTTATAAGTCTTGAATTTGTGTTTGATGATTTTTAATCAATTATTATTATCAATAATCTAGTCTAGTTCTATTTACATATTTTCAGGCTGTCGTCTTCGTTTTGAAGTTTAATTAAACCCCAACTTGACTTTAGAAAAATTATTTTGGGGTGTTATTAAAAAAATTTGTTAATTATTCAAAAAGACAAATTTCAAATATCTTGAGTCATTTTTGATGTTGAATTAAATCAACTGACAGCTTTAATACCTTTAATTATATTATAAAATCATTTGTACGGATTATAAAAAATTAAAATTGGTTAGTATAATTAAAAAATAAACTTATTGACTCAAATTTATGGTGGGAATTCAAGTATAAGTTCACAAAATTATTAAAATAAAATAAAAAGAATCAAAGTAATGATGATGGTAGTCTTAAGAGTGACTACTACAACTTTGCGGAGTATGTTGATTCCTTCGATTAAAGGTAGTCTATAATATAAGTCTCTCATGACCTGGTTCAGGTTGTTAACCTGTCTTGCAATTCTCTTGTTTCAGTGCAGTTTGATCTTTGTTCGCCTATCCCCCTTCTCATTGCAGTTCCAATTAACGGATCATTTTCCTTTTCTTTACTTATAAAAATACGTATTTAACTTATAGGAGGTCATGCGGTGATTCTCTCTATCTCGTACGCGCTGATTCTCGAATTTTTTTTTTCTTACTCCTTTGATTTGCTCTTCTTCAAGTCATTTATTCAAAACACCAATAATCGCGCCAATTTTTTTGGTGATATTCGCGAAACGATCAAGGTCTGACGATTTTCCATGTGTCGGGGTGAAACGAGGACTGACGAACAAGTAAAAGTTATCCGAAATCCGTCACGCCAAAAATTTCCGATTCGCAAGAGTTCAACAACTCTCGCTGATAATAATATTCAAATTTAAATAAGAACGTCTGAGCTTTTTAATGGAATCCCGTTTATTTGCTTTAATTATTTTTCAGATAAAAACAGCCCTGTGGATTTAGCCTCCTAGGACGTAGTTAGTCAGCCATCAAATTTCAAAAGGATTTCACGCACCTAGCTTATCATTAAGACCGAGAAACGTGGTGTTGTTA
Source organism: Columbicola columbae (assembly GCA_016920875.1). Classification (NCBI taxonomy): domain Eukaryota; kingdom Metazoa; phylum Arthropoda; class Insecta; order Psocodea; family Philopteridae; genus Columbicola; species Columbicola columbae. The sequence continues at coordinate 6,041,288 of JADMLL010000005.1, read as the reverse complement.
AAGAGGAGTCAAAATGAGATGGTAGGCTTTGAAATATGAGCGCGAGCTTTTGACGCTTTGCCACTGCGGTTTGTGTTTGGGTTTGATCCTGTTACATGTGATTATGAAATCAATATTTTGCGGGGAAAAACAATAATGAAAAAAGGCGGCAATAATCAATAACTTTATCTTTCATCGCAGTTTGATGAATTATTTTTAAAAGTGAGATACACACCTCTTGTTTAATCGAAAAGATTTCCTTCTCTCGAATCCGTGGGAACAAACATTTGCCACTACCAATTCATTATTTGATAATTTTTTTATTTACTTATTAAAAGTCAAGCGATATGTCGATAGATTTCTGCCTTAATAAATCTTTAACAAAAGCTAGGAAACGGAGAAGTATGCCACAACTAAAAAATCTCTGATCTGGGGCAACGATTCTCAGAGTAGGCGATACCCACCCAGATAAGGGAAGGAAATTTTGAATCTAACTGAAAACCCAGGAAATAATAGATTGAGATTTAACTAGGCCATCGAACAAACTTATTTTAAATTTCTCTAAAAAACAATCTTTATCTCGACGCCATTTTTAAAACTAATCATCGAATCCTTTTAAAGAAATTAATGTCTATGTCACAACGTTATCCTTCAAACAGCTCAAATATGACACTAAAGAGAAGAAAATTTTTTTTGTCTTCTTATTTTTCATTTAAACGCAACACCATAATAAAATACTTCAAGTTGGCAACCAATTATGACGCAAATGGTAGAGTAGCAAAAACTTTTGACCTTACAATTGGAAAGGAAGAATCTTGATCTGCTAGTCTTGACCACAAACAAAAAACTGATCTGAATTTTTTTAAAGAAACCGTTTCAACTTTATCTCAAAATTGAAATTATTCGTTTTTATTTATTTTCAGATTTTGATCTAAGTTGATTCTGATCTCTTCATCTTGGTTATCACAATGAAATGTTTCTCACACGTTCGATGACACTGACAGGGATAAAAGGAAGTAAAACAGGAACATTGAGAGTTTTTACAAGGAGATATCTCAGATTTGGTAATAAAAATGAGGTTGCGAATGATTCAAGGTGATTTTTCATGTTAATTAATAAGCTTAATTATAAATAATATTTGTCTTTTTGTTTAGATTAGAAAAAGAAAATATTTTGATTGGATGAAGAATTTAATTTCACAAGTTGGAGGATTTATCTGTAGGTACGTGAAAATAATTTCAACTCGGTTGTGAAATCGGAAGAAACGGGGAAACTAGCCAGGTGATCATTTAAACGGAAGAAAAAGCAAATAACGTGTATAGCCGAAAGTTAAAAATCAGTTAGCTGAAAGATAAGAGAACGGTTGAATGAGATCGCACGTAAATATCTCCCCCGCATCATCTTTAATAGAAATCAAGACTCGAAATCGGAATTCGCTCAGTTATTTGCTTATTAATTTTCGCCTGTCACAAATCTGCTATCTTTTGCTAGGTCATGGAATAGTACTCGAGTCTCGAACTGTTTATTTGAGTTATACGTTCGCATCATTTACCTAACAAATATTCTTGAACTTTTGTTTCTATCAATAAAATAAAAATCGAGTAACTTAAACCGATAACAGGGACTGTTACTGACGTCAGAATGATTTTTCCCAAGGTGATTCACTTGTGAATTTTCTTCCGCCAAGTTCCTACGACTGCGAATCGAAATTGTTTTGATCAAATTTCCTTTTTTGGTCCATATTCAACGGCTCTATCTTCCTTTTTTATCTGATAAAAAGAAATGAAAATCTTTACTCTCTGTTAACTCTAAACAAAACCTGAGTTCATAGAGTAGAAATAGTAGAAATCATAGAGAAAATATATTTTGAGATGACAGTTAGTGCCGTAGAAGAGAAAAATCATATTTTTTTATTATTATGACAGAAGTTTTCATTATCTGTACGCGGCGAATGATGGAATTTTCAGGCTACCTACCTTGGAGGTGTCCTTGTCGATTGTTCTTGTAGATTGTATCGCTATCAATATCCGCTTATAACACGATGTGCAGTTATTTTACCTAAGATCGTAGGGAAATCTGGTCTGATCTCACTGGGACATATAATTATGTCTCTTGATGAGCGACTCCTACGATTTATCTTGAGTTCTGTTATGAGGTCATGATGCATAATATTTTGTAAACGGACTAGAAATACTTAGATAAGAGCTGTTGAAATATTTCTCGCTATAGTTTTTCTGATTTTGAAGAGAGATAATTTGTCAGAAAGAAACTTGACGATTTTTTTCAATACAAATATGAACCCATTTAACGGGCGTTATTATTGTTTGTAACATTATCAAGGTTTTAATGCCCCTAAATTGATGGAAACTTTTCTGATGAATTAAATAGACTAACAAAAAAATATTTATCTTATCTCTGGTAGATAAACTAAAATGTCATGACCAAAAATTGATAGTAAAATCGATTACAATGAATTACTAATTTAGACAGTACTAAAATTGATGAAGACACTCGTGTAGGCGTCGTCTTCTCTATAATTCATAAAAAGTGAAAATTGGAATTGTTATTAAATTTGTTTTTGTGTGTTTTCCCCAGACTGCGCGCGGCCTTAGGAAATACCTACGGCACTTAATTTAATTTGGAATGTTGACGACATCGACCAAAACCTGTCACGCTTACGTTTCAACCAGAACGGGTTGCTTCCCAATTTTTGGGAAAACACCGCCATTGTTATTTTTGTTTCTCCTTTCTTCACTCATTCCAAGGACAAAAACAGCTTTCTCGTTAAAATCTCACAGACTAGAGTGATCGGTTTCATGGACTAGCCTCTAGACATATTGGCTATACGATTTGACATAAAATCTGTTATCAGATAATGACAGTCATACAGCACGTATGACTATAAGACCTTCGTAGCAACAGTAATAAAATCATGGGATTGAAAATTGTATTAAAGGGGTGCATGACCTAAAAATTTATTTAGTTCCTCGTAGCGTAGTCATGTCACTGTTTCTCAAGCCTCGACAGCGTCCTGTTGTAAGAACTAATTAATGTAACCTTATTTTATGCTTTGGTGGCGGAAAAACGTTGCGTGTCTTTAATTTTATCTTTATCTAAAACTTTTTGTGCTCTTTCGCTGAATAACTAGAAAACAAATTAGAATAAAGTTAAGGGTGGTAAAATGCAAAGTGTTCTTTATCCTATTGTTTTAAAGTTGACTGCTTAAAATCATTTTCCCAATCAACCACAGTTTGAACTTGTAGTTTTCCAAAACCGAATGTTGTTTCTCATCCCTCCTATGTTTTATTTTAGGTTAACAACCAAACTGTTCTTTTGCATTTTTAAAAGTTCATGAGAATTTTCATTTCTAGTTTGACATCTTTGATGGGACATTGTGTGACTTGGTACATCCTCGACACTCTTCTACACTCCTTCCAGTTATTTTTTTTTTATTTCCCAGACTACACTTTTATTGTATCGGTCTCGAAATGCAGGTTCTCTCAACACACAAGAAATAATCAGCTTTGTCAAACAACAATGAGTTGTAACAATATTGACAGACGGCTGTACGAATGCAAGTTGGATTCGTTTTTGAATGGATAAATTAAGACTAGAAATCAGTGTTCTTATCATAATTTAAATACTCCCATTTTATCAAAAGAAATATTAAATATCATGCCAAGAACTTTCACCTGAAAACCAGTGAAAATTTATTTTATTTATTTTTTCTTCCTCCTTCTTCTTCTTCGACGACGAGAGAGAGGCATACACAGACAAGGATTAACGGAATTATAGTAATGAAATGTTTTCAATCGCACTCTTACGTTGCGTTAATGGCATCAATAAAATCTTAACCCCTTAATTTCAACCCTCCATTCAACAGTTTCCCTGTATATGTGACGTCATTACCGTTTCATACCATCTGCCGCGGAAATATCGTGAAACGACGCCGAATCATTTCAACCCCTAACATGTAACTGGGATTAAGATGGGTGGACTGTGTCTCGAGCACAAGAATCTCTTTCAATTGTAAGCCTCTTGAGCACCGATTCTGCTTTCGTTTTATTGATCATTTTATTACTTCTGATATAATCATTAATTAATCTATATTTGTATGTTTAGGTGTTACGTATTATACATACTCATGTAGTGGACGGTTGGAAGTGACAAATTTCACGGGGTCTCGTCCTTGGAATACAAGAAACTCCCTCAAAGGACTTAAATTAATTGTCTTCTGCAGACATTTTAATGTGTGGAATTGGCGTTTGCGTGACTCAGGGTCTTTGGCTTGTTTGGCGAGTGAGTGACCGGTCTGGCGAGTTATCACGAGCCTCAGCCAGGGTGTTTATATGTTTCATTCTCTTTTTTGCATGATCGCTTTTGTGTTCGTTCGATTTTTAAACTCCGAAAATCGCGATGAGCAAGGTCGTTTCTGTTTTTCCCTCCTGCGAACACGATTATTTAGCTAAATAATTTGCTTATTATTGTTATTCATAGATATTTAAAAAGAGAGAGATGCTTGGGTTTTCCTCTTCAGAGTTTAACAAATTAAATCCACTTTAGAAGTAGAGTGTTCGCGGTTAACAGGTGCTTACTCCCGTGTTGGGTTTCTCTCTCTCTTTTCATAAATTTTTAAGTTCGCGGGAGCTCAGTTTTCTGGATAAAAATTATTTTACGGGTGATGTTAAAAGCAGAATTTTTTGCCTTCATTTTCTTAATGGATTTTAAAATTTAATTAATTTATTATGATTAAGTACTTTCATCATGGGATTTTAGGTTTCTGTGTAAATAATTTTTTTTTTATTCCAGAAAAGGAATAAAAATAATTTGCCTGATGACAAAATATTTTTTCTTGTTTAAATATTAATTTTTGCTGAGCTTTTTATTAACAACACAATGCTTAATTGATAACAACAGAGCTTATGATGGGATATTGGCTGATAGGATGAAGCTTTTTGTTATTTTTTTTCTATTCTCTCACTCATTCCCTGTTGACCGTTTTATTATTTGTAACATCAAATTTAAATTTAAATCTAACACCGTATTAGGGATTAATTAAGAAAGATGTAGGGGAATAAACCGTCGAGTGAGTAATTTCGAAGGACGTTAAAATGCATCGTTGCAATAACTGCAATTGCTAATTTAAATTTTCGTGTAAATAATAGTTCGGATTACTGTTTTTCGTTCCAAATCTGTCGGGGGGGAAAAATGGCGGATTTAAAGGTGAGCCTTCGTGATCAAGGCCAACTTCACTTCTTAAAACAATTTACATAATGAAATTAAAACGAGTTTCTTTTAAGACTGTTCTATGTGAATCACGCATTATTGCCCTTGAGGCTGGTGTCTTTGTTCATATATTAGTCGAAAGTTAAAAAACACTTGAACTGAGAACATAATCGAAGGGAACCACGTGATCTTACCGTGTCGTCAAGGTTAATAATTATCTTATTCCTTCAAATATTTTATACCGTATATACACAGTCGAAAAGAGGAGTTGAACTCAAGCTAAAGGCTAATTGATTGGATTGTAAATTTTGTTCTGGCGGATTTTGTTTTGTTTGACTGCCGGCCTGAACTTGAGTCTCGCTTCGGTGAGGCGGGTTTTTGTATAACTTTGGGTTTTTTTGTTGACTTTGTAAAATATTTTCAGTATAATTGGGCTTCTTTGGAATCATGAAGTAACGCACTCTCAACCACCTGTCGCCTTTGTTTTCTTTGTTTTCTAATTTTGTGTTGGACCTAAATTTTTTAAATTTCTGAGCCAGTTTAAAAATTAAAATTTAAAAATCTTCTTACTACGTTTATTTATTTATTTTTGTTTTGATTCTGGCTTATTTTTTTTCTCGGCCTTCCTCTTTCTTCTTACATCTGCACTTTCCTTTAACTTGTCAATCTCAGTGAGTCTTCAAAACTCAGATGAAAGCTAAGGCCCACCCAAGGGTACACCTACCGTAGTTTCTACGTAAATGCACAATAACACAAATCTACTAACCTAGACCTATGTTTTGGATATTTATCGTCCTTTAAACATTTCAACTTTCGTTTTGTTTCCTTAACATTTATTGCGTCTTATTTCTTTTATCGATTGCAATCAGCTGTAGAGGAACTGCAACAATTCTTAAGTGTGTTGGGGTTTATTTGTATGTGTAACGACCAGAATGGGTCGTTCCATGATGGTCGATTTCTTTAATCGAGATGTCAGGAAATCCAATTATCAAAGGTTGATCTCTTTAACAATTGCTTCCGATGGCAAAGCCTATTGTCGAGATCACGTATCCTAGAAATCCGTAAATGAGCCTATTGTCGAGATCAGGACAGGGACGGATTTATAACGATAACGAATGACATTTATGACCTATAGTATGTGTTAAGTTTGTATATATTTTCCCTAAACTTTCGTTTGGTTGTCTTACATGTTACAAAGTGGCAAAGTTGTTAACACAGAAACTACAAATTTGTTAGCATAGAAACCAAAGTCTACGGTGCTTCTAGCTGAATTAGCACGACCGATTGCTTATTTAGCTCAATCATTATTCAAAAGTCGCTTTTAAGTGAAAATATCTTATTATCGACTACTTTTCCTTGTTACTAAATTTTAGTTGGGTTGGTAATTTTGTTTATAAGATTAAAATGCTTCAGCCGAAGAGTTCAGGTTGAGTCGGAGGCTTATTGGAATGGTTTTAGAAACAATGACGGCGAGTCGGTAGGAAAACAGAGAAAACGGCTAAAATACGATGTTTCACTTCCCAACCTTAATTAATAATTTATAATCCGGGTGTTAAAAAGAATCTGAAAATAAAAACAAATTCCACGCTTATCGCTTAGGAGCGTAATTAGTAGAATAAACTGGCAAATTAAATAATAAGATTTATGCGTAGGCAAACGAAACTGTTAAGCCGGGATATTTGCCAAGGAAGCAGTTTAACCGTTCTGTGATAAGAACACAAGAACGACAACAACAACAACAAAATGGCATGATTCGAGTTTGACATCGTGAATTAGGTTTTCCACGCTTCAGAAGATGGCTCATTTCGATTTTTGGGGCGGAGGGGGAAGTGTAGATAACACATAAATTTGTACAAAATTGAAAAATTTTTGGCTTTTGATTCGTTCGGCAGGTTGCTGATTCCTTTGTGTGTGACTAATTTCAAGTGTGGCGAACAGGCTTTCTCAAGAATAAATATTCCATTTTCAAAAAGGAAACTAATCGCATCAGGTTTCGTTTTTCGCATCGAGTTTCGAGGCCTCGTAAAGTTTATGGTCAAAATATCGAGGCTTTTAACTTGGATCCATCCATTCCTCCGGGTTGTAAAAAAGGGTTGAAGTCTTTACGATTCTCCTTTTGATAGATTCAAACAACGTGTTTAACTTTTAAGACTTCTCGTTGTAAAGTTTTCATCCAAGGCTTTCAGTAAGTTGTTTCAAATAAAAAAGAGAAAAAAATTAGACAGGAGACCGTTAGGATATACGGCCATGATTCAAACGGATGTTAGTAGTCAAATCGAAATATGAAAAGTCAATCCTGGTAGATTTTCATCTACTAAAAATTAATTTTCAGATATCCAACACCAACGCAGGTCAGTGTAAGTCAGCAAAACCGGTTGAAGAGGCCACGCGCTAACTTAAATTGGTTCTATGGCAGACCGGAGCAATTGGTTTTTACCAGAGTTACAAAAAAAAGAAAGAAAGAAGAAAAAAACGAAATGAATCCTCAGGCTTTTTTTTCGCCTACCGTTGAGAAAAAGACTCGCTTTCTCGTAAGGACTACTACGAAACCAGGTATTCTTACATCATGCCTAACTCATTTCAGGTATTACCATTGGAATATCGAGGTGAAATATTATTAAAGTACACATCCATTCAAGAGACATTATTTAGTTGTTTTGTTATTCATTAGTTATTTCTTTCTGGCTGAAAGAATACAAAATGTGAGATTTAGAAAACGTTGGATTCGAGGTCACTGAATGTGCAGAGATTGGAGGGAAACGTGGTCGATAATTTTATCATTTGGTTGGTTAAAGAAAACTTTAATGGGATTTAAACCATTGATTCTGGTTTCCTTCTTTCGTACAATTGTTTATTTATTTATTTATCATTTTTTTTTCTTCAAAGTGATTTCTTGTTCTTCTTTCTAGAGCTTAACACTTATTCTAGAACATTTTTTTTGGTGTGCTCGTGGCTCTTTTAAAACATTTTTGAGGGAAATTATTTGATTTTTATTTTTAAACTTTAACACTGGATATATTCCAACGCTTGGATAATTTACATTTTTTTGTGTGTTTGTTCATTTGGAGATAAGCTCAGGAGGGCATACCAGAGATTAAAAACTCTCAAAGTAAAGAAAATAATTTGAAGGCAGATATTAAGGATGGTGATTTCAATTTTTAACTCTACCACCTGTCTTTAAATTGAGGGTGTTCCAAAATTATCTTAAGATTTGAATTTACCGCCATTTGCAGTTGGTAACCCTGAAAAAAAAGTAAAATTTGACAGCTGAGAGTTTAGGGTTAGTAAAAATGAAGCGTTATACTATACAACAACGTGTTTTCATTATTACATGATATTCAAAAAAATATTGAATGTTTGGCGCCCCCATATTTTGACTTAAGAGTGCTTAAACAACCCTACCGTACAGTGTCTACCCTAAGTTACAGTTACTTTAGGATTTATTCTTACTAACCTTAAACTCTCAGCAATCAAATTTTTCTTTTTCAGCGTTGGCAACAATTTACTCCAAAAATGACTGTGTTGGGACACCCCATAAAAGACATTAAGTGGGTTTTGGGACAAATATTAGGAGTAGTAACTGTAAATCAGGTCAGCAACACAGCTCCAGGGGTAAGAGGAGTATTGTGATTGTGGTGGTGGACATGAATAACAAAAATAAGATATTAAAGTCGTAACAATGAAGAAAAATAAAAATACGCGAAATGAAATAATTTTTAAGCCAATACACTGTGGTCAGTTGTCCTTGCTGGAAGAGTAACCACGGGATGAACTCCTACCTGGCCGGAGTGCAGAAATATGTCAGCCATAACAAGGTCGATGGAACCAGGCAGGAGTTGGAGCGAAGACCTTCCAAATGCTAGACTCGGATAGTTGGCTAGACACCATCACCTATTTAATAAAACAACAAGAAAAATAAAGTAATTAATAAAACTATAAAGGAAGACAAATTGTTTCGAGGTGGCCAAATGAAGCGTGTTATCGAGTCTAAGGGGGTAATTAATTTGAATTGTGTTGAGATTTTTATGTAGGCGGCCATCAGCCAAATGAAAAATCGGAGAATTATGGCGATAAAAATTAGCTCAATCACTGGGAACGTTGACAAACAGTGAGTACTTAATTTATTGGAGTCGGAAAAATGAAAAGAGGTGTTGGAATGACCTCTCAGGTCAAATAACAGTGAATTAGATGAAGTTCACATGCACTCATTAAGACGCCTAATTTTAAAAGTTAAGGACAACGCGGATTGTCAGGAGAGGAAAATGTAATAGCTCAAGGGCAGAACCAAAAATAGAATCTCACTTAAGGAGTCCATTTCTGGAAGGAATTTGTTTCGAGTTCTTTTCTTTTTGGCGAGAACAATTAAAATGGCAGAAGATAATTAAACCAAACAAAAATCATTTTCGCATTAGTAATCGATCGATTGCACCTCCACCACTGTATCATGTATGAATTTTCCTCAAATTTTCAGCCATCTTGTTTATCGTTAAAAAGGAATCTGAGTAATTCAGTCGGTGTCAATATATGTCGACCGACTTACTGACCACCTGAAAACAGTGACATGTCTTCCGTGCGAACCGTTTGCGATGACCTTCATCGACAGTCCTAATCTCGTTTTTATCCGAAGAATGTTATCACTAGAGAAACAGTTCCGGACTTGAGAAAAATGATTCAAAGAATGACTCATTGAAATCACAAGTCGATCATTCAAGTTTCTACCTGCACACACGTATAGATAGATATTTTCATTTCATGTTTTGGAATAAAAGAAGCGCCTTCAAAGGTCCGTCACGATATTTCAGCCTTTCAACAATTTTTTTTTACTGTAAAAGCAACAAAATGAGTGTTCCTTGGAGTGAAACTCAAATGTTTGAATTTGCATTAATTAAAAATGGTGGATTGTAAGACCTTAAATGAAGGTCATCGATGCTATGTTTAGGTAAGAATGTGAGGATAAAGACATTTCGCCATGATTCTTTTCAGCTAAAAAACGTGTCTAAATGTCTGAGGGATCTGATCGACGACACTTAAATCCAAATACCGGCCATCTTCTTCTGCTTAATTTGTGATTTTTCAGACATAACAAACAGACTTGATTACTTTTTCACATGTTGAGCTCTTTATTTGGAAAATAAGGATTGGAAAGGAGATTTATGTTTGAAAGTATGTTTCAGACCATCAGGAATCATGTGGGCTGCAGTTTTATCACCCTTACTTCGGCGATGTTATTATGAACAGGGGATATAGAACCAGCGAAGGGTCATTTCGATAGTTATTAGGTTACATGGGTTGGTGAACCCTTCGTTTGAATGTGAGATGGCTAACGTATTGATTCTTCGATGGGAAATAGTAATAAAAAAAGAAGAACAAAAAAAAAGTCATAACGCTGTTTATCAGTTTTGCTTGAGTTGTGTGTCGCGACAAAACACGGAAATGCTGTTGGAGACCTTCGTTAAAAAGATTTTACAAAATCAGTTCTAGTGTGGTCTGGGGGATCATTTAAACGGTCGGAATTATTTATCTTAGCACGGGATCCAGTTCGAGATGGAAATATTTACGGAAGACATAAGTTTTTTTAACTGAAATCGAACAAATCCAGAGGTTAAGGCACTCGAATTTCAAGGTGGTCATCTTTTTACCCAACAAAACGTGGGCATTAATCTTGAACAAAAAGCATGCGTCACCTTTTAAACTCCAGTGTTAATAATCTTTAAAGAGAAATAACTTTGTTTTGACAGGACGCATTACAAATGAGCCCCAGGAGTCGATAACATCTATAAACCAATACGCGAGAAGCTTGGCAAGTCAAAAAAACGCGACTCCGATCTTTGGATTCTATTATAAATCTCAGTTTTTTCATTTCTTCACCCCCGCCACTGTATTCTACCTTTTTGAAACCGAGACTAAGGCCTATACCTCGAAAACCAGTTTATCAATTGTCATAAATGGTAGTTTTACAAAATGGCTGACTTTTGATTTGGTTTTATGCCATTCCCATATATGCTATATACTATGAGACTGTTTCGAGGTATATCCGCCCCCAATTAAAAACCTTAAACCTCAATTATAAAAATGTTATAAAACTATAAAACCCCGGTTTGGAATTTGAAATGCAATTGGTAGCCTTTTTTTATAAACGTATATAATGAGAGTATGGAGACATACTAATCGTGAGACATGTCCTGATTTCACTTTACCACCTAGGCGCCTAAAAGCCAACGGCCTTGTAATCGTTGTTAAAGTCCTCCTCTCATCAGATCGTTGAAGGGAGAATGGATTTTGATCAGACAACATGGATGGGTGACCGTGGGGCGTTGGCACGAATACGGCCTGGGTGCCTCTGACCCAATATAAACAGATGTAAAAATGCACCCGAGAACGCACATCAATCTATAAATAATGAAATAGTTTTGTACGGGATTGTTGAAGCGGAGGGAATTCGGATAAGTAATGATGTCCAATTATAAATTCCTCCAAGGAAGGTTCCCCATCGCCTGCGTCACAATTCCCGAAATAGAAGGACTAAAGCTTCTGCCAACCTCGTAAAAAGAAAATATTTCTGCGTGATTCAAACCAATTTCAAATTTAATAATAATCTTTTTTTTTTCTTCACAAAAAGAAGTTTTGCCATGTTTTCTTTCTTCGAGCAATTTCTCATTCCGTTGACTTTCACTTTAAGTTGTAGGTGCCGTTGTTATTATCAAAGTCAGTGGCGGACACATCCAAACATGTTTTTGGATTCTACCTTTAACTCTCCAGTCTTGCGCATTGTTTACCGCCTATTTTATACTTCACTGTCATTTAGAAACCTTCATTTTTGTAAGACGAACCATCATTATACCCAAGCCTCTCATCTTCATCTTCACTATACTCAAATTTTTTTATTATAGTTTATCATTCAAACTTCTGGTAGAGTTGATTTTGACCCAATTTTCAGTCGCTTCTGGGTTTCATAAACATCCCTTGAAATCCATGATAAATTTAAATATACTGGTGTCGTGCAGTGATATTTCCTAACTACATTTAACCAATTTTAGTAGAAATATTATTACAAGCAACATATAATATTTATTCATTGATTCTATATATATAACTCATGAATGGAAGCGCTGTGTTATATTATACATACCGAAAGTAACAAAATATCATAAATCAGGCGAATAATTTCCGGCGATAACTCATAAACACCAACTAAGCTTGGTTAATGTGACATATCATTAAATATTTATCACATTTACCGGCTAAATTATAAAATCTCCAACTCGTAATGCGAAATTTAATAAAAGTTTGCTCAGACTACGAGCTGAATATTTAATAAATTAGCTAGTAAATGTGATACATATTTGATAATAAGTCACATTAACCTAACTTACCTGGTGATTATGAATAATCGCCCGATTTATCACTTTTACCTTAGCATATTACAGAACCAGAATTATGTCGACAAAATGGAAAATATATATATTGTGTGAACCGAAACGTAATATTGTATTGATATATATTTTAGATAAAAGTGAAAAATTAGGCGCATATGTACAATCCCTTGGGATTATTTCCTGTGGAATTATTATAATAATATGTCACATTAAGCAAGCTTAGCTGGTGATTATAGATAATCGACGCGTATTATAATTATATATATATATTCACCCAATTTATCACTAACCTTAACATATATTAGATGTAACGCACAGAACCGACATTATGTCGACAAAATGGAAGAAAAAATATACATATTATGTGAGCCGGGAAATAATATCGTATATACGTTGCGGTAAAAGTGATAAATTTGGAGCATACATACAATCGCCTGGGATTATTTATAAATACCAACTAAGCGTGGTAATGATATAAATGTTCAACTAAGCCAGGGATCTGAGCAATCTTTTATTAATTTTCCCACTAGGCGTTGGAGATTTTATAAACTAGACGGTAAATGTGATAAATATTCAATAATGTGTCACATTAACCGAGCTTAGTTGGTGATTATGAATAATCACCGGGTATTGTAAATTCGCCTGGTTTATCACTTTTACTGTAGCATATACATTAAGTATAACGCACAGAACAGACATTATGTTCTGGTCCACCTAATATTTCAAAGCGACTGAGTATGACTGACTACTTTCGAGTGTGCATTATTTATGAAATGAATTATTCGTTAGCGTGCATTAATAATGAAATGAATTTTTAGATTGGGAATTAACATAAGATTCTATTCTTCGCTAGAGTGTGCATTATTTTTGAAACGAATCCTTCATAAAAGTGTGCATTATTTATGAAATGGATACTTCAAATAATTCTGAATTATTTATGGAATGATAGCTCGATGGAAATATGCATTACTTTGAGAATGAACTCTTGAGCTGAGAACGTAAGCTATGACAATACAGAGCTGTCATCGATATTATTATTTATCTGTGATGAATTCTTCCTTCATTTTTGTCCTTCGAGGAAACTGTTAAGAAGAACAATATTCGCACATTTACATAATTGTAATTAATTCGCATACTTAGAATTTATATCTTATAAAACGGAATATAAGCGGCGCCTCCACAACTTCAGTGAACTGCACGTCATTGTCTTTGAAAAGTGTCAGCAAAAGGTTTGATGTTATCGTCTTTTCGGAAAACATTATCAAGATGGATACCGTAGGAAGGAGAGGCTTTGACCCGATAATCGCACGTAGGAGGCTGGATGACAGTTTTGCGTCAGTCAGAACGAGATTTTGTTTGGATGTGTCGGTGTTGCTGAATTTGTTTTGATGATTCATAAAACCGCGCCAAAATAACTTCCCGATTCTTAAGCATTAATGGGAATTGTTCTCGAGGGCAAAAATTTGACTTTTCTGCCAATTCTCGGGGAAAAAAAATGAAATTTATCAATTTTTTTCTTTCTAATTTCATAATTTGGCTGATTTCGTACGTTTTTTATCCGGAAAATTTTTTTTTCAAAGTCGAACCCAACACTGAGGTTCCTATTTTACGCGCTTTTTGAAAGTTAAACGTTTGGAAAATTGCTGATGTATCTCTCCCAATCTTTTGCAATGGTCTGTAACGTCTTTAAGTTAATCTTTTATGTGATTGTATTCGCGTAAAAAGAAACCTGACTGTGTTTGATTCTTTCTTTGGTCTTCTCATAAATTAAAATTACAGTAAACAGGAATAAAAAGTTTCCGTAATAAGCCAAAGGAGTAAGTAAAGTTCCCGGATAAGCTCAGTACGTTTGGAAGAATTTCATTCATTGAAGGTCATAAAAAATTTACGAAATTAGCAAATCAATTGTGTTAATTAACTATTTTCTGGCTTTTAAACTTCAACAAGTCGACGGAATATTTGAAATTTTCAATTTTTGACTAAAAGTAACAGAAAAAAAATTTAAATAAACCCCAGCTCATAGTTTAGCTATTTATTTATTGTTATTGTTATCATTATTTGGTTCATGGCCTTTAATGAAGAGAAATAACTGACTAAGTTAATGAATGACTCACTTCTGGGATTAGTCTTTCTAATGAGTCGAAACATTTTTCTTAGGCTTTAACTGAATCAATGTCTACAAGTTTCATCTTTTTTACTTGTGAAACTGACGTAAGCGACACGAAATATTTTCTCGAATTTTTATTCAGATTCACCTGTGTTTGAGAGGATAGGACTTTGCCAAGTTTGTGAGGCCCTAAGGGCTTATCCCCCCGCTTTGACGCCTTTTTGTTTTGATTATCTAAGGACCATGTTGTTTCAACCACCAACTCGATATTTTGGGCTTTTTGTTGTTGATTCTTTCCTCCTTTTAGCTGGTTCGGTATCTCTTTATCTGGTTTTTGGGTTACCTATAGCTAGGTTCTTTGGGTTTTGGTGTGCGATGACTAACCCCTTGAGGCCTTTTATCGTTTATAGGTCTTAAAGGGTCTTTTTAGGTTTTAAACGTCTTTTATAGGTTTGTAGGTTTACATAATAACATACATAACGTAAATAGAACATACATAATGTATGCAGTCAGGTTTTGATCCCGTTATTAGTTTAATTTAGTTTAATTTTCTCGGTTTTTACCTTTGGGCATGATAACATACAAGAGGAAGGTTTGAACTCAAAACCTTAACTTGTACAGTCGGTCAATTTAATTGCTACACCAGGCCTCCCGCGCATTTCATAAATATTGCACACTTTTATAAAGAATTCATTTCATAAGTATTCCAAAGTTCTTTGCAGATAAGAGACTGGAAAGGGCCTTGATACGCTCTTGTGTTAAACCGATATTGAACAATATCCGGTTACCTAATACGAGCGTCCTTCTCGGTCATCCGATTTTAGAAAAGATCTCGCTGTGAAATCACTTAGAAGAATCGTTATTGGGGAAAGAAACGGTAGTTATACAATCCACCGAATGAATTTGACCGAAGATAACAATAAAGAAATTAAAGAAACGAAAAGTGAAGATAGACATAATAGACAGGTCGGACGGGTTGCAGGTCTAAGCGGTTTCAACTATGGCCAGCCGCAAGCATCAGAATTATAGTTTATCAGATGCAACTTCCCAAGTCGCCATTGTAAAAAAAATGTAAGCACGCGTCTCAAGGACAAGGACTTCTTCTCCTTTAATTTACAATTACGAGTAAAAAGGAGAAAAAAAACTCGAAACCGCACGAAATGTTAAAAAAATGGAGAAAGAGACGAGGAGAAGGTATCAGGGATTGAAAACATCTCACGTTGAAACGGTTCATAACTGTTTCTTTAATTTTTTTTTTAATTTTCTGAAGATATACTGTTAGGGCATCCGTGTTAAAAATGGCCGAGGCGTGTTGTTGTGATTCACGTCGAGCGCTCCGTATGAAATTGCCATGTTTAACGCAATATGTACGTAACGGCCACGCTTTATTGTTTACATAAAACATGTCTCAGCGTGGAAATATCACCGATAAAGCTTATTCAGCGGACTTTCTTATCGGGTGGCGTGACCTATCTATTGCCTAATTAACAAATAATCAAAATATTAGAAAGAGAGCAAAAAAATGGGAAACATTTATTTATTCTCGGAGTTTATGTTTCTCTGTCTGAATAAAATGCAACGCGAGATGCATTTTTGTTTTTGTTTTGGTTTTTGTTTATCTGAAACTCTTCATCGAGAGCTTTTTGATAAATTCCTCATCTCAGTCCTCGTGATTGAAGATAGTGACTTCACGAAATTTTAAAAACTGCTGGTTTCAATTTTTTTGTTTATTTATTTATTTTTAGATTGTGAGCTAGACAACATCCAACATAACAATCGATGGGTTTGTAGTCTTCCTGAGGGATGAAAGCAAGAACTGATGGACAAATGAAGGAGCGAAA
Organism: Columbicola columbae; assembly: GCA_016920875.1. NCBI lineage: Eukaryota > Metazoa > Arthropoda > Insecta > Psocodea > Philopteridae > Columbicola > Columbicola columbae. The sequence continues at coordinate 6,024,759 of JADMLL010000005.1, read as the reverse complement.
AAGACATTTTAGATGGGAGAACAGCAAAAGGGTTAATCGGAACACTTAAAAAATTCAAAATACTGAATAGGCACAAGTGCTACCCAACAGAGCAATTTGAAGAGGAGGAGGAGGAGAAGCGATCTTGCGAAAATTTAAATTTGAAGGTACGAAAGGTTCTAAATCAAAAATTTTGGTTTCAGTTAGAGGAAACAAACAGAAGATGACAGATAACTGTTACTCAAAGTGAGAATAAAGTTGTCTTCTGTGGGTACCCAATGCGAATATACCGTGACAGATTGTCTAATCCGATAGCTAAGCACCTCCGAAATAAGAAAACTAAACCAGATTTCGAAGATTTAAAAGGACATAACTGACAACAACAGGAAGAAGAACCAGAGCCAGAACCAGTTAAACATGAAGAGGAAATAACCCATCTAAAAGGGTGAAAGAGCGGTTGGAAGAACATGACCTTTGAATAAGGCAAAAAACTGTGTATACATTTTTTGTGGGACACCCTCTAGTCACAACTATTCACCACACTACTGTAACACCTAAGAGAAAAAATCCTGCCCTTAATGTTAAGGTGACAAGAACAGAGAGCTCACTTGCAAAGGTTGTTGGACTGCAACAAGTGAATCATGCTCTGCCTTGGTAAATATTTTTATTTTGAAAGAAAGAGCATGAAGGAAATTTCTTTTGTATGTGCAGTTAAAAAAAAACTTATATAACCTTCAACTCTGAAGGTTTCTCTCTCTCTCTCTCATTAAATTGCCAAGGAGAATAATGGCAACGAATTTTTGTTGGCATCCCTTTTTCTCTTCTTTTGTGTTCATTCATTCGCAACGGAATTGACTTGTTGCATCCCTCTCGTAATGAAAATACTGGTCGGAATATATTTAACTCTTTTCAAAAATTTTTTCCTTGAGTTTCTTCAGGAATATTGTCTTTGAGTATGTGCCACCCTCAAAAGAAGGGTGTTTCTGAATTTTTTAAAAAGTTTCCTCGTATTGTGTTTGTGAGAGAGTCAACGGACACGTCTTTTGTATTAATTGTTTGTTTTAAGATTTTGCTTGTTTACAGGTCACTCGGTCATTTTTTATCTTGTGCAAGTGCAAGGTTGAAGGAGGACTTGAAGGAACTTGTCGTTGAGTGGTCAAACCACCTAACTAGAGAACAGCTGAAAAGTTAGAGCCCCTTACCCTATACAGTTCAATGGTAAGAGTCGGGATTAAAATTCAACAGTCTGAATGAAGTTGAGGAAAGGTGAATACAACATTTAATGTTGAATGTATTTATATACCTAGGACAAACAATTTGAGACAGAAGATAATTTGGACAAATTTTGAAAATTAATCATTATGCCCATATTAGAAATTTGAGACGTAAACTCGAACCAACAGAATATATAATAAAATTAAAACCAGGTAGAAGGAAGACCATAACCATCTGTAGAAGGAAGTTTAGGATAAGCCAAAAACATAAGTATAATGAATTTGGCCATAAAGAAGGACATAAGAACCAGGAATACAGCTCCTACCCTTGGTAGTCAAGCTTTTCCTTCCCGGGCCAAATTTCAATTGTGACCATTGCGACTGGGCCACACGATTTGCCCAAAAAAAAAGATTTTACAAGTCCGGCTTTCGACGCATACAGTCGACCCTCAGGGCGTCATCTGTATGTACATCTGTCAGTCTGTTTCGGTATGTATTTTCTATATATTGCCTCATAAAGATGTCTTGAGGCAAACAATGTTAGCAGTTTCTGAGCACAAGCCCGAACATATTCGTACTGGTCAGGCGCTATGTGTCCAGAATTCAGACTTAACAATGAGCAATCGACCTTTCACAAATTTTGACTCAGTCGGTTTCCACTGGGCCTCTGAGCCACACAGTAGAGCTTGGTGGCCCGCAGTTTGAGTACCAAGGGCTTATACTATAAAATTCTTAATTGGGAATTGGGCATATCATCCATGGGGCATGGGCATGGGAGAACCAGATGTAGAAACTCCCAGAATCATCCTAGAAGACAAATGAAAGATGGAATAATGACACCATCGAAGCAGCCAGTGCTGCTAAAAAACTGAGAGAAGCTTTTGCTCGCTAATTGGGCCCTAACAATATCAGGGCCTTTAAAAAGTTACAAAAATGAATGATCCTGTGTAGCTTATTATTAACACTAAGTTCGTCGACTGGGCCAATTTGATTCTCATAAAATTTTATGTGCTTAGGTTTATTTTATGTTTGTTTTATATAAGACTGAGTTTATATGTTTAAAAAATTGCCAGTTATGTTTATAACGAGACATTTTTCATTCAAATTGATTTCCAACTTTTTTTGTGAGACCATTAATTCCATTTTGAGTCAAACTGGCTCATTTTAGCAAAACTACTTTAAGTTTCAATTCTCTGAACGTCGTTAACAAATTTGATGATAGAATTTTTCGTGAACATTTATAAGCTGTATTGTTGGCGAAAGTGTGCATTATTTATGAAATCGCTCATTTCAGGGAAGATAGGCGCTTAAGCAGCATCTTTAAATTTTGTTTTTGTAAAGATGAAGTCAAAATCTTTTTTCTCAATAAAATACCCACCGAAGCAGAAACAAAAATTTGAAACCGGGATAATAGTTGTTGGAAGTTCATATTTATAATTTCAAATTTGATGACATTTAGCGCTTCTAAGTATAGATTTCGAACTGCGAAACATAGGTCAATCAAATTAACTGTAATCGTTACTATTAAACGTAGGTTATGGGTTAAATGTCTGTTTATGTTTATATTTGACATGTCATACATGACTTATCATTTTATACAAATTTTAATGTTGTTACAGGAATTTATATTCACATATTTTCTTTTTTTGTTCTTCAAAAACTTCTGTGAGAAAATCTGCCATCTTTTTCAGGTCCTTTTCAACTCTGCAGTTCAGTTATTATTTCTGTTGTTCCCAAGCAGTCGTCTATCCAATGGCATCCTGACTCCACCCTGTTACACAACACAAATGTGTATGTGTATAAATAAGGTTCTCTTAGTATTAATATGTATATTGACAATAATTTTTAATTTAAAAAGTATAGGTAGTCAAAAAAGGGCCTTCTAGCCTTTGAAAAGTCGTTATTGTATATCATGTAGTGTATATTTTACTACATCCCCGACAAGGGTACACAATGAAAAAGTATATTAAATATAGTCCCGCCAGAAGTTGCGATGGCTCCAGCTATGGAAGGTTTTAGATTCAAACCACACTTAGGGCTGAAATACTACAAATCCAGAGTATTGTACTTTGTAGTTTATTTATCATGTGATGTATTTCATAAAAAATAATATTGTGTATACTTTCGGGATAGTAGTATATTTATTATACTTTTCGCCTTGCGGCATTGAAATATTTACAATATCGCACGATATTCTGAAATGATCTTTAGAAGTTAGCTCTTTTGCTAAAACTTTTAGCTTCTCATCTGTTGTACACCCCTTCTGGTATCTAGGTACTTTGGATATTAAGTTTTTATACCCCTCATTCCGTTTCTATCTCCAAATTCTGGTTGGTTGCTCGTCTTGATCTCCCAGTCCCTCTCCTGTAGCTCAGAGGTGCGCAAACTAGGGGTCGCCAAATTTTTCTAAATTTCGAATTTATCGCCCAACATGGATGAGATAAGTAGAAACTTGCATCCTCATATATCTCATTAAATGGAAACTCTACTGATTTGTATAAAAAGTATTTCCCTAAAATTATAAATAAAATTAATGTGTCATATTTGATGATATTTTTATTCGATAAGATGAAAGAAATGCGCGAACTGTATATCGTATCTTTGAACATCTATCTCAAGGGGGTCGCCAAAATTTTTCTCTCTACTGAAGGGTTCGCAGTCGGAAAAAGTTGGCGCACCACTACTGTAGCTGATGGTCAAATTTGGCTCCTTTTTCGATTTATTTTTTTAGCCATTATCTCTCCTCAACCAAAATATCGTTTCCTTTCCTCTCTCCATCTTGTTTTGATCTTCCTTTAATCTATTTCTTTGTTATATTCATTCAGTATAACGTTTTTCTGGTTGGATCTGATTTTAGTTTTAAAATTATGCGCCCTTTTGCCGTTTTTATTTTTATTTTTTTGTTTCTTCTAAAATTATATATGAAGGAGTGAGCCAATTCAGTTCCAAGGTCTACCTAATACAGTATATTTCAAAATAAACAATTGAATATAAATATTATTATCGAGAAACATTCCAAAATGTTCAAATCTCTCTCTCTCTCTCGAATGGCAAATAAGGCTGGCTAAGCGATTAAAGTTAATCCTGTTTCGGAGCAACACATTCAACTTTCACTAATTACAACATCTGGCTATTTTAATAATAATTTGAATATGTTTTCAGGGAAATTAAAAATAGAAACAAAAAAGCGGAGTTAAGAAAGAAAGAAAAAGGAAAGGAAAAGGAGTGGAGACAAAAGGAAAAAGAATCTGATGGGCAGGATGACATAACGTAGCTCTCAAGCGTTCCGAAATGGTATTCGTAAGTGCGAATTTTCGATTCCAATTTTTGACCAAATTTTCGGGGGAAAAAGGAGAGAAAAAGTTAATTATCGGATTACAAAAATAATCCAAGTTATTGGTTTGGGCTCATGCCAAAGTGTAAATGGAATTTATTTAGATTTCCGGTGGCACGAGTCCTTTGTATGGCTTAACCATAATGTTGCCCCATGTTTAGCTTCGCCAATGATATCCTGGCACTGCGTTATTATATTAATTGTGGGTTGATGTCCTATGTAACAATTCAATAAGAAGTTTCCTTTCTCCAGTGTTGTTTTTATCTTCATTCTAACTTCTTAGTTTTGGATTTTTTTTTTTAAACATTTTTCCTAAATAGGACAGATGCTCTTTGAAGTTGTATAGCATCGAAAATACCACTTTACAGATTGCTTTGGTTCCACTAAAACTCTCTGCTTCTTTTAATCGTATTGTAAAGAGTGATTACTTTATTGTAAGGCTTTCTAACCTATTCTTGTTGTTTTTTGTACAGCGTGCTTTATCTTGAGAATTTATTCAATTAGTGTGACCAAAACAAACTGGACTATTTGGGTTGTTATGTGTGTGTTGTTTGAGGTGATTTCATGAGGGCCGTGAGAATTTTAAGTAGGAATTTTTGGTCTACAATTTCACTGTTTAACCTCTACACTCATATGTGGCATATGGTAATGCTTTTAAGAGAGTTGGCTTGAAAGAGACAAAGGTTTTTGGAAGGTGGGACGGGCGTGTAGTATCTTTCAATCGATGGTAGAGCTCTAAATTTCTGGACTTTTAATTGACACTCCCGTTTCATAAGTAATGCACACTTTTATGTGAAATTCATTTCATAAATAATGCACACCTACAAATGGTTTATATATCAAAACTAATTTGCAGCCTTCATAAATAAAGGTTAACCTTTAAATTGGTAGCTGAGCACTCAACCTCTTGGGCTGAAAGGTCGAATCGGGTCAGTCCAATCCAGCCAATTCTGAAGTACTCAATTTTAGGATAGGGTGCCAAAGTTCAAATATTACGAATAAAAGCTCAAAGTTTTGAATTTTGGAGGATGTGACTTTATATTAATTAGAATTATAACATCCAAAAATTGTTTTTGAGTCTAATCCAGTCCGACAAAAAGGATTTTGATAATTTTGGGCCTTATCTAGAGGAATTGATGTTTTCGGATATGACTTTCTCGGTTACCCAGAACAAGAATCCTTGAACTAGGGAAATTTTGATCAAAGTTGAAGTGATACGGGAATTCGTGAATTTCGTTTTCGTTGAATGCCTCGCCGCAATATTTTTTTTTAATTATCTAGTAAAAATCACGTGGTAGACAAACAGGCTGTCATAAGTTTTAATACACAGGGCTCGATTTAAAAACGTCTAAAAAGTCTACCCACTGGGCAGAATATAAATATAAAAAAAAAAATTATAAGCAGATAAGTTAAATTGCGGTCAGTTAAGAAAAGAAAATTATAGGTAGTAGACAATTTCCGCTGCAAAAAAGGCCACAAGGAGAACAGTAATTGAGCAAGTATGCACCCGCACACCCCGAAGGAACCCACTCATCTCTTAATCACAGCATATATCTAACCAGTTTAACAGCTACTGTTTTTTCGAAAGAAAAGTCAGCTCCTCCTCGGTTTTGGCCTTCTCTCGGAATAAACTTTTCCGAGATGGAGAACTGCTGCTAAGTAAAACACCTGCAAGACACTAAATCACGTGCGGTCGTAGCTTGCGTCTGCGGGACTAAGAAACCAGTTTTGTTAATTCGATGACGCTATCTTCGGGAAACCCACATTTCAGGCTCAAATCTCGGGATTCCACCTGGGAAGAAGGCATTAAGCGTGAATAAAAAAAACTGTGCTGACCGCATCCCTTATCTATGCATTTATCTATGCTTGCATATTTTCTTATACTTTGTTGATGTCAATAGATATGCTGGATGGATAAACACGATTGCTTCAGAATCACGTAATTATTTAAAAATTTTTCTATTTTAAACTTTCTATCGGCAACTCGTTGAGAAGAAACCGAAAGAACTATGCAATCGGTCGTTGCCCTGATCGGTCACGTGACAATGTTTTACCCTACTTTCGGTTAGGTGCCTTGATATCCAACCGAAATCGATCTTTTTTTTTCTTCTAAATGATCTCTAACTTATACTTCTTCAACTGAGAGAGAGATAGATAGAGAGAGAGAGACGGGGGGAGATTTCACTTTTGGCGAGTAGGTTAGTTTGTCTGCCAATAACGTTTCGACATCTTAATTTCTACCAATTTTTCTTCTTTTTGTTTTGTTTTAACTTCTTTACCATTATCATCATGATGCGTTTGTTGTGGTAGCATTATGTTCAAGGTTTTCTTTATTTGTTTTGATGATTTTCGTCGTAATTGCATCAAAGCCAAGTTTCACACACAAGCGATTCCTTCGATGGATTTCTTCATTTCGATCTTCTTGTTTAACTCGGATTAATGGATAACTCTCGCCGGCCATTTTTTTTTTAATGATTAATTTTACGCGAGAATCGAACAATAAAGTTATTGGTTGAATATCCGTCGTTCCTACTGGCCAAGTTCCGTTATTGCTATTTATTTATTTTCCGTGAGAATTTCGACGCCATTTTTCTATTTCTCTGACTTTATTGTGATTCGTAATTTTCGTGTTGTGACCAATAAATCTTTTTCTTCATCTTCAATTATTTTTATTCTCTCTCTCTTTGACACTCTAATTTTAGTTGTTCTAAACTCTTTTCCTGTTTTCTATTAGGTCGAGTCGTGGTAGTAACTTCCGCTTTTTGTCAAATATTCCTTTTGTTTAAAACACTTAAGCAATGGGTTCATTTCATAAGTACTGAACACTTTCTTGGGTTATTCATTTCATAAATACTGCACACTTACTTGGGTTATTCATTTCATAAATACTGCACACTTACCTGGGTTATTCATTTCATAAATACTGCACAGTTATGGAAACAGTTTATTTTTAATGAATAATTCGCCCATCTTTCTGAACAATTCATTTGATAAGTGATGCACGATTTAATTAAAAATTCATTTCATAAGTTTTGCACACTTTCATGAAGAGCTCATTTCATAAATAATGCACACTATCACGGTGTGTTCATTTTATAAGTTATGCACAATTGTGTCGAGGATTTATTTCGAAAATTTGACTCCTGAGTCATTCATACTGATTGTAAAAATACATTTCATAAATACTGCACTTACCTGGGTTATTCATTTCATAAATACTGCACACTTACTTGGGTTATTCATTTCATAAATACTGCACACTTACTTGGGTTATTCATTTCATAAATACTGCACAGTTATGGAAACAGTTTATTTTTAATGAATAATTCGCCCATCTTTCTGAACAATTCATTTGATAAGTGATGCACGATTTATTAAAATTCATTTCATAAGTTTTGCACACTTTCATGAAGAACTCATTTCATAAATAATGCACACTATCACGGCGTGTTCATTTTATAAGTTATGCACACTTGTGTCGAGGATTCATTTCGAGAATTTGTCTCCCGAGTCATGCATACTGATTGTAAAAATCCATTTCATAAATACTGCACAGTTTTATTAATATTAATTGAGAAGTGTTCTGGTGTTGTGTCTCACTTATTTGGTCGATAAATTTTTTTCTAAAATTAAATCCAAGGTGGGATTATTCGACTAACTTTGATAGATGTCTCATCTCAGATTTTATAACGACTAAGTTTGCATTATTTATAGAGTTTGAATCGGAAATTATTTGTGAGTCGATTGAAATACAGTTTTTTTGGGTTGAGGGAATGATTTTAAGTAGTTGTCGTACCCACCAGGAGAAATAAATCGTTGGAGTCGTTTCTTTCGTTTTTTGTTTTGGGAGCGAGGAGTGTTTCTATCAGGTGAAAAGTGTGATTATTCAACTTACGCTCCACTTAAGAAGACTTAACACCAACTTCCTGATTTTGATACAATCACCCAAATAAGCCAAACCAGGTAAATAAAAGTTATCGAAGAACGCAATAATTTGCATCACAGGTGAATTATGCTGGGTCGCGTGAATTTTAATTGTTTTATTTCCACCGATTTGGAATTTCACATTCGAACGAAAGTGGTTTGGACCAAGGCCTAATCTTCTAGTTGAGAGGCCAACACTTCGTTTTTAGTCTTTCTTCGGAAGGGGGAGAGAACATCAGTTCAGGAACCGAGGAAGATATTCACAAGTTTGTTGATCTGCTGGTTGGAGATGATGGGATTAGATAAGACTTTCAGGGATTTCAGACAGGTTGACGTGAAAAACTGGCCATCATTCCTTGGAAGTTTTTGTTGTTGTTGTTGAAGGAACGGATCTGATATTCGTTAACTAGAAGTCACAATTGATCGCAACTCGAGCGAAAAAATTTTCACATGTATATATCGCATACGTAAATCCATGGGCCCGTGAAATAAAATTAAGTTTCCCAGGACGGGTTAAAACGAATAGAGAGGCAACATAAAACTTTCACAAGACGTCATGCCCCAAGCCAACGTAATTATTGAAAACAGTCGACTTACATAATCAGAAGTTTTATGAAGCGCCCATGCAAAAATTAGTCCTCCCGTCAAGTTGTACTTTGATACGAGAAATAGATAACCGATGTACCTTTCTCAAATTTTAAGCCTTTGTATCTTGTCTATTTATTTATTTTTGATAACAAACATGAGAGCGTTTGGTCCATGGAAGCTGTGTGGAAGCCTTTTGTTGTGTCTTTCATAAGATAGACTACAAATTGCTATTATGCTATTATTTTTGCCGGTGTGTGTGCTATTCCTGTATGCTGTTGTTGTTGAAAAGACAAAAACCATGTAGGATGCAGATAGTGTTAAAAATTTTGGCTAATGATAACCTAGAGAGAGAGAGAGTAAAATGGTTGCGGAAAGAAGAATTCATTAAAGCTAATTCATGCAGAATCTGTTCCAAAAGTTCCGGAGTGATTTTTTTGACATCATTCGCTTAATATCAGTTTACAATCTTTTCAGAACTCCAATCACTACCTGACACCAGTCTCGTTTCGAAGCTTAGATCTACCACCAACTTCTCCGCCCAGGCAGTCAGTGTTGCTAAATACAAAAATCATTCCGGGAACTTTTGAGACAGGTACTGTATTATTACGTCACTACTTTCATTTGTAGTATGAAGTATACAGATCACACGAATCGGTTAAAGTGACAACCCTTCATGTGAATGCTGCAGACCGAAATGCATTACTCTTCCACTGTTGTACCTATGTTTATTAAGCACAGACACACATATTCCATTCTAGCCTATCTCACTAGTTTAAACAAACACTAGGAGATTGGAGAGGAGGAGGAGGGGTGAAAGGAATACAATTTGCAGACAAACCACAGACTAGCACCCCAAACAAAATCCAAACAGCACCGATTTCTCAAACTTTGGGAGACGAGAAACTTACTAACGGTGTTACCTTAACACTTGATGAGTAAAACGTTAGTGCTAATAAAAGCCTGACCCCAATATGCAGATTTTTGGTATGTGAATTTAAAAAGTTTTTTGTTAATTTTTGTCCTTGAACCACCTGAACAACACAAGGAATTAGAATGCAGAAATGGATTTTATTGGGAAAAGAAATTTTGTTTCTTATGATTGCTACGCACTAAGATAATGCGCACAAATTAAACATGATAGTGGATATATGAGTAATTTTTTATTTATTGTTTTTGTTTATTCTCGCTAGCCACGCTTTCGTAGATTTTTTTGTGTAGCTGAAACTGCTTAAGCGAAAGTTTAAAAATAGATCGTTAAGGACTTATTGAAGAAAATAATGCGCTGATGACAGCAGATTTATTATAAGCGTATTCGCTTTCTTGTTTTTAACTGAATTAATGTTTTTGGAAAAGAACATCAGCCACCGCTGAGAATTGTTTATATTTATTTATGAAAATGTTTAAATATCTGATCAAATTGACGAACTACAATCAACAAGTCTGAGGCTGTGTATGCAGTAGTTGGTGCCCAATAGTACAGGTCTTGTAGGGAAAGTTAAGTGGAGGGGACCAAAAATTTGGTGGAAATAGCAACAAATAGCAACGCAAGACAAAATAATATGAAACACTACAATAATACTCTAACCGCACTGATGATCTTGACTTATTGACTAGATTTTCTGATTAATAACTGATCCGACTCGAAGCTCTGATTGCTGATTGAACTACTGACTTGAGGCTCGGACCCGACTACTCTAGTGGCTCAAGGTTTTATTCTATGAATAAGACAATTTTGGGGTGAAGGTCCAAGCTCGAGTCATCCATATGAGATGCTTGGGGAAAAATTCTCCTGAAAACAGAACTGGCACACAGCATCCAAATAATATGTCAAAGAATTGCCTTATACGAAAACCTAGCTTGAATGCACCCAGGCAGCTTGTCGAAACAGATATTTAAGTGCATCCAGAACGAGAAGACTAGAGGAGATTTGCAACGGTCGAAACAGACCTAAAAAAGAAAGAAACCAGAAAAACTGGATGGAAGGAAGAAGAAGCAAGCGAACGAAGAGATGCTGAATACAACAAGAAGGGAACCTTTGGGGAATGCCACTACACCCCCCTCTCTCCCCAAAAACGAGGTATTTGCGTCTTGACACCCGTCGCCGAAATCTTAGAGGAAACGAACCTACCATGATGGAAGCCGTGACATAAAAATCAGGTTCGTACCAGTTTCAATTTCGTGTGAAGTTCATCAGGGTCCCCGGGGTTAAAGTTAGAATGAAGGCAGTGCGATGAGTCTGGTCAGCTGCTACTTGACCCTGATTATTTGCCGGCGTTTAGGGCTTTGAGTTAAGGCCGAATCCAATTTAGAACCTGAAAGAGATGAAGAAAATTTTTCTTAGTCACCCAAAAGGTTAATGAGCGAATTCGTTTAGTTTTCAGTGACGAATGCAGCGAAAGGTCAGAGCTCGACACTGATACTTGGAGCCAAATTTGAAATTGAAAATGCCGTTTTGAGTAGAAAAGTAAATAAATAAATCAAATGCTACGCGTTCAGTAGTCCTTTTCACATTTTCTTTAATAATTTATTTATTAATAATGAATGATTAATGCGATTTATTATTTATCTCTTTTATGTAAATAAAAATTATTTCTAACCAATTAAGCGGTGTCAGGTATCGGACAGATAATTGGATAATCTGACACAGTACCACAATTGCAGCTTTATTTCAATTATATGAACAGTTTGGTCTTATTCAATACAAATATATAAATATATACACAACATAATATGCTAACTATGAGACGGGTATGACAACTGATCTTTGTGCGAATTAATTAAAGACTATCAATTGTGACTTGAGTTCTGGATGTCCAAGAACGCAGAATGAATGAATCAATCCTCTTTGATTACTGTCTTTTGTCTATTGTTTTATAATTTCTTTTGTCAAGAATATCTTTTGTGATTGAATTATCATATTTTATTGACCTTTTGATCTGTCAAAAAAGGTTGTGTGAAACCTTTCTTATTATATCATGTCCCAACAGCACAATGGGTAAAAAAACTGGAGTGAATACCGCCTATTCGCGACAGACTGGCTAAAACTTATTTTTAGGTTCCTAAAATATAATATTTTGATTTATATTATAATCCATTATACTTGGAGGGCTATATTGAGTATGTACATCTTATGGCATTCAACGACACTGCTGATGTCTCTTAAAGAAGTTATGGCAATTCCATAGTTCCTTCCTGAAAAAGTCTGTTCAGGCTACAGGAGGATCATTGAAATGTGACTCTTCATTTCCTCTAGGTACAAAGGTAGATTCACTTTTAAATTTTGATCAATTTATACATCTTACAGGTCACTTAATTTTGTGGTTTCTGTACTGACTCACCCAGTCCAATGCTCGAAAAGAGTGCTCAGATTGAATGGTTATACGGTTCTTGAAAACTTAAAAGCTCTGAGGGATCAACGACGTCGTAGGTTCAAACACATCTTAAAGGAGTGTACGTTCGATTGTTTGTGGGTATGTACCCGCATAACTCTAAAACCTATTTAAAACAAACTTTGCATGCGCATTTGTTACAGTTGGTGAGAATGACCCCGTCTGGGACTCGAGTGTATTCATCTCTATTAGCGTTTATGAGGTGAATTCTACCTAAAACTGTGCATTATTTATGAAATAAGCTCTTTTTACAATGTGCATAATTTACCTAACTAATTTTCTTTAGTTGCGATCGCCCAAATGAGCTCTTGTTTAAAGTGTGCATAATTTTTGAAACCAACTCTCCATATAGTGTGCATTGTTTATGAAATGAGTTGAAGACAAACATCAGGAAATCAACCACGGATGTCTTAGATGTTTAGAGATAATGACAACAACATAATTATTGGTGTTACACACTTCACACTCAGACAGACAGATAGACAGTATTTCTTAAACGCAACAATTTTTTCCACAAAATTAAACAAACACCGAGAAATTTTTTAATTAAAAATACAATCTCAGTATAAGTTTTAAGTATATTAATTATTATTATCTTTCAGTTATTAATATTTGATTGTCTTTGATATGTTGTAAGTATTCTTAGTTAAGATAATAGTAATAAAAGGAGGGAAGGAAGAGATAGAACAAAAAGAGACGAAGAAGGAATCTCGGTAGAAGAGTATAAATTGGTATATAGATAGAGAGATTATAAGAAGGTTAAGAAGGAAATTAACATTACCAAAAGTAAGAGAAGAGGTGTAAAAGGTTGAAACTGGGGTAAACCGTGTTAGAGTCAGGAGGTCTGTATCTCGAGACTGGAGCGATTTTTTCTTGGATGCTGTGAAAGGATCGAAATAGCCGTCTTTCCGTTTCAGGAAGAAAACCTGACGAAACATAAAATTAATTAATAAACGCAAAGTAATCAAATCATCTTTATTTACTCCCGAAAAAAAAGTTTAAAGGTTTTCCATTTTTATTGGATTGCATTAAACAAAAAGGAAAAAAAAATGTCGGCGAACAAAGAAGACAATGGCTGCAAATGATGGAAATAGTTGCACAACAATCAGTTGCAAGTTGAGAAAATCCGAAGGACGTACCTTGAGAATGCCGTTAGCTCGAGACTGAGAAAAAAAAATGAAAGAGAGAGGGAGAGAGAGAGAGAAGTAGTCAGGCACACACCATCCTAAACAGAGCCATTAAGCAACCATAACTTAATTCGAATAGTTTCTTCTTCTGTAAAGGACTCTGTCTCTGATTGCAGAATATTTTCTTGTTGATCACTCGACCGCGCCTAAAAAATAGCTACGATTAAATAAATAAATAAATCGCGAAGAAAGTGACCTTTTCGCTTTGTAGTGATTAAAAGGAATTTCGTAGCTCGAAACTGGATCATCGCCGAAACTGTACCTGGTGAAGACAAAGAAAGAGAAATGAAGAAGTAATAAATAAAAATGGCGTATTGAAATTTAATTGGACAAGGATTTGAAAACTAACAGTACCAACTCTTGCTTCCGTGACATATTAGGTCACCACCATCTCTTTCTCTTCGGTATTATATTATGATAAACATATAAAACAAAACAATAAGTAGGAAAGAGAATGGCCTCGAGGAAGAAAGCAATCTCTCGTAAGTGAAGTAAAGAAAACTTCTCGACGCACTGAAGAACCGAATCCGTTACGTCACTTTGACGTTGCTCTTCGAAAGAAATTTTTCCTTTTTTCTCCTTTTTCCCTCTAAATAATTTCTTATAATCGTGACATATTCTTTCATATGAAGCGTACACAGCGCAAACGAGTTTAAAAATAACGGTCGTGAACAATAATAATGATAATTATTGCGACGGTATAGCGAAGCGTTTTTGGGGGCGTCCAGTTATCCTTGGGTTGGTATCGTTACTAGACGTTTTAATAAATTTTACTCGACTTATTTATAGAAATAGTCTTCCGGGTGTGAAATATAATACCAGTCTAACTAAGACTTATATGATATAATATTTTTTTTAATATTCCAGAGATCCAGACTGAAAATTCTCGACTTTTTGGAGGTGTCGTTTGAGAAAAGAAACCAACTTTCCCTCAAATCTACATAAAAATTTAAATTTTGCAAATTTATTCTAGTTGATAAGCCTATAAGATTATTTTATAAGACTTTGTTCGACTTATTAATTGATAAGTTGAGTTTTAGATATAACAAGACAGGTAAGAAGGCTCAGAAAGATTTTTTTTGTTGTTTTGTATTTCCGGGTTAGCCACCACCTGTCCCTACACATGGGGGTAATAACTAGTTGGTCTGGTTTTGAAGAAGAAACAGACCAAAGTCGTAGGCCTGATTGAAGGGTACAGTTGGACGTATGATTTTGTGTGGGTGTCGAACTGTCAGACTTTTGACTTGGTAGCCGAACGCTCAACCTCTCCTTATTGACGAACAGGTGAAAATAAGAGGAAGATGACACTCAAATGAGAGTTAGTGTTAAACAGATAACCGGAGTTAATTGTAGAAGTTAAATTTGTGGACACGGAGGATATTAGCAGTCGATTCAAAGAATTTAGGACCGAAACTAGCGATTAATATATATATAACCATTCAAGAGGAGAAGTTTTGCGCAAACTGTAACACTGAAGAGGCGAAAGTTATTACAAAAGATCCTGGGTCCAATAAAAAATGACAGCGAATATAGAAGACACCACAAATAAATGTACAAGTGTGTCTATTATCACTCTGGAGGTCCAAGAAGACCCCAAGGAATTGGAAGCGTGGTGTTATTAGAAAGGAAGTAGAAACACAGAGGTTCTGATAGAAACAAACACCAAAACCTTTTGAGATGTGAGCGAAAGAGAGGAAGAAAGCGACTAAAGAGATGCTGGACCAAAATGAAAGTGAAAAAATACAAACATCACATGCGAACTCATTATAAAACGAGTTTCCGGTAAAGTGTGCATTATATATGAAATTATTTTTAGAACTTCATTTCAAAAATAATGCACACCTTCATCAATAAAACATCTCTCTTCACCAATTTACTACTCGATTCAACACTTCTGGTAATATTTGTACATCGCAATCGTTTATACTTTCCTCGGATTCTGTACAAGAACTAAATTTTCCAACACAGGACATGTTCTTAGCCAATGAGAAGCGTTAAATAATTGCATCATTCACATTTGTTTTACCATTAAACGCAAGTTTTCTCCAACAACTCGACAAATATCGAAGCTGAAGAGATATCTTCACGATCATTATGAAGTTGGAAGTTTCCTTCCTAGTGTGAGGTATGAAAAAAAATGGCGGACGGGTTTGGATGTAAGCGATGGTTGTCCTCAACTATAAGTTTTTAATTAGTCAAGTCAAAAAATTAATGCTAAGAGCTGGAATCCGTATCGCATTTCAAGAAGAGAGTGTAGAGGAGGAAGGTAACAGTTAGGACATCATTTTAATGAAGTTCAAACTCGGAGTTGTGTTAGTGAAATGGGTGTTAACAGGTATTAAAGTTGGTTGAATCCATTGAAGTTGACTGGCTTTTGGTCATTGCACCCTAGTTTGAACATAGAACTGGGGTAATTGTTTCCCTTTTAGATTTAAATGCTTTTTATTTTTAGTGTTGAGAATGACTCACCACCAGATGCACACCCCCATTGCCTTCCTTTGTCCTTGAATTGTCAGTGAATAAGAGTCAACAGTGCTGTATTAAGGAATTAATATTGAAAACATCGGATTAAGTTCATTCTTCGTATCAGCGTTTTGAGGCGTTTATTTTTAAAGTGGTCCAAGTGCTCTGGATTTAGGCCATTTTCAAAATAAACGGTTCGTTGGTTTTTTGTCTTCCTCGTTCCAGAAATCTGGAAGTTGGTTGGTTCAACCATCCTTCTAATCTTTTTGTAAACTCTGTTACTAAAACTCTTGTAAAAGTGTGCATTGCTTTGTTTATAAATAGTTTTGCTTGAGTGGCTTATCCCAAAAATAATGCACACATTAATGAGAGACTTAGTACACTCTTTTATGGATAACTTCTTTCATAAATAATGCACACTTTCACAGAGAACTCGTTTTAAAAATGATACACTCCTTAGAAAGAATCACTAGATTCATTCAGAAATAAATTTCTTATGGGAGTGTGCATTATTTATGAAAAGACTTACTCCTGAAAGTGTGCATTTTTGGGATGAACTCACTCTTTTACAGAGTACTTCTTTCATAAATATTGCACACTTTTCAGGACTACAATTTTTCATAAATTTAGTACGCTTTTGCTAGAAAATAATGCCTCAACAGAACTTGAAGCTAAGTCTCTCATAAATGTGTGCAGTATTTTTGAGATGAGCCATTCATGACAAATTATTTTTAAACAAAGCTATGCACACTTTTACAAGATGTTTGGTAAACGAGATCAAAAAGATGAATGGACCAACTTCCAGAACAAATTTTTGATTCTTTCCAACGGAATATATAAAATGAGTTGTCTATAAAAGTGTGCATTATTTATGAAATGAAGTCTACCACTTAATAACTGAAATCTTCACCAAAGTGTGCAGTATTTATGAAAGA
The DNA here is from genome assembly GCA_016920875.1 of Columbicola columbae. Taxonomy (NCBI): domain Eukaryota; kingdom Metazoa; phylum Arthropoda; class Insecta; order Psocodea; family Philopteridae; genus Columbicola; species Columbicola columbae. The sequence continues at coordinate 6,007,746 of JADMLL010000005.1, read as the reverse complement.
AGTTCTCTGTAAAAGAGCGAGTTCATTCCAAAAATAATGCACCCTTTCAGGAGTAATATATTTCATTTATATTATCTACGAAACAAATTCTCCAGGATGGATTATATATATACGAAACTTTATCAGAAGTTATCTACGACTTGATCAGAACAATTTACACTTTGCCCCGAGACAATTTGTTTTAAAGACTTTGGAACGGAACAACCATAATTAATTTGTCATTTGGTGTGAGCTTGCAATTTCAGGTTCAGATAATTTTTGGTGTTGCCGAAGAGTTATACTGCTCTTAAATAAAGTAACGTGGTCATAACCTTGAAACAGAGAAACAATAATAATAATTATATATAATGTAAATTGAGTCAACAGACAATTTGGACGGGGTTAAATATCGTGGGCGATTAGCATAGTTAAAAATTATCTATTTCGATGCGCGCGCAGGAATCATTGCACCTGCATTCCCTTCTTCGAGACGAAAATACCTACTTTTTCGTTTTCATTCTTTCTTTTTTTTGTATAAGTGATAATTATACAACAAAATAGTTTTTTTTTTGTTTCACTATGGTGCCTAAAAAATCATTTTAGGAGCGGGCAAAAAATAAAGAGAGAGAAGTTACATAACAATTAAATGTTGAACACGATTATATCTATGTTATGTAAATAGTGGAAGCCATGATTTTTATGAAAGATAATCGGGGATATGGTTTCCATAGCTGTGACGAAGAGATTTTGTCAGGATTTTCATTTCGGGGGTGGATGGGGAGGGGTAGGAAGATGGCGAATTCTGCATCCTGATCGTGGTAGCTATTTGAGTAGTTTGTAGTTAAGTTCAGTCATTTCGTAAATACCGCACACTTTCATAGGAGATTTAAAGTCCTGTTGAGGAATTGCTTCCTTTTAAAAGTGTGCATTATTTTTGGAATAAATTGCTATACACTTTCTTAAAGGTTTCAGTTCGTAAGTGATGGACTTCACTTCACAGTTTTACCACCAACACATTTTATAACTATGGCTCACCATTTCAAAAACCGCTTCTGGCAAAATTGGAGAGAGACAAAAGACGGAAAATTTTATCCAGTCAACCGCGTGGAAAAACTATTATCTGGTGTCCGGTTTTGTATGTTGAGTAAAATTCCTCGACGTTATTAATTCGTGGTACAAAGAGAGAAGTAGACGAAATTCAAAGATGGTTAAAAAGGGAGATGTTAAGGGTAGGAAGGAAAGACAGACAGACAGACAGACCTTCTTTTGTGTTCTGTTACAGAATAAGGCAGGTGAATGAATGGCAACTCGGGAGGGTTGGGCCCTACTTTTTTATTATTTCTTGTTTGAATATATCATAAATGGAGTCAGAGCCCTGGGTATAGCTCGAGAGCAGGTGATGTCAGGCTCGTATCGCTTTGGGACACATGGAAACTTTTTTTAATTACAATTTTTACGTAAATCCACCGACCTTGGGTTGGTTTCTTGTCATTGTTTCGCATCGGTTAAACATATGTAAACAAGATTCGTTTCATAAATAACGCACACTGTCATAGGAGAATTCCAGAGTCATTCAGAAAGTAACCAATTTAATTAAGTGCAATACCTAAGACACTAATCCCTCATTAGTGTTTGCATTATTTTAGTAACAAACAGCTTCCTCTGAAACTGTACAAGTTGTGGACATTTGTATGAAGGACTCATTTCAATAATTCTGCACACATTCAGATATAATTTATTTCAGACAATGAACGATTTTAAGAAGAATTCTTTGTATGAGTAAATTCATAATTTTACACCAGAATCCAGCCTCTTATATAAAATTATTTTTCATTAAAGTGTGCAATACTTATGAAATAAATCACCTCCAAATTGCGGTCTATTTTTTGGAGTTAATCCACCTTTTCTGGCAAATCCATCCCTTAAACATTACACAACTCCCACTAAACATTCCTCACATAGCAAGTGCAGACTTTTGTGAGGACCTCAATTCAGATATTATACACTCTTAAGTGAGGTCGTTTATTTCATAAATAATGCACACTTTTAGAAAGAACTAATTTTATAATTAATCCACAGTCTTAGGTAAAACACAGAATTTTTTTTTCATGACTACTGTCCATTTAAGAATTTTAATCAAAGTAAAATTATTATTAAAAAATAGGGAAGTTATTTATGACTCGACTTAATATAAGAGTATTATTCAAGTATAAACGGAAATCCCTGGAGGAAGTAAAAGAAACAAAAAAGAAGAAATGAAATTAGAAAGTTAGAGGGATTAGGCTCTGGGGAAGGGAAATGTAATTTTGTTAAAAGTGAAGTTTGAGAAGTTGGGAAACAAGTTGAAAATCAGAAATGAAAGAGTTTTTGGAATCGATTCATACGTGGAAGTTGAAATAAAAATTTTTCTTAAAAATTTCAAGTGGCACGAAGGAAATTTAAAATAAAAACAAGTAAATAAACAAACAAAAGACCAAAAATAAAATCCGAGGAAATAAATCCTGTCGAGGTGTGTGACGAAAGAAGGAAATTATGAAGGGAACAAAACAAAACAAAAAGTCTGAAAACGAGAACATGAAATATGATTTATGGACGAAGTAGTAAATGAGAATGAAGTTCAAACAAACAAAAATAACGGTCAACGGACATTTTGGATGAATGGGTGGTTCCGCCCCCGAGGGAAATTTGTCTAAATCGGCGATGACAAATTTTAAGACCCATGGAAAACACCTTACACATATATATGATATACTTATGTAATATATTGGGTTCGACAAATTCAAAACAACAATCGAATTGAGCAAAATGAGTTAAGTCTGTACAATTCGCCCAAAAAGTCACGTGATTTGTGTTTTTTGCTCAATTTAAGAGTTTCAGCGAATCAAATCTTTAGAAATATATCTACGTAAGCAACCTTGAATTAAATGATTCAGGGATTTGATTTTTGTTTTACTCAAAAAAAAGTAAATAAATAAATAATTAGAACGATAGCGGTTACCTGACTAATGGCTGGATATGAAACTTAGAAGGCGGTGGGAGTTTTGTGGAATTTGGAGTTGGGATTTAGAATCTTAAAACCAAGCCACATTTCCAGTGATTTTTTCTTTTGTGTGAGTGAAGAAACGGAAGAGAGAAAAATATAAATAAACGTTATTAGTCATGAGAATCGATTCGCTCCCTCGATCGAATCCCTTTTTGTAGAAAATGACCCCACCATCTTGAAAACGATTCAGACGACGACGACGACGAAGAGCGAGAAAGAAAAAAAAGGAGACAATTATTCGTGCGCCATTATTACACATGTTTAGCAAAGGGAAAAATTAAACAAATTCGATATATCGCTTTATTACATCATTCCATAAGTTAACTAGAATCAGTCTGAAATAACGAGTGAAACTCTTTTCAATAATAAGTTCAACATGACTACCAAAAATAAACGAGGTTAACGTGATTTCCTAGTGGAGCGTTGGCTACACTACCGACACCTATTGACGCTTTTTGAAATCACGAAAAACCGTTACATGAATGAATTCCTCCTTTGTCGAGTCGGATCAAAACCGCAGAAAGAAGGTTAAGGATTGATGGAGATTTTCTTTTCCGTCGTCGTCGTCGTTTTGTGTTGTTGTTCTTTCCGTTCAATACCTTATTAAATGATCTTCGTCTCACTTACTAGTAGTAGGAGTAGTTAATCTTACTACAAAACCACTATCGCTGCCATACTATACTTTTACTATCGAGTTGTTTTTATTATTATTACTATACTACTACGATTTTTTTTTTGATTTCTCAGAAGGCGTTGACGTCTTTCTTTTATTGTGTCTGCTAGTTCTACCGTGAATCAACAACACCCTCCTAATCTGGAAGAATTATTTCTCGTGGATCTCGGCGTAACCCAGTCATGGTTGCTTCTTTTTTAGTTTTTGTACAAAATTTTGGCGAACGATTATAAGTAACGCACACCTTTCACGAGATTTAATTTCATAAGTTCTGCACACTTGTATGAGCAATTCATTTCATAAGTAATGCACACTCTCTAATATCCAAATTACTTTCATGTCAATTATCGTTTCATAAGTGTTCGTTTCAATGTACTTTTTGTAAGGAATCATGTCATAAATAGTATACGCTTTTAACAAGAATCCGTTTCAAAATTAATGCACACTCGGCAAGGGTTTATTTCATAAGTAATGCACACCTTGAAGAAGAAATAATTCCATTCATAACACACATAACACTTTCATAAATATTTCATTTCGCGTAAAACGAGACTTGACAACATTCATTTAATTAACAGTATAATTTGTTTTCATTTATAATTATATTTAATGAGCTCAATAAATTAAATATTATATTAAGGATGTTGATTGCCCTGATACATGCATTTTTCTAAAAAACGAGTCAATTTGACTCACTGCTTAATTTAATTCATTGTTTTTTGGTTAGAATCACAGGTCGATGTCAATTTTGATGTAGCATTTATTTTTTAAGTAATGCGCACCTTTAAGAAGGCACCATTTCATAAATACTGCACACTGTTAACGGTTATTCGGTTAGAGACAAATTTGCGGAGAGTAGGAAATGTAAATCAAGCTCGAAAAGTCAACTTGTCTTGTATTAACAATAGACTCACGGATGTTGATTATATATCTAAGCATGAGTCTATTTGGCTCTTAGCATAAACTTTGAAGTTTGATCTAGTTGTAGAATATTTAATGAGTCAAATAGACTCTGTTTATAAATTTAATTTTAACCCAAAAAGGTGGACATGAGTGAGTGGACTCTTTCAGAGAAGTTGTAGATAAGTCAAATTGACTCAGAATCGAGTTGGAGAATGAGGCGATTTCATTGAACGAGTGAAACATCCGGCCATTTTGATTTACCAGCGAATCAAATAAGAGAAAATAATTTATGTGCTGGTTAAAATAGAATGATCGGTGCTCATGTATTACAAAATAGATGGTACACTTTCACTCCTGTCCTTTGATTCGATGAGTCTTAGGCAAGGGGCTCCGATTCTTTTCTCCTAACTACCAAGGCTGGAAGCAGGGCATCATGCCGGAACATGACTTTTACACCTCCGCTATTAATCAGTGTTCATTCTAATCTCAAAATGTCATGGCATTCGACCAGAATTACACATCACCTTCTCTTCTCCTCTTTTCACCTGGAAACCTGGGAGTAGATGGCCGATGGTGTCTCGCCACCTCACCCGACTGTCACGTCTAGGAAGGGGCCTTCGCGTCACCTCCTGTCCGCCTTCCTAACTGGCCTTGTTAGTGCGGTCATAAATTGCATTGCTGCACACCGGGGAGACGGGAGCTCATCTCTTGGCCACTCCAACGGGGACAGTATGTGACCACGGGTTATCACCATCGTCATTCTTGCGGTGTTAATTTCATCTTGAATTTTTTATTTCCTTTTAAATTTTCTTAAGAGATGGCTTTAATCACCAACTTTCTTCACAATTATTCCGTGAACCAGAAACTAATACCATATACATGTTACCGTAAATGTGATAAATCGAAGGAATATATAGAATACCTGGCGATAACTTATAATCACCAACTGAGATTGGTAAATGTGACAAATTATTGAATATTTATCACATTTGCCGGTCAGTTTATAAAATATCCAACTAGTAATAGACTAAGGAATTTTAATCAAAGTTTACCGAGCTTCTGTCACTTCTTCATCTCTCGTATCAGCCGCTTCTTGTTGGGAGGTTCGTTCACTGTTATAGACGACAGTATCTGCTTGCATTGCTTGCTTTTTGTCAAAAAAGTCTCACATAAGTTAAGCATATGAGCACAATTATATTAATTTTCCCATTTGGAGCTGGAGATTTTATAAATTATACGGTAAATGTGATAAATATTAAACAATTTATTGCTTCTACCAAGCTCAGTTGGTGATTACGAACATTTCAGGGAATTATATATATATATTCACTTAATTTATCACTTTTACCGTGATATACATGCGATATTACTTTCCGGTTCTTGTGAATAAAGTTGGTGAATTAACACATCTTTTCTTGAATTCCCCATTAGGAATTAGAGATTTTATAAACTACCCGGTAAATTTGATAAATATTAAGTAATTTATAACTTCTTCCAAGCTTAGGTGGTAATTATGAACAATCTTCGGGGATTATATATATATACTCATTTAATTTATCACTTTTACCGTGACATACATATATTACTTTCCGGTTCACTTAATAACTGTGAAGTTGGTGAATTAACACATCTTCATAAAATCTCCAACTCATAATGAGGAATTTATTCAAACTAGCCGGAAAATATGTATAAATTTGTCACATTTATCAAATTTAGTAGGTGATTATGAATAATCGTTGGGAATTATGTATATATTTGTCAGAATCATTACTTTTACCGTAACATATATTAAGTGTAACGCACAGAACCCACATTATTTTCCTGTCCAGTTGATATATCTTGTCGGGGACCAGTGGATCTAATTTCAGTTCTGCTGACAATCTACAGACAAAGAAAAATTATCTAAAATCTAACAATCGCTTTCAACTTCATTCATTCCGATTTTAATTAATTTAATAATTTGTCTAAACTAAACTAACCACTACCTCAACTTCTATACACGTTCTACTACAGTCTACCGGTATACCTAAGTTAGACTCAGACACACTAGATCAGACTTTAGGAGGAAGTTTAACGCTGAGATTAGGGGCCTGGGCCATAGTACAAAACCATTAGAAGGAGGATAATGAAAGTGATTAAATTATAAATAAGTAAAAACTTTCACAAATCAAAACGACACAAGGAAAAAACTGAAACTGAGAATAATAATGATGATGATGATGATAATTCACACATAAATAAATAACTCATGTCAACAAGGTAGACAAACATACATAAGTAATAAATAAGTTTGCAAAATTAGAAATGATCGAATGAACGGTACATGCCCATCGACTCCACCCACGTTAAATGTTCACAGTTTCTCTTTCTTTTATAGACAGTAGGCCTAAGCATTTTTAAGTGTGATTTCATAAATACTGCACAGGTTGTGAAGACTTATTTCATAAATAATGCACACTTTCAGGAAGATTTGTTTAATAATATTACATAAGCTCGTTGGGGAGTTGAAAAATCTGTCGAGATTTTTAGTATTAGTGTTGTCGGAACCAGGTTGTGTCGTTGTAGATGAACGAATGATGGACAACACTAATTCCGAACGTATATGTATATATTGATATATAAAATATTATTATAACTATAATTTAGAATTGAAAAGGAAAATGCAAAGATCCTGATGGTGCGGAGCTCCGGGACTGAATGAATTTAGCTTCGGTTGTCGGCTGCTTCATTTCACTGTACCCATTCCGGAATTAGGAATGTGGCGAACGCCACAGTGTGCAGTACTTATGGAATGATTTTCTTTTCAAAATTATGTCTCCCTAACTGTGCATTATTTATGAAATGGATTCGTTGGATCTTTCTCAAAAGTGTGTAGTATTTAAGAAGGGAATTCTTCATGAAAGTGTGCAGTATTTTTGAAACCAACACAGGTCTGCGGTAATCTTATAGAGTTCTGAACTGATGTGTGCAGTATTTTTGAAATTATTAGTTAATTCGTTATTTATGGGTATTATTTGGTTCTGTAGGTGGTCGTTAGTCTTTTTGGAATGATGCGGAGTAACTGAGATGACCCGTCCATGGAGTACTTGAGAGGAAGTTTAGCTCTTTCCTCCTTTAATATTGGGAATCACCAGGTATGATGTCATGGAGAACGAACCAGGGGGCATTAACAAGGATGTGAAGAGTTTTGGACAGGATGCGATCCAGGATTTCAAGGTTAGTGTTACTGGCAGATGAGCCCCATAATTAAATCCCATAGATCCTAATCAATTTCAGGAATACCAACAAACGTTAATAAAAAATCTTCGGGGTATTCGTTTAATTAGTCATCAAGGAAACAATCGACATCAGTAATAAGTGAAAGCTCTGACACGTATCTATAAAAGCTTTTGTAAAAAGTTTGTTGCACTTCCGTCAAATATTCGGATTGAGAGGTGATGACCGTGACCAAGACGTCAGGTCACGTGTACACATACTTTCTTGAACACGATCCCGATTTTGAGTGAAAATATCCTGAAATTAAGCTAAACGAAAATTTGAAACGGTTTTCCCTCTCATTTAGAGGTCACCTTATTTTTGGTCTCGAGAGGTTATCGCGGAAGGCGAGAAAGAAAATCAGCCGACAGACAAAACAGGAAAATTTTCACTGTTATGTATTAGGTCGAGTTATGAATAACGTCCGTCTCTTATCAGTCAGTTTTTTAAAATTTGACGTCATCACCGCGAAAGATTTATTTTAAAACTAACAAACGGTTTTAAGAGGAAATTAATTTTTATTAATAATCCATGATTTCATAAAGGATTGGTTTCAAAAATATTGCACACTCTTATCAGAGATGAATTCATGCCACTCTGACACGCCAGTGAAATCAAGTATAAATGTACATATTATTGTTATTACCTGTATCTCACAACTTCAGATGAGATTTCTCGGTAGTGGAGTTTCCAAGACGTTCCAGGATGTAATCAGCACCCTCAGGGGTGATGTACGTTTGATAACATTTTCCTGATGGCACGATCTTCTGCACATCCCAATCCTCTGCTGGACCAGATATTCTTGTAAAGTTCTGGGGGATTTAGAGCTGCAAGTTATAAACCACCACAACGACGATTTCTGTTGACATCCCGGACATCCGTCGCCGGTCATTTCTAGGCTCTTAAACTTCTGGGCTTCCTTTAATTTGAACCTCACTCAAAACGGCCACATCTATGATTTCCCAGGCTACCACCTTTCGATCTGTATGAATTTGGGAGTTATGCTTTATAGTTTCCCTGTTCGGCCTTTGTCCCCCTCTTCGGTTCAGTTACCATTTTGCGGTGGTAACTCAGGTCCTTCCGAAGCCTTTTAAATGTGCCAATGCAAGAGCTTCAAGGCGGAGAAATTTTTGGGGAATCTGAACTTCAAAACTAGACCGGAAGTTAAGTTCTGAAGAGGTTGTAAAATAACTTTTGGGACAGATCCTGTAATATTAACACGGTGTCTTCTTTTACTTCATCGCTCTTCAAATCTTACTGTATAATTAGTATATACTGCGGGAGGTCTGTGGTGTAGTGGTTAAGTGCCAGACTAAGAAGTTATAGTCGCGAGTTCAAATCCTCCTCCCGTATACATGTTCGTTTGATAATACTTTCCTGATGGCACGATCTTCTGCACATCCCTCACTGGACCAGATATTCTTGTCAAGTTCTTGGGGGACTTAAAGGTACAAGTTTTAAACCACCACAACGACTTCTGTTGACATCCCCGACATCCGTCGCCGTTCAAATTCTAGATCTTATGCTTCTGGGCTTATTTTAATTTGACGTCACTACAACTCAACTACAACTCTAATTACTCTATATTGACCCTACATACTCTATCCTCTCGTTCTGATTGAATTCTCAGCTATTTGCTATACCCAGCCTCCGTGGCAAAGGCACTGGAGTCTGTTCCCTAGATAAAAAAGTTAGGCTAACTACTTAGAGACAGGTAGCAGGTAGCAGGTGACTAGGGGAAAAAGAAGAGAAAAAAATGTGTACTGCTTGATGTATGTTCTCATAACGATGAAACTCGGCCTTTACGTAAACCGTGTGCTGTCACTCTTATCAGACTTTAATTTTCTGGGAAAACTCCGACGTCATTCAAAGAACGCATAACAATGGATGAGAACCTAATTACGTCTTTTTACTTAATTCGAGAAAAATTTTTGTTTTCATGTTATATGACTAACCTGTCTAACTGGCGGTATTTCACCTGGACACAATTTTTTATTTTATTTTAAAAAAGCTGGTACTTAAGGAAAAAGAGCGGATTTGTCATTATTTGAGACGAAGACCTTGTTCCAAAGTCTTGAATTGAATTATCTATACAGTAACAAAACGCGTGACTACTCAGGTTTTCTTAGAATCCATCCTCCTCTTGTACAGAGACGAAATGAAGTCATTTAAGAATAAATTCAACAATTAACGAGCCTGAAAATCTCAGGAAGAGGTTCTTGGAATTCTTGGATTCCGTTAAACATTTTTCGAGCAAATTTCCTACCCTGGTTACTCTTAAATTAAGTTTTAAATTTAATTCCCGTGAAGATTTTAATAAATTTATGTCTGTACACTGGATGCTGGGGAAGTTTATTAACCTTTTAATAAAACCATTTGGAAGCTGGGACGGGGGCGGCGGCGGCGGGGGATGAATGTCTCTAAGGATTGTTAAACAGGTTGTGTTTTATTGTCATTGTTACTTAAAAGTGTCACGTGACCGTATAAACTTGGCAAAAACGTTTGAGGCTTTAAATATTAACACTGTTAACCGTTACTGTTAAAGGTGATCAATGTTTTGATCGCCAGTGGCGTGCACTTTATGGACAGCATTGATTCCTTTGTCTTTTAAAAAGTTTAGATTATCGCGATTATTTTTGTGCGAATTTTTGACGTCTTTCTTGTTGGGTATGTTTGACTTACGATAACATGTGATGTTGTGGTAAGAAGATGCATACTGTCGTACCATTGTACGGAAATTTCAGAAGGGAAGGATTTTCTTATAAAGGATTCATTTCATAAATACTGCACACTTTTTTCCGCACATTTACAAAAACAAACATACATGAATGCATTTCATAATTGAATATGTTTCACAAGTTATTTCATAAATAATGCACACTTTTGTAAAGACTTCATTCATCAGTGATGAACAATTACACGAAGAACATATTTACGACGGTGCAGGCTAAGCGGAGAACTCATTTCATAAACACTACACACCTTCATTAAGGATTTATCCCACATATAAATTATGCTGTTGTGAGTGACTCATTTCATAAATAATGCACATTTTTAAGGAGAATTTCTTTTCCAAATGACAGTACGTTTTAAAGAATTTTGTTTTCTTTTTTATGCATTTGTAGAAAGAATTGTTTTCATAAATAGTGCCGATATTTAAGGGGAACTCATTACATACATGGTATAACTTAATTTCATAAATATTGCACACTTTTATGAGAATTCAGACCCATAAATACAGGATACTCGTAAGAATTTTGTACAGAATTGAATTGTGTACAGTTTTTGTTGACAAACTGTACACTTTTACCACGAATTGATTCTATGAATAGTGGAAACTGTTGTTACAGTTAAATTAAATAATATAATTAAATATAAATGATATAATTTAAATAATATATATAGAATTTACCATTATAGTATAAATATTAGATTAATTAATTTATCTTTCATTAATCTGTTTCATTTTATTTATTTGTAGGTATTTTTATCTACTGTTAGTAATGTGTAAGCAATTGTTTATAGTATCAATCAGTAGCGGAGTAAGGCTAAACCGGGCCTTAGGCAATAGTGCGATTCCAGGCCTATTTTTTAGTCATGACTCATACTTTGCTTTGGTAGTTTGGTTTTAAAGCTAATTTTCGGGTCCCAACAATTAACCGAGCCCTAGGCCTTAGTACGCCCCTGGTATTTATAGAAACAGCTTTTCTATCTGCAAATGTGTTTGAAAAAAATCATCCCAAAAATAGTTCAAACTTTTGAGACGAATTCATTACAGAAATGGTGCATAATTTGTGAGGATCTTATTTCATAAATATTGCACACTTATAGGAGGATTCAGATTCAATAATACTGCATCCTTGTGGTAAATTTTATTCAGAAATAATGCACAGTCTCATTTAGAATTTATTCATTCAAAAATATTAAGATTTCATGACTAACGCATTCTCTAAACAGTTCACACTTTCACATCAGAGCGCAAGTTCAACTGCTTTACGTCACATACCATAGCACTGAGTTTAAGTCTATATATCACACATCGTGACAGGTAGCCTTTGACATTTACACTTATTCCTTAAAGAAACATTATATCCTTATCGGGGATATACAGTAAGCGTAGGGCAAAAAATAAATAAAAATATAAAATTGTAAGAAAGAATTTATAACGTAGGAAAGGAGAGCAGTTTGAAGATATACCCCGTATAACAGCCCAATTGTGAGATAGAGAAAATATTTTTTTTTGGCGAAAACCGAGTAAATCAATGGCCCAAATCGAAGTTTTATCTTTGAGTCGTGACAAAATTTCACAAAAAAGTTACGGGCCATCGAGCAGTCGTTTAAAGTCTTCGCACAAAACTGCTTCCATCTATTAATAATAGGAGATATCGGATTAATAAAGTTCAAGGCCGGTCCTCCCCTCTCCTCCTCCTCCCGAAAAAAAAATATAAAAAGACTTATTTGGACACACGAAAAAATTCGAGAGAGAGAACAAGTTTATGATAGATGAAAAACTATCTCATGTTAGCAACAAAATTTATCAAATATTCGAACCTGATCAGGTTTTTTATAAAAGAGAGGAAATAGGTGGGAGGATGGCACCGAACAAAAAAGAAAACCTGACTTCGAATCATATCAATAACACTAATAATAAATGATTTACTCTCACTCAAAATATTTTTCGCCTATGAATTAGTGTTACTACCTTGAAAGAGAAACTGTTAGGATTATGGATTGTCCGACTAACAATAGTCCACACACACAAGATGGTATCTAGCGGACGACTCTCGCCACTGATATATGGAACTAGGGAGCAGGAACCAGGGGATAGAATTTGGTTTTATGTTATACGACAAAGGATTTTACTTCCGGTTTTGGGAATTGACACTATTTCGCCTTAAAATTATGTGTGACTTTCAGTGCCTCTGAGGTAGTGGCTCTGACTTTGAAAGAAAGAAAACGGAAAATTCGGTGGGAAAACAAAAACGAAAAACTGGTGAAAGGTGTACGAAAGGAGAACAAAGTTGTACGAACACCTTGCAAAGGGCCAAAGGTCGACTGAAACAAAGGAGTCCTTAGATGGTCAAAGCGGAAGGAAAACAATGACAACGCTCCGAACTCGCCTAATTATATGACTCTCTCTCGTTAAAATAGCCTGCTGTTGGCAACCGTGTCAGTCGATATTCCACACAACAGTTTTGATGTTAATCCAAAAAGAGAAAAGGAAACGACGGGGAAACCATCGTGTGCAAGTTTTGTTTCATAACTCATCAAACAACAAAAGAGAATTTGGGCGAAAGGATGGCTTTAATGTCAGTTATATTCAAACAACGGTCACAAACAATAAACAAATCAAATTTAGAGTCTGCGAAAGGATGCCCAAATATGTTGCGGTTCCTCCATCTTTACTTTCTCTACTAATGGATATATAATATTCGACGGTTGGAGTTATACAAGCTAATGTTCCAAATTCGATACCGAGATGACGCCTGTAAGAATTCCCCGATAAGAAAACACTTTCACAGATGCATCCCAAACGTATGTGAACGCCTAAAAGACAACAACACCGAACCATAAAAAACTTCCGATGAAGCAGCATTAATTTCATATATAAAAAGCATTTGTTGGAAAAAATTAGTTTCATAAATATTGCACACTTTTTTAAAGACTTCGTTTATCAATGCTAATTTCCTCGAGTGGGTGGTACTACACTACCTGACTTCAGTTGGTCACGTGTTCGTCGCGACCTCGTGCAGGTCTCCGCATGTCTTCTGACCTGTCCGTTACAAGTCGAGGCGTGTTTCATCCTGCTCGTTTATGGATTTTGTTATGACTCCTTTCTTGCAAGTCTGAGCTTGTTGCCACAAATGTGTTTGATTTGAATAACAAATTTCTTGGAGGTCTCATTTCTAAAATTTCTGAAAAGGTTCCTCACCAATAGTCTAAGGCGGGATGCTTCAAAAATTTTTGCCCTGTGCTAACTGCCACCTGTCTCTAAACGAGATACTAAGTAGTTGGTCTGACTTTACAGGAACCGTCCAGTAAACAGACCGATGTATGAACCATAGGAATGAGATGACGGATGAGACTGGAGGTATGGTCCATAGCAAAAGTGGGCAACCTTTTTCGGACAGCGGGCCATTTTCAAAATAAAATTTTTCTTTGCGGGCCACAAATTCAGATATACCTTAAATAGTGCTTTTATATCATATATGAGTATAAATATTATCGAAAATATAATATAATATAACATTCCCTTCGTTCCCAGGCATTAGGGGTGTACAAAGATTTCAAAATCAAGAAAGGTCTTCAGTGTGTTTGTTTGTTGGTACCCCTTGGACGTCATAAAGCGAAATATTATTATATTATTAATATTATAGTATCATTTCCATGTTAACAAGAGAACCTTATGCCATTTAAACGAAACAAATGGAAAATACAATCCCAATTTGGATTTTCCCTAAAATTTATTGGTGCTTTGGCGGGTCACATAAAAAGCTGCAGAGGGCCACAGGCTGCCGACCCTGGTCTAAAGGGTTTTATTTAGGAGATAGGCCAATGTCTTAGTCCAGGACCGGATAAAGGGAGAAGTCATTGAGATTCGATTCCAATTCGAAGAGATAGCAATATATTATAACTAGAATAAAATTTTAAAAATTTTATCTAACACTTTCAAAAAAATAATATTATAATATAATAATATTTGTATAATCAATAATATTGATAATATTTAATGGTTTCTTTGACCAGGTTTTAAAAGACAAAAGCTACCCCCAACTCGGTATTTGTTTGAATATGAAATCTCAATAAATAGTTATGGACATCGATTAAGTATTTTATCTAGGTCTCCTCAAGTAGATAAAAAACAAAATAAACTGAAGATATAGAGTATATTTGGATAAATTAGATTGAGAAACAGTTTCAAAATGTCAGCGAATGAAATGGATTCGAAAGGAATTTCCTCCGTTTATTCGATTTATATTTTTGAATTTCGAGTACTACGAGAAAAATTTGAAAACTTTTAAACTAAAATAAAACAGAGAAATTTGAAAACCTACGCAAATAGGTGGGAATATAAATATTGTCTGTGGATTTGGCAGTAGATAAAAAGAAATATCAACAAGACAATGCTAAACTCCGTGGGGTAAAGTGCGGGAAATGTCAAAAGTTGAAAACACATAAAACGGGGGAGTAAGCAGTGAGCCCACCCGAAAATCGATACCACAGCTTTGACGTCACACTTCATTCATTCTCGTAAGCTAACACTTTCCTTCAAATCAATGAAAATTTTTGTTATGTTCTCTCTTATTAAACATTCCATTATGAGACCATAGCTGATTACGTGAAAAATGTTTGTCAAATTTTTTCCTCTCCTCATCCGAATTCCTCTTTTCCGAAGAAGTCGTAACGAGTGGCATTTGCCAAAGGTTTGAGTGACATTTATGCCAACAGGAATTCATATTGTTGGAAAACAATTTAGAAAAGGTTCTAGACAACCGCTTGCATGAACCTGAAATCAATAAAATGCCAGTTTAGATAAATTTCGATGGCTCAATAAGAGTACCTAGCCAAAAATAGACAAAGGATGGTCAGGATCATTTTATCATTCTTTCATTTGCCTATATCATTCATTATTCAGTTGTTGTATAGTATAACACTCCATTTTTAACAACCGTACACTCTCACCTGTCAAACTGTTCTTTTTTCAGGGATGCCAACAAAAATGGCGCTAAATTCAAATATTGCGTTAATTGTAGGACCCCTTATCCCATTCTACCGCAACCTGTCGGGTGTAGGTAACCTGTGGTACTTTGTACTTTTTGTTTGGCCAGCCAAAGAGCCAATATAATTATATACTTATATTAATACACGTGTAATTGGACTCGTACTTTCCTTTATCCCTTTTTATCATATATATTATATCATATACGAGTATATAATATAAAAGCACTATTTAAGTTATATTTGAATGTGCGGTTCGCCTAAAAATTTATTTTGAGGTTGCCACCTTTGCTATAGAGTAGTGATTTCCAAAGTGGTCTATATCGACTCACAGGGGTCTACGTCAGTGAATATCATAATATATATCATACATACTGATAGTACCTATTTACTTAGTAAAGGTCCTGCCAAAATATTTCATGAACCGGAAATTAATATCGTTCTTCGAGTAATTCGATCAAGAAATCGGACGGATGTATACACAATCCCCGGCAATTATTCGTAATAACCAATTAAGCTTGGTAAATGTGACAAATTATTGAGTATTTATCACGTTTACCGGGTAGTTTATAAAGTATCCAACTTGTAATGGGGGAATTTGATAAAACGAGTTGGATATTTAATAAAGCAGCCGGTAAGTATGATAAATATTCAGTAATTGGTCACATTTACCAAGCTTAGTTGGTGATTATGAATACTCGCCGGTAATTATGTATATATCCGCCTGATTTATCACTTTTATCGCAACATATACAGGGTATATATATATTAGAAGTAACCCACAGAACCGACATTATTTTCTGGTTCACCTGATTAGCTGTTTTGTTCCTACAGCTTGGTTGGCTGACTTGATTCTATTGTCCAACAAGTCTCCACTTTTGTAGTTTTTGTTGATTGCTTCCTCTTACACTTAAGAGTAGTGATTCCCAAAGTGGTCTATATCGACTCCCAGGGGTCTATGACAACCTGCAAGAGGTCTATGTCAGCGAAAAATTTAATGGGTCCATGATAGTGGATCTCAACATACACTGGTAGTACCTCTTTACTGACATTATACTATCTTATAATATAAAGACATATATATTATTCATAAAAGTACCTATGTAGAAAAAAATTTACAAAAATCAATATCAAGTATTTAGGGGGTCTATCCAATACCAAAAAACATGGCAAGGGGTCTACGACACAAAAAAATTTGGGAACCTCTGTTATAGTTACATCCTTCATCTCATCCCTTGGGTTCTGTTCACTGGACATGATGTCCCTATAAAGCCTAATCAACAACTCAATATCCCGCTTAGAGACAGATGGCAGTTAGCACAGGGCAAAAAAAATTTTGAAACACTCTGTATAATATATACCACCATCAATAAGCTCTCAAAACTCATCTGTGTGTTTGGGAATCATTTCCCATCGTCAATCAGAGTGAAACTTTTAATTTTTTCGCTTGATGAACTGAAAAATTCGATTTTTTCTTCTTTTATTGTACAACCTTGTTAGTGAGAGTGTAACACGTGTGAATACATTTTTAGCACTCATGTGGAGGAGGTGAACGGTATCGACGTCTTGCTTACTATTCATTGGTCAAGACTATATGAGTCTCAGTACTCAGCTTTTTATTGACGCTAGTTAGTTATTAATTACTCTTTTAACAGTTATTAGTAATTAATTGCATTTTACCAGAAATTTTTACGAGGATCTCATTTCATAAATTCTGCACAAACTCAATAGAACTGAACGTCTCTTAAGTATAACTGTGACTTACTCTAATGATTATGGACATTTCGATAAGAAATTCATTTTGTAAATAATGAGCTCGTAAACCAACATTTCATTTCATAATTATTGCACACTTGGCAAGAAGTTCATTTCATAAATAACGCACACTCGTACAGGAGGTTGATTTCATAAATAATCCACGTTCTCATAGTGGAATTTCGTCATAAAACAAATTCTCCGGAGTTGAGACCAAACTCGAGAACGAATTAAATTCTCGTCTCCTTCAAAAATTTGACAACAGCAACGTATCATCAACAACATAAATAGTAACAGCGACGAAAAAATTTCAAACTTCATCTGAGACTGTAATTGTTTTATAGTTTTCGTACAGTCATCCTTTCTTCATGTTCGTACATGTTGACCACCTTGTGACGTCTACCTGTTTTGAAATTCTGCTGCTAAGGACCACTTTTTTCTTTCTTCTTGCTCAATAAAGACCGGATTTTAATTTAATTCCAGTCAAATGTAAAGAATATAAATATTTAAATTAAAAGAAATGATCTTTCGAGACACCTTTTAGTAAGTGAACATCTTAATCGTGTTTCAATACTCCGATCCGTTATACCGAAGAAGAAGTTGCTTAAGTATTCGGGCTCTTGTGTGTGTTTCATAATTTGCGCAGAATTAAGAGAATTTTTTCAAAAATATTGCACATTTTAGGGGGTGTTTCATTTAATAGATATCCCACTCTTTAGGCTAGAATTCGTTTCATAAGTAACGCACACATTTACCAACCTCGATTCATACTATTAATAGACACACTTGTGGAAGTTCATCTCGTAAATAATGTTGACTTGGAAGTGAATTTTATGTCATAAATACTGCACAGCTTCAGTATAATTAATGAGCACTCATAAAGGGATCTTATTTCATAAATAATGCACACTTCTTTAAAATAACCCCACGATTACTACACGATCTTGAAACCAGTTCAAACTCTTCCGTGAAATTTAATTTGTTGTGAGCGCGTAAAAGTTGTGGAGAACACCAGTGACGTCATGACTGACGTCAGAAAACACTTGAGAGTATGTAAAAGAAAGTACTGCTGTTGTTGATGTTATCCAGGATAAGCTTAGTTTCATTTGTTACGTTTTGTGTATATACAGTATATCGTTTAAAATATAAGCAGTTCCACGGTTTCTTACACCTCTTTTGCATTTTTTGTTCTAAAAGTGTGCATTATTTATGAAATGAACTTCTTGTACTGATGTGCATTATTTATGAAATGAATTTTTTTGTTATAACAGTTCACTTAGTGTCCATAATCATTATTCTTCTCTGAGTAAGTTACACTTATTATACTTAGGAGACAATTCAAATGAGAGTGTGCAGTATTTATGAAAAGTGGTTTAGTTTGGACTGACTTATATTCTTTTTGCTTTCTTCTAATTTTATTTATTAATGACATTATTACTATTACTTATTTATTTATCTACTGTTAAGCTTTTGCTTTGAGTATCTATTTATTACTCAGTTGGTAGTTTTGCACTCACTTTTTATTTCATTATTTTGCATTTGTTCCTGGTCACAATATACTTGGGTACAATCAGTAGATAAATATATTATATTATATATTACTTATGGAATGAATACGCCACCTTCAGACGTTTCGCCCACACTGAAACCTGCAATCAAGACCAAACCATTCTACCACAGAAGATGCCTTCTACCTTTTGATGTGGCCAGCAGTTAATTTTATGTCATAAATATTGCACAGCTTCAGCATAATTAATGAGCACTCATAAAGGGATCTTATTTCATAAATAATGCACACTTCATTAAAACAACCCTCACGATTACTACACAATCTTAAAACCAGTTCAAACTCTACCGTGAAATTTAAAAAGTTGTGGAGAACACCAGTGACGTCATGACTGACGTCAGAAAACACTTGAGAGTAAACAGTTAATTTCATAAATAATGCACACCTATGCAAAGAGTTCATTTAAAAAATGATGAACAAGAAGTTCGTTTCATAAATAATGCACATTCTCATGGAGGATTTATTTCATAAATAAATTGTTAGAGTCAAGAACAAAACGCTCAACCTCAAGATTAGGTAAATTCCCTCAAAAAATTTGATACTATAACAGCGTAACAGCCAAAGAGTTACATTTACTACCACAAGTCATTACCTCCTTCATCTTAACTATAACTGCAAGCGGGAGGTCTGTGGTGTAGTGGTTAATAGCCAGACTATAAAGTTATAGTCGCGAGTTCAAATCCTCCTCCCGTATCCTGTTATACCCAAAAGGATGAAAAACGGGATTAAAACTAAACTACAACTGCAAGCTGTCATGTGAATTCCTCCTAATCTTCATTCCTCTTCTTCCCCAACTATAAGTCAAACAATATCAAAATCCAAAATCATTTTATTAGTAAACCAAAGACTTAATATTAAAATTATTTTTGTAAGGATCCGTATGAACGGTAATGTTTGCCGCGAACAAAAGCAAAGGAATTATGTCACTTGTTTAACTTATTCTCCAAATAGGCCCGTATATATAGATAAAAAATTCCAGTAAACTTTCACTTGATTTTTTCGCTCTTCAACCAGTGAAAAGAACCAATAATTATGGAGGTTAATTTGACTTACATTCACTCGCGAATTTTTTTCGTGTTTTCGATTAAAAACAAAAAAAAATTTTTTATAGCAAACGGATTGCGAAATTGTCGCTGAATAAAATTTTCATCCGAACTAGTCAAAATGCTATTTTAGGTGCACCCTAAAATAATGTTGGTTCTGTGGGTTACTTCTAATACACTTGTCGGAACCAGGTTGTGTCGTTGTAGATGAACGAATGATGGACAACACTAATTCCGAACGTATATGTATATTGATACAAAATGTTATTATAACTATAATTTAGAATCAAAATGGAAAATGAGGATCTGACGGTGCGGAGCTCCGGGACTGAATGAATTTTGCTTCGGTTGTCACTGCTTCATTTCACTATACCCATTCCGGAATTAGGAATGTGGAGAACGCCACACACTTATACTCCTTTAAATTAGGCGGATATATACATAATTCCCGGTGATTATACATAATAACCAATTAAGCTTGGTAAATGTGACAAATTATTGAGTATTTATCACATTTACCGGATAGTTTATTAAATACCCAACTCGTCATGAGGAATTTAATCAAAGTTTGCTCAGATGCTTGGCTTCTGTCACTTCTTCGTCACTTGTATTCGTCGCTTCTCTTTTGGGAGGTTCTTTCACTGTTACTGGTAGGCACAGTTGCTTGAATTGCTTATCTTTTGTCACAAAAGTGGCAGACGCCAAGCTTGTAAGCAAATTTTTATTATATTCCTCATTACAAGTTGGAGATTTTATAAGTTGGACGGTAAACGTGATAAATAGTCATTAATTTATCACTTCTACCAAACTTATTTGGCGATTATGAATAGTCTCCGGGAAATATATATATATATTCACCCAATTTTTCACTTTGGTAGTTAAATACGACTTCTAAGATAATTTGCGTGTCAGAATTTTTATTAATTTCACCATTACGACTTGGGGATTTTATAAACTAGCCGGTAAATCTGATAAATACTCAATAATTTGTCAAATTAAGTGGCGGGTATGAATAACCACCGGTAATCGTTTATGAAGTCGCCTGATTTATCACTTTTATCGTAACAGATATACGATATCACTCTCCACTTCTTCAATACCTGTTTCTGTTTGTTTTAATCAATAAATTCCTCACAGAAGTGTGCATTATTTATGAAATGAAATTCTTGTCGTAGTCAGTAGTGTTCATAATCATTATATCTTGAGTGAGGTACACTTTTTATACTTACATACAGTCCTGTTATGAAAAACTCCTCCAGGTGTGCATTATTTATGAAATGAATTCCTTTTTCTTCACAAAAACACTTGACGGATTGGGCCTGTCTAAAAGAAGACAATCGGACGGTATGTACGTGGGCCGTTGGGAGTGGGCTGCTCTGATCCCAAGTCAACCAAAAGACAACCCACGAACAAAACGGTAGTGCAATATTTTTATGTGTGACAGGTGAAACGGAATGCGAGGGTGGAGTCGTTGGTGGTGGAACCACTGCCTTGGGGATACCAGTATCATGTTTATAGAGAAGACACAAAAGTCAGACTAGTTCGATGATACAGGAACTAATCGATATTAGATAAATTTCATTGGCCAAAACTCAAGATGAGTTTATATTTATATACATTATCGATATCAGGTTTGTTTGGATGTCTTCATTTGTTAGGGCCCAGTTAAATATTCTATCGTGTGGGGGGATACGGTTAAAGAGATCTTTAGGAAGGCAGGCAAGCAGTGCAGACGAAAAAGTGACCGTGATTGCTGGCCACTGGTCTACTTTCTCTTTACAGATTGGGTCCTTGACCAGTTCAATTCCCTCTTCGAAACGTTTTTAACGAAGCAAAAACCACATTTGCATTGTTTTACGGAGAGTTCAAACATTTAACTCCAGCCATGACGTAATCAATAACAGAACCAATAGTCTGCAAAACTCCAATTTTGTTCCATAGGGTCTGATGAATTTTCGCGGTTTTTCTTTCTTCCATCTTGCGGTTCACACGAACGAGATTTTAATTAACGTTAGTGGTGTTATTCTTGTGGCATTTACGCCCCCTCAACTCAAATTTTCTGAAGAGTAAAACAATTTGCTTTTACCTTAACCAGACGGTTTGCCCAAAATATAAGCTGCAGTTAGTCGAGACCGAACCGTCTGGAACTGAAGATACCAGTAGGTTTCAACTTAGCCCAAAATCTTGGAGTAGCCAACAAAATAACTTTACTAAGTAACAGCCACCAACATCTCAAAACTCATTAGAACGAATTTCCGATGAAAGGATATCGTTTTTGGAATCAACTCTGTGCATCATTTATGAAACCAACTCCCCTTACAAGCGTTCATTACTACTAAACTGTGTGAATTACTTATTCAACGTAGTCAAAACGGAAGTGTGCAATATTTATGAGATGAATTCTTTGTGAAAGTTAGAATCTATGCAGTGATCTAAGACTCGATCGCATATTAAAAAGAACAAACCAAGAGTGGATGAAACAATTTTAAAGTATGGAGAGGGCAAGAGGGTTGGAATACTCACATCAAACCCTTAAAGCAGAGGTTCCCAAACTTTTTGAGTCGTAGACCTATTGACATGTTTTTCGGTTTGGAATGAACCCCCAACTTACCTGATATTGATTTTTGGAAATTTCTCACTGTAGTGACATAAATCTTTTACTTCATAGGTACTTTTATAAATATTGTAAATGCCTTATATTATAAGATAGTATAATGTCAGTAAATTGGTACTATCAGTGTATGTTGAGATCCACTATCATGAACCCCTAAATTTTTCGCTGACGTAGACCTCTTGCAGGTTGTCATAGACCTGGGGGTCGATATAGACCACTTTGGGAATCACTACCCTTAAGTATAAGAGGAAGCAATCAACAAAAACTACAAAGGTGGAGACTTGATGGACAATGGAATCAAGTCAGCCAACCAAGCTGTAGGAACAAAACAGCTAATCAGGTGAACCAGAAAATAATGTCGGTTCTGTGGGTTACTTCTAATATATACATACACCTGTATATGTTGCGATAAAAGTGATAAATCAGGCGGATATATACATAATTACCGGCGAGTATTCATAATCACCAACTAAGCTTGGTAAATGTGACAAATTACTGAATATCTATCACACTTACCGGCTGCTTTATTAAATATCCAACTCGTTTTATCAAATTCCCCATTACTACTTTATAAACTACCCGGTAAACGTGATAAATACTCAATAATTTGTCACATTTACTAAGCCTAATTGGTTATTACGAATAATTGCCGGGGATTGTGTACACATCCGTCCGATTTCTTGATCGAATTACTCGAATAACGATATTACTTTCCGGTCCATGAAATATTTTTGGCAGGACCTTTACAACCAATATCTAAATAATAATAAACACAAACGTCGCGCCAAAATATTAGAAAACCAAAACAACAACAAAACAGAAAAGTTAAAAAATAAAAACAAAAAGACGTAATGCTCATTAGGCATGGAGTAGAGTTTTTAATTGATCGCCTGTTGCGTTAGCATAAAGTGACGTCACGAGAAATATGAGTAATTTTATTTAGGTCCTTTGTCTTCCAAGTGTTCTTCACCTACGAATGATTGTCTCTTCATTCAGAGAACATTTATCATCCGAGACGGTGATTCTGACGAAGCGCAATTTGGCATCAAAATCGTCAGAAAATTTCTATTTTGTTCAAGACATTTTAAACGAAACCATTTCATACATAACGCACATAGTTTTAAGAGGAGTTTATTTCATAATTAATGCACACTTTTTAACTAGAATCCATTTCGTGGAGGATTAATTATTTTAACGAACACTTCATTTCAGATTGCACAATGTCGTGACAATTCGCTTTATAAACTACACACAATTCACCCTTTTGCACAAATTTGATTTCATAAATAATGCACACTTTAGGTAGGAATTTAATTCATGGTAACCCACAATATTATGAAGAATTTCTTTCATAAATAATGCACACAATGAATTTAATGCAATTAATAAATTTCTCATCCTGTTGCAAAATGAATTCTAAAAACACACTCAGTATATCATTAATATTAAAATGAACAAATGTGCATTATTTATGAAATCAATTACACTTAAAAACGCACAGTATATATATAAGAAGCTATTCAAGTGTACTTTACTTTTTTTATTTATTTGGGCTATAATCACGTTTTTCACCCTTGGGTATAACAGGATTCGAACTCACGACCATAACTTCTATAGTCGGGTACTATAACCACTACATCACAGCCCCTGCACAAGAAACTGATTCCAACAGAAAGTGCGCACTCATTATCTGATACCGCTCGGGGAAGGCAACCAACGCTCGCATCATCCGACTCATGCGGTACCGGTGTCACAATAAAATCAATCAATCAATTAATAAGCTCAATTCAATTAGTATTTAATTATTAATAAAATTAATACATAAAAGATGTTTCTGACTCATTAACAATTATGATACACGTATTTACACTGACTTTATTACTCTGTTATAAATATTAACTGGATTGCCTCTCAGCAAAATTTTTAAAAATTTCTTTTCACCGTATAAAAAATTAAGCTACATCGATAGATTTAGTAAGAAAGTAAAAAAGCAGAAAGAGGTAGAGATTTTGTGAATTTGGTAAAAAACTTGTTGTTAAGTACAATTTATAAAATGAGAATCAGATTATGACTAATTTCACAGTTTGTTTAAAAGACATTTTCAAGACATCACACACACAAACTACATAATCGCTATACTCATTAACCATAAATATTATGATTCTTAGTAATACTGTCTTTCAAGACTGTGTACCTCACATAATCAGTTCACTGTTTAATTATTTGGTTTATTAAAATCCTTTCTTTCAACTTCTCAATAAAGTATTAATAATCTCAAATCAGTAATAAGGCTCAGTGTCAGTTACTGTATTATATCCTAACATCAGGTTATATATATTTGATTTGGCATCTTTTCGTATCAGAGACAGAACAAAATTTATTCAAAAATAAAATACCCCCCAAGACTTAAACATAATTATGCATCCAACCCCACTAGTCGATTCCTTTATTTATAACATTGAGATGTATGACACTGCCAGAAGAAGCTGTATGAACTAAACACACTTTTGTGTCGAAAGTATTTCATAAATAATGCACATTTGCTGGAATGGTTTCATTTTTTGAAAATAATAAACACCTGCAAGAGGGATTTGTTACGACAGCAATTAATACATTTAACAATAACCCATCTCATAAATAATGCACACTTATTTATTATGAAAATTAATGTTGGCATAATTTTCTTACAGTTATCACAATAAAATGACAGTTTTGGTTTGAATAATACATTGCGAACAACATTTTGGTGAATATTAACAAAAAGTGTATATTAATAACAGAACAGATTCTTTCTACAAGTGTGCATTACTTTTGAAACGAATCCTCCCAAAAACTGTGCATTATTTATGAAAGAAATCATTCGTTTGGCTCTTTTCTCATCGGTTTAACTGTGTCATTGTAAAATAAACGTCTGACACAGAGGCATAGCAAGTGTAAGCAATTTGCAACGGCCCACGGGGTTTGGGGGCCCTCTAGTTCACACTTCCAGGTGTTGACTTATAAAATATATATTATACATCCGAAACAAAAGTTCAATTCGCTATTTTATGTATTATAAGTAGTGAAAAAGGGCCTCCGATCATGTTTACTCACGGGCCCAAAATTTAGCTATGCCACTAGTCAGACAAAAAAATTATTTAAAAAGACCAAATTATACTTAAACTTCCAATTTAATAAATTATTAATGAAATTAATTAACTTAAGCGTTACAAAAATCATTTTAGGAATGGTTTTCTCTTTCGAAACAATCCTGAAATAAATTTCATTTGAACATTCAACTGTTTTAGCAGTACCAAATGTGAAAAAATGAAAAATTTAGTTTCTGTTGCACTGGTTTATCAAATAGTACTCATCACCCCTCTCCCATGTTGAAATCAATTTGAAGAAAGAATGAAACCTTCTCCCCACGAAGTCTAACTAAAAATGTTAACAGTATTCAAATTATTGGTTTCTTGAAAGCAGTACACTGCTACTAATTAGAACAAATTTAAAGGTTCTTGTTGGCTGATAGAAAAAAATTTTCTTCTGTTTTCTCCAAACGAAAATAACAAAGCTTGGTTAACTTTCGAGAGACAAGAGAGAAAAAATGAAAATAAAATTCACGACGCTATAAACAAAGCTTCACATTCTCTTTTATCAAGAGATCGTAAAAGGTTCTAGCGTCTCACAGCCATAAATAAAATTACGAAGTAACTTTCACTTTTGACCAAAAATCGACTAATTCACATTTTTGGTTTAGACTACAAAAAATAATAATAACTTTGTAAATTTTGTAAACTAAACATCAGAACGTCTGAGGATAAAACAAAAATGACTTTTCATAGATGCGTATAAGTTTAAGTTTTTAGCTCTAAAATGGTCATAGTTGTTCAGGACTTAGAGCATCAATACACATCTCAAGTAACAAAACAAAAATACCCTTTGGAGTAAAAACTTAATATTATTATAAAATAAATAAAATAAAAAACAATCTCACTATATTTATCTAATATTTTCAATTTTTATCGTCTTTTGGTTCTTTTGGTAAATTTTCAGGTTCTCCGGTGGGCTTCATCTGTGTCGGTGGATTCATTAAACTCTTCATCGGATCGGGAGGAGTAACACTCAACCGGATGCCTCTAACGATGGTGTTACTCCCGGGAGAAACTAGCTTAAAGGTCATTAGAGATCCAAACAGAACGTGCTGGATAACTGGGAATTTGTTTAGTACTTCCGCTTTGTACATTTTAATCAATCCCTGGTTTATTTTAGACCAACTTGTCACTCCACTAATGTTCCACAATTGATTCGAATGTTCTGGAAATGGTCCTGTTTTAACGCGATTTATAAAATCGATGCAAGCAATGAATAGATATTCATTTTTGTACGCTTCCACAACATCCTCCTGTAGAAAAGACTTTGGTTCTATCCTTGGATGTGCTGAAATCAGGTGAGTAGTACTGTTAAAATTTAAATTTTGGAAGAGCCTTTTGAAAGAGATTTTTAAAAACAGTTTGAAATTGATATTTTGTAAATTTGGCTGAGAAAGCTGTTAGGTCACTGACCCTGCTAATGTAAAGTACGAGTGCCAAACACTTTGGCAAATTAAAATATTACGAGAAAATTGAATTAAATAAAAGTCATTACCAACTAACTGAGAGCTTCCCCAAATAAAAGGCATAAACTGATAATCATCTAAACTCCACACTCCATGACTACCAGCAGGCTCCATTCTGTAAACTATTTGTAAACGTCTCACCAATTGCATGTACCTAAAACAATTTAAATTTTTCAAATTAGCTGAGAAGCAAGAAAATTTTAACAATACAAATTCAGATGACATAATAGTATCTCTTTATTAAAAAAAAACGAATACTTAATCAGATAATACCTCTATAGCACAAAAATCATGTAAGAAGAATTCACTAAACAACACCAATACATTGAACTTCCCCTAAACTCTGGCTTTACATTAATATGTTGTTTACCTGTTAAAAATTTTAAGCACTACTGCAACATTGTCTTGTGGGTTAAAAACTCCAATTTTGTAACAACAACACAGAAACCATATAAATGCCATTTCATGACCTGTCCCATAATCTATTCGTGTAGCATTTCCAAATGATTCAGTCAAGTAAACCATGATTTCCGGTATTGCTCTGTAGAATTTTTCAGGTAATGCATTTTGAAGAACATTAAGAACTTCCTACAAAAAAAAAGGAAATTTGCTCAGCTATACAATTCAAAACTAAAATTAACTGTTTGATGGTAGACATTAAATTTCAAGGTTAAATTGCATTGATAAATCAGTGTGGATATTGCCACTTTCAAAGATATAAACATCCTTTTAACAAAAATACTTTATAAGGTTATCCAAACCAATTCATATGTCCTTTGATGCTTAGATTTTAATGTTGAACTGTAACCTGAAAACTGTTTTGAGCTAAAATGAGTAGCCATTACCAAGAATTCTCATAAATTTCAACCTTTCGAACATTAAAATTTTACAAATCAACTCTATGGTAACAGGATCAGAATCTATTTTGGTACCTAAATTCTCCTCTACTTTATTAGATTTCACTTTTGAGACACATGAATATGAAACAAAACTATTGTATTATCAAAAATCCCCTCCATTCTCTTACAATTCATAAATTCGAAATCAAAAACACAAAAACATTACCTGAGTCAGTTTCTTATGCCATGACCTAAAGGCTTGATTTCCAAATCTTTGAGGTTGATCTACAGGTGGAAATTCGTTGATCCATTGTTCAAAGGTGTTAAGTACTTCTACCATAGCCTGGCAGTTTGCAGAATATGGACAATTACTGCTGATTGGTTTACCTTTGACCGATTCATTAAGAGCAATGAAAAATGTAATGTAATCATTGTAAGCCTCTGTTTTTTCCCATAACTGCATATCTTCCATACTTAACACCGATCTTTTGGGTGTTATGTATTCATGGTCATCGGAAACTGTCAAATCAAAACATGGTTAGATGAGAAAACTTGTTTTCAAAAGAAGGAAAATACTCGTTAAATGGTTAGACTTACTTACCACACTCGGTGAGACTTGTTCTAGATGCGTTCGTCATTGGTTTTTACTTAATTTGAACTCACTATACTGTTTAAAAAGTGTTTATTTCAGTTTAAAGTAAAATCAATAACCTAAAATCGGGATATAAGAGCAACAACCGATTGTTTTGAGTATCATAAGGCAAACGATCAACTCACATCAATGAAATCCATAGAGATAGAAAAACTACTCTATGACTTAGTTATCATGGATTTGGAAAATTTTTTCAAAATTTCGGTATTTTCATTTCTCAAAACGACAAACTGAGTTCAGATATTTCAAATAAATGGTCTAAATTTATTTGAAATTGTAAAATTTAATTCAATATCAACATTATGCCGATAATTTATGTTTTAGAATTTATGTGCACGCGTTGCAATGCCTGGTGGAGATTAGAGATCGCGGAGGCTTTTTCATTTTCGTTTTGAAACCTGATTTTCCTTTCTTCAAAGGAAAGAAGTTTATTTTGTTAGATAAAATCTATCCTGCTCGAAATGTAGAGTTATTGCTGGTTTAAAATATCTTATTTATTTGTATTCGTTTATTGTGAAGAGAAGAAAAATGATTCCATTTAATCCGGCGTTAATATTTTATGTTTTAAAACCGTGTACGACTCGAACGAAACATTACGTTTTAACCGTTTTGAATGACCGTTAATTCCATCTTAGTTTTCCGTGATACAGTGAACCCTGTCATAACGAGTTTAATTCTTCCCGGAGTTTTACTCGTAATGCAAAACACCCGTTGTGCGAAACAATTTTTCAATATAAAACAAATTAAAATAGAATAATGCGTTTCATGCCGAACAAAAAACCCCGAACAAAATTTATGTTTAGCATTTATTAAACAAAAACAAAAATTGTTGTCAAATATGAGATTAATCATATTTTATTAGTTATTTACCTAATTTCTTTTTACTGCAAAGCAGCCTAGAGTGAATTGTCTTTGCCGACGCTTCAAAATTTGATAATAAAAAGTGACACCGCATTATCATTGATGAATTTCATGGCGCACGGCTACTGTCTTATTTAGGATGATGCTTCTCAATATACGAAGTAACACTTTCAACTTTGCTTTTGGGCTGTAGTGAAGAAAATAAGACACGTAGAGAAATATTTAACTTTGAATCTGCTCTGGTTTGGATGTTCGGACGACTTTTCTCTACCGATCGGGGGATTCCCCATGTACAGTGGCTCACAGCTTATTTGGGACACTACCTTTTGCAATAATAAAACCGCTGCATCTTGTAAACCTTTGAAGTTGCCGGCTCTCATTTGCAAAAGAACATCTGGAAAACAATTCTGACTTAAGAAACTCTCTTATTTTTGCAGATGAGTCAAAGTTTAACATTATGGATTCTGATGGAATGTCTTACGTTGGCGAAAACCAAATACAGAGCTAAATTTAAAAAATCACAAGGCAACTGTTAAGCATGAAGGAGGAAGCGTAACAGTTTGGGCCGGTACGTCCACAACTGGAGTAGGAAATTTGGTGCTCGTTAAAGGTACAATGAAGAAAAATATATACCTAGATATACTTTAAAAAATTTCATCAAAGTGTAACCAAGCTGGGTATAATCGACAATTTCCGATTCTATCAAGACAACGACCACAAGCATATGCCGTTAATTTTTCAGACTTGGCTTATATGGAACTGCCCATGTCATGTCACCACCGTCTCAGCCACTCGACTTAAATGTGACTGAAAATTTGTGGGCTTTGTTGGACCAAAACATCAGAAAACGGACTATAACGAGCAAAAATGAGACGTTGCTTGAAGAATGGGGTAAAATTACCTCAGGTATAACTCAAAAGCTGGTAGAATCGATGCCAAAGCAGCTAATATAAAAATATTAAAAAGTATCATTTTTATAATTTTTTAATATAAAAATAAGTGTCCCAAGTAAACTGTGAGATGTATTTTCGTTGCAATATACTAATTTTCTTATTTTTAGGTGGTCGAAAATATTTTTTTGGAAAATCTGTTTCGCGATTTATGTTGGTGAAACATACAGGTACAACCTGTCATTCGAATTTCGCCGCTAACTTTAAAGGTTTACAAGATGCGGTTTTATTATGCCAAAAGGTGGTATCCCAAATAAGCTGCGAGTCACTGTATATGTCGCTGATTTTGCCAATAATTGCTCGTTATACGAATTTCTCGTTATGAGAGGTTCCACTCTACTTTCGAAACACATTTCGTTTAAATATTTTTCCTGGGTGGAATTATTTGGTAGGTAAGAAATTACCGGAAGCAATAAATCAACACAGAATTACTTTAATTACATTTTTATTTATTTTTTCTCTTCCAATTATAATATTTTAATCAAAACAAAAATGAAACCAAAAGAAAGATAAAAACAGAAAGCCAAGCTTGACAAAAATCTTTCTTCAGTATCGCCTTCAATCCTGAATAGAAAATTTTCCACAGTCAGTTTAGACCTCGATTAACGACTGCTTTTGAAGAAACCAAAAAATTACCACACACATATAAAAATATACTGAAATATTTTTATCATTCTCACTATTCCTGTTTTATACAAAACTACAAGTTTATTGGAAATCAATGGACCAAGGAGGAAATTCATTTGATTTAAAAGAAATTTCTTTTCTCTCAAATTATTATTTTTAATTCGGACTTAGGATAGATGATGGTGCTTTGATGAGAATCATGAGATTAGCCCGGGTTGGGGGGGTGGGAATTATTAATCAAAGCAAAATTTGAATAAATAAAATATACAAATATATATTAAATTAGCAAAAATTATATTAAACTTCCTCACTCTGTTATTATTATATAATATCTTCGTTTCGTTCGTGGTTAGAAGAAGTTTTTTGCCGGGAAATTAGAATCAATTCAAATGAAAACTGGTTAAGAGTGTGACAATTGAAAAAAAAACAAATCAAGAGCAAGGCCATAAGTATTTCTCTAACAGAGTTTCCAAAAAATATATTAATATATATATTATATAACGTCGTACCATTTAATTTTTCAACAAGATATTTAAAATTTTTCATTTCTAGAGATTCACCAGAGCTATACAAGGTTCTAAAACGCACAAAGGCAGTTAGGAGTAACTGGCTTCACCGTTCACGGCGTTTACGTATAAATATTCATGGTATAACTAAAATCAATATGAACTATACTAAAAGTACTTCGAGGAGGTAATCATTAAGTAAACAACTACTGTACAATGATATAATTTTTAAATCATAGTCGCACGTGTAGGTAGCAATGAGAAGATGTGATGATTTATGATTTGCTTCTTTTAGGCAAATAAGAGTGGTGATTGGGTTGATGTTTACTAAGAAGATTTTAGTAAATGCTCGTTGACAAAATCTACTTTCCTTAAATGGAGTCAGATATTGGAAAGTTTTATCTCAAATCTAACGCACAGTGGAGTGATATTTTGAAGACTATTGTTACCAGTGGCGTGCGGTGAGTTTTGATTAATAGAAAGCTGTATATACATGAAAGTTATTAACAAACAGAAAAAAGAAACGAAACACATTGTTAACTGGCTGTTTTACATAGAAGCTAATTTTTGCTACCGGAAATTATATCATTATCGCAGAGCCGTTCCTAGGCATAAGCAAACTAGGGCCCCAATCATCTGAGGTCCTCTCGAAGGGGCTTCTAGACCCCCCATCCCTGCCATCCCTAGCCTTTCTGCCTAGGCCTCCAAAAAGTCTATGAACGTCTGGTAATTGAATATATTATTAAAAGAAGTTATACAAACCCCAACGAATTTTATTTATGGTGTACAGAATGAACTCGAAATTAATTTTTTGAGACCTGTTAAAGTGTGTAACAGTCACACATTTCGAAAGGTTTTGGAAGTTTAACTAATTCCTTTGTGCTCTCCTTTTGAAGAACGTAGCTGGATTTTTATGCCAGTAACTATTTTTTGTAAGTTTGAGCTTTTATACAAATACGAGAAGCGTCAATTATACTGCTGCATCTCCAGTTACTCATTCTGTAGCTACTTCTCGTAGACATTTTTAGAACACTCAAAAAACGCAAAACTCAAATCGTCTGAGTGTTTAGTGAAAAGAATTAATGGAAGCGTTCGGTGTGCAGCATTCACCTGGGACATTGCTACTATAAAGCCCTAGTCTAACTGCATCTGTTCACTTCGAACGACAGCTAGGAGTCATAATATAGATGACGATTTAGAGCTTTCATTAGAAATGACTATACGCATGCTATGATGAGCTCTTTTCCTTGTCTGTCTTACGTTATTAAAAGCTGACGCATGAACACAAACTGTTCTTATATAATATAGCACATCCATTGATTAATTTATATTTTAAGAGTTGTTTCGTCAAATTCTACGGACTGCACGCCACTGATACTTTTAAATTATAACTCTTTCAAAATTATTGAGAGAAGAAAGCTTTCGTTCGTTCAGTATTAGTGAGAAAAAAAAATTTCATTAAAAGGGTTAAAAGGAAGAAGCTTATGTTGGTATTCTCATTCATATTAAAAAAAATATTATTATCATACATAAACCAATGTGTTCAAGTTTCTGTATCACTCAGATTAAAATTATTAATTATAAAATTTTATAATTACAAAATTTAAAACCCCCAAAAAAAGCGAATGGAAGCTTTAAAAGCTCCAACCAAACTCGTGTCTTCCTCACTGAGTTGATACTGTCGATCTTTTCGCAAATTTTTGTGGTGTATATTATTCGCGTATAATTTTTGTGCGTGTTAGGCCCAGCCTAAATTAAATTTTAATTTAAAAATATGGCGGTAATGCCGATTGCCTTTGGTTGTTGTTGTTGTTGTTGTTTTGCCTTCGTGCGAGTGAAAAGATGACTGACATTTTCGTTCAATATCTGTAAAAGGAAGAAAGAGATAAAATTTTTAAATATATTCCTTTGACAATTAGCGAAGGTAACCTTTAAACAAAAAAGGTTTTTTTTTTACGAAAAGGCGAGGAAAATTTTCACATTTCTGCTTTTTTGAAATAGGTCAAAGGTCGTTTGGTTGAAAGGAGTTTGAAAATTGAAATTATACTGAAAGAGGTGTTTGCTTCCTTTCTCACTTCTTAGTGAAATTTGTTTAGCTGGGATTTTTATTTTCACTGTTTACTTGAGTTCTTTTGATTTATAATTATACTGTAATTTATAGTAGTAGTGGTTAAAGTTCCTGACTTGGACGCAATGGTCGTGGGTTCGAATCCTCCTCCCGCATCCTGTTAGACCCAAAAAGAGTGAAAACGGATTAAACGTGATAAAATAATATACTATTACAATATAATAGTTGCAACATATACTTAGGAAAATACAATAGCTATTCCATATTAAAACCACCATTATATTGTAATTTATATTTGGCCTCCCCCCGGATTGTATTGATTTATAAAAAGGTTAGTGTCGCCTGTTGTCAAAGATTTGAGTTATCGGTTATCGACTCAAAGATTTGTTTCCACCATGATCACAAGTAACAAAAACAGTCAAGAACATGAAGACGGTCTCAGACCTGTGGGAAAGAGTCTCCATGAAATATATGTAAATAGTGCACACAATACATCGGCGAAGTAACTCAAACGGCTATCAAAACGACCGTGCTGTCTCTTGTAGGTGTTATTCATTTCAATAAATTTTCGTTCGAATTCCGACAGACTGTATACGAAAGTGTGCATTATTTATGAAAAGAAGCGTGCTTATAAATAAAGACAGCTGGTGTGATACAAATAAATAAAAATATTTCTGAGCCTTTTAGCTCGTATTGCAACTGAGAGATAAGAGAATATAAATAATTTTGTTTCAAAGTCGTTTTGTTTTATTTATTTATTTATTTTTGAATTTCAGTTTGACACATTGACATCTGCTAACAGTCCGAAAATCTCGTCTCAAATTTGAAATGACCAAGGTAAGCGACATGTTCAATTAAAATTAAAAAATTGAAACCAGTCATTGAAAAGCTTTTTTATTGGTTGTTGAGGAAAAATTTAAGTGACATGAAATTGCATTGAATTTTCTTTTTACCTTTCAGTTGTCCACCATCTGTTTCAAAATTTAAGGGATGGTAGCTGGAGAACAATCCACCCTCATAGCCTTAGAAATGAAGGTATCGGATATTAGTGAGTATAATAAGATGATATTCACTCGCCTGAGATTTTAATTGCTCAATAAACACACGATTTTATTGTTATTAATGATATATAGAGCACTACAGTATATATATTATGTATTGTAGTGAAAATTCCCTCATTGGAATGAGAGTTAGGCTATAACGTTGATGGTGAGACTGCTTTGAATAAAGCTTGTAGGCATTCCGAACTGCAGATTTAGGAAGAGAGATGTCTAGTACAGGGGTAAGCAACCGTTTTGATCCTTGGTACTCAAGCTTTTTCCTTCCCGGGCCAAATTTCCATTGTGACCATTGCGACTGGGCCACACGACTTACCAAAAAGATTTTACAAGTCCGGCTTTAGACCCATACGGTCTACCCTCGGGGTATCATCTGTATGTACGTCTGTCAGTCTGTTTCTGTATATTGCCTCATAAAGATATGTTGAGGTAAACAATGTCAGCAGTTTCTGAGCACAGGCCCGAACTTTTCGTACTGGTTCCAGTGTTCAGACTTAACAATGAGCACTCGACCTTTCACAAATTTTCACTCAATCGCTTTCCACTGGGTCACTAGGCCACTCAGTAGAGCTTGGTAGGCCGCATGTGACCCGCGGGCTGCAGTTTGAGTACCAACCATTTTGATCAACGGGCCACTTTAAACTTTAAAATTTTTTGGCGGGCTCCACAATTTTGTCCACCCAATTTTGAATAAAAAACTCTAATATTATCATTTTGATATTAATATTAGACTCACGCCTTTCCGGAAACACAAAAATTGCTGAAATTGCTTACCAGTCTGACTGGTTGTGCGACAGAAGCAAACACAAACAAGCACAGACGTGACGCGTTCGTATTTCATGTTTGAACAAGTCGCTGACAAGTGAGTAACTCGTCACAAAAATTGTTTGATTTAGTATATACTACCATTTTATTATAACTAATATTATAACAATATATTGATGGGAAGAAGTCGATAAATTAAATTGAATTTTAGAAATGCTTGGCAGGCAGCATAAACATGTTAACCTGGCCACTTGTTGTTCGCCCCTCATCTAGTACAATATAATATTGCATTTTAGATATATTTTCAATATAAATCTGATAATTCATTCTAACGGTATTAATGGGAACAGTAGGCCTACTTATTTCCTAACAAACGTTAATCAGTGTGAAATATTGTGACACTGATATTGGAAGTAGGAGGAAAGAAGGTTGAAGGTGTAAACACGGATTTCAAGACCTTGAACTGAAGCCTCAAAAACAATTACTAAGAGAAAAATGGTGAGTGTTTACATTCGATACCACCGGATTATGACCTTCATTCACTCCGCAAATGCGGTTTTAGGCGAAGCTTTTTTGTTTCCCATACTAAAAGCTCTTCCTCTCATTTTTTTTAAGTCTAAAACTTTTACAAGAAACGCTTTACTCGTTACTTCATTTTAATTAAATCCTTTTTAATTAGTACTTTTTAATTAGGCTCGCGTCATGATTTCGCTTTTGAAAGAATATATAATGTAATTAAAACCTTCAAATTTTAAAATTATACAAAATTTTTTGTTTTTATAAAAATAAATAATAAAAAAGAAAAGTCGACTTCGAAATCATGACAAAAATTTAATTCACTGAAGGGAACTTAAGTTGACATAATTGCCTGACTTTTTTTTTGACTTAATTTTCTTAAGCAAAGTTTTAACTAGTTTCGTTCTTCATTTTTAATTAACACCTCGAAAAATTTTCTTTTTTTTAGAATTCTAAACTTTGACCCGTCTTCCTTCTACTTCTGCTTGTGTTTTGAAAAGATTTTAAAATTATTGTGTCGGCCGAGACAACAAGTTGAGACTTCTTTCTTCAAAACAAGATTGTAGGATTGACAAATTTAAATTAGGAGACCGAGGACCGGAGCTCTCTGTAGGGCTACTTTCAATTTGAAAATTCGTGGAAAAAGGTATCAGAAGTCTTCCTGCTTTCTTCGTTAATTAGAGCTTTGGGGATTTAGAGAAAATATTTTAAAATTCTAAGACTATAGCTGGAAGTCAAAAATTGTATCCTCTCTCTGCTTAAATTTTGAAAATTTTTGAGGTTTTTGGTTAAATAGACTTAAGTTGGAACGCTAAAACAGGGACGGCAACCTATGACCCACGGACCGCCAAAGCATCAATATAATTTTAGAGAAAATTAAAATTGAGTCGTTCTTTTAAATGGCATAAGGTTCTCTTGTTAACATTGAATGATACTATAATATTAATAATATAATAATATTTCGCTTTATGTTGCACGAGGACATTGATGGGTTACCAACAAACAAACACATTTGAGACCTTTCTTGATTTTGAAATCTTTATACTCCTGTAATGCCTGGGAACGAAATAGAGGAAAATTATAGTATAATATTATATTATATTTCCTTTTTTAAGACATTACTGTTATTAAAGCATGCCCATAAAAAAATTAATTTTCTCTGTATTTATTTTTAGTAATATTTATACTCCTATATGATATAAGATACTCCGTGAACGGAGATGGAAGTGGATTGGACACACCTTAAGGAAAGGCGCAAAGAGATCTGTCGCCAAGCCCTAGAATGAAACTCCCCCAGTCAACGTCCCAGAGGAAGACCCAGGAGGACAATAGCTGCCGAGCTATCTAGATTAGAACCACCGATTACATGGCCCCGAGCGAAGTGCTTAGCGCACAACAGGGACAAGTGGAAGTCATTTTGAAAATGGTCCGCCGTCCAAAAAAGGTTGCCGACCCCTGCTCTAAAACTTCCTTCGGGAGTTACATACTTACTTTTCGAGATTTGTGAAGTAACTGAAAATAAAACTCTGCAAATGCAAAATATTATAATACAGTCTCGTTGGTGCACGTCCGAGGTCCATTGACTAATGAATATCTCGAACTTCCTCCGTTTCTTCTGGTCACAACGGTCCCACGTATGAAGAGCTCTTTGAAAGTCTCCCTAAACTGACGTGACATTCCGCAGTATATAGCGAAATTGATTGGATAACTAACTATGATAAAGAAGTTCGAAAACAATATGAGAACGTTGGCAATATTGTAATCTAGAATCTCGGTTATACCACTGGATATGATATATAAAACAGTTATAACGGCTAGAGGTATTTCTACAGCGAGGAAGACGGTCACGACGACGATGAGCATAAGCGTGGTGCAATTCGAGTCTCTGATTCGTTTGCTTTCACTTTTACGATTTTCCTTGAACAGCTCTTTCCTTTTTAACTGGGCCGCTCTCATGGCGCGAAACAGCAAAACGTTGAGCACGACTAACGACACACAAGGTACCGAATGAACAAACAGCACGCGGAAAGAGTAATACACGGTGAAGTAGACGTCTTCGGTGACGATGTCGGTGACCCATCTAGCCAGGTTGACTTTACACACGCTCACGTCAGGATTCCCGTTCCAGGTAATGTTCATAGTAGCGTAGGTCCGATCGACGAATCTCGTGGATTGGTGAAGAGTCGCGAAGACATAGATCCATGCGACGCATTTTATGACTCGAGGCATGGTGCACCAGGTCCTGGCAACGGGAGCATGGCAGACATAAATGTACCTGATAACAAAGTAAGTAATTAACTATAATGTTGAGTTAATTAATCTTCGGGAACGAACACAATCCTCACGGCCCCATCTTTCTTACTTTTTATATGACATTCCGGGACCGCGAAATGGCCCTAGAAATCAAGTCAAACGTTCAAGAACGTGCTAGAAAACGATCATAATTCATATCCACAGACAAAAAGTCATTACTATTACGCTTGCGTACGTTTTATTTACTTGTTTTCCGCACTTCTCTCTCTCTCGAGGTCGTAAAAACTTGGAGGGCTTTGGACTCTTAAATAAATTTTCACTTAAGACTGTTTTTATTTCTTTTCTCTAAATGGTTTGCTGAAGAACAAATGGTTGCCATTGCCACGATTTCCATCATGGACAACTCTATAGATAAATCTCCCCGGGATGCGAGCTTCCTTTCATTTTTTCTTCATCACTCCCTGTTTCTTTTTATAATCTTTTTTCTTCTTCCAGATAATTTTATCATCGTTACCTTCACCTTCTGTCTTTTAATAACTTTTTATTTCTTTGCCTTTTCTAAAATTATTTTGTTTCCAACGTTAAACTTTATTTTTCTTCCCCTTTTTCAATTACTCCAGGTTATTTGTCTGTTTTCTTAGACTCGTAAAAATTATCTGTTTCTATTCCATCAGATAAAAAAAAATTCTCGCAGTCATTACTGGGTTTTATCTGAAAATCGGGGCCAAAAGTATGAGGTGTGACTGGGGCCATCGAAGTCAAATTTAAACTCTTCGTTCTTCAGCGTACCATTTTTGGGTCATCCTAGGGTAGGGCAATAATATTAGGTCTGGTGAAAGGTCTGTGGTGTAGTGGTTTAACTGCCAGACTAAGAAGTTATAGTAGCGAGCTCAAATCCTCCTCCCGTATCCTGCTTCACCCAAAAAAGGTGAAAAACGGGATCAAAACTCTACTACAACTCTATATAGGTCGTCCGGAAACTTCTGTATATATACCAGGATGTGTAACTTGGCTAGCCAGGAAATTCTTGTATACATCTGCATGGTCTATCCAGAAACTGCACTTTCATTAAACACACTTTCAGTATATATAGCTTATATTCACAACAGTTTATTAACACAAGTTCATTCACAAAGCTTATTTATAATAACCAGAGCTGTACAATAATTCAAACAAACTCTACGGATACTGACTTAAGATTCTGCAGGCACCGCCGACATTAGAATATATGTGCTTTGTCATAAGCTAAGAATGTGCTAGAATTCTCTAGACTTGCATTCGCGAATTTACTCGTATCTTCTTAAACTATAAGTCAAGCATAGTTCGAAGTTTCTGCAGGTTTCTAGAGAATTCCGCACATTCTGCTGCTAGATGGGAGAGCCTGTCGAGAGATCTCATTGGCTGTTGCGCTTCTCATCATCCCGGATATATCGATAACTCTCCCATACTAAATCGTTTTAGATGGTTCACCTCAACTACCCCACACGGGTGTCATCAAACTACTGTATCACCCGGTTGCCATCCTGTCACTTTGACCTTTAGCCCCATCGATACCTATTTGTTACACTTAATAAGGTCCACTCTCAAATTTAATTTGCGGTCTAAAACTCATCTTCAAAATTGATGAGAAGAATAAAACTCCGTCCTTTCGTCAAGGTAGGAAATTAAGACACTCCAAAAGGGAAGTACAGAAACACTTAGCCAGAAACCTATTAACGTTTTGCTCGAACGTCGACGTTCGACTTACGAAAACAAAGGCAAAATAATTTATGCAGCGAAACTAAAAAATGCTTTTAATGCTTCGGCGAGGGGAGACAAGATAAATGGAGTCAGTCTCCTGTTTTCCGAGCAAAATTAAATTTATCCATTAAATAAAGACAAAAAGGCAAAAAAGAAAAGGGAAATAAAAAAAGAAGGAAAGGGAGACCCAACAGCAAAAATCTCTCCGTTATGAAAGTTATTCTATTCTGTGTGAGGTCGCTAGCGAGTTATTTATTAAAAAACAAAAACCTATTGTTCTTGTCCATCGGTAGCACGTTCTTAATCCCAGTTTCTCCATTTTTGTTTTCTGTTTCCTGTCGACGACTAAATTTTTTCTTTTCATTTTGGTTTTTAGGGGAGGGATTTGTTGGATTTGTACGAAACTTTGTGAAAATTAGTGGCGTTGGAGCGGAAGTCGACCATCTTTTACTAAAGACAATATTTACTGCCACTATGAACATCAGTGACAATTCTTTAGTGAATTCATCAGTGACACAAGAATTTAGTGTTTGATGTGTGAAGTAGGTATGTCGTTATAATATTGATGTGTTTGGCCATTTTGGAATGCCTATTGTAGTGATAGTCTGTTGCTTAAAGGAGTAGGTTGGTAGCTAGATTTTGGAAAGTAGTCGTTGATGTTTGTAGAGTTGGTCTTATGAATGTAAAATTTAGTTTATGATAATTGGTAGTTTAGTTCTTATGTCTTCCACACCCATCAGGTTCACTATATATGTGTTGGTACCTCCTTTTTTAGCAAGACCTTCAGACCAGGTTGTCCGTCCTGCCTTTAGGGAGCCAGGAGGGAGTATGTGGGATCCGCACCCACTAAAACCCCTGGGTGGACTCCAATTAGGCTCAGACCCGGGAACCCGCGAAACTCTTCCGCAATCCTACCTCGCCCGGCTATAACTGTATACAGTCTAATCCCTGCCCTTGGTCCACTCAACAAACCGCTCCTCCTCAAACGCTTTATCCCGGAAACCCATCCAGGTTAGTCCGCGGTGCGATCCCGGAACCCATGTGTTGGCACCTCTGTGTTGTTATAAGTGTGGCGTAGTGTGATGGTATTATACATGATTATGTGTATCTAAGCATGGCAGCAATGATTCTAAGGGGCTGGGCTCTAATAAATCTCTGTGAGCTATGGTTTATACAGTATAATATTACTAATTTTGATATAATAATTGGACTGAAAAAATGGCGTAACATAACGGTTGCATGTTAATGGTATTAAAGATGATGAATTTGTCAGTATATGTAGAACCAATCCCAGCTATAATCAACATTTAGGCCTCAGAATGAGAGGATTTTTGGAAGTGTTGGTGTCGCCATAATCAGTTACTGGAAGAGTGGCACCGCAACAATTCCCTACTCAAGGACAGTGTGGGAAGATGATGAAGAAATGGAGGTAGAAGAAAATGACAGTCAGGGAAGAATTGAACAGTAGAGAATAATATTTCTGTTGTAAGGAAACTGCGGTAACCAAAATAGCACTCTCAGACACGATGAGACTTGTAACAAACAAGACACAAGGACATGCAGAAACTTGTTCAAGACGCGATCGGAATTGTAGGAAAGAATCTACACGAAGCATATAAATAGAACATGCTACCAAAATGACAGTCAGTGCAGTATAAAGAATCGGAGCAGTAACTATCAGACTGACCATACTAACTTTAGTAGATATTCTGATACATACTATTTGTTCTCCTTTATTTTCGACCGAAACACAAAAGAAAAATCAAAACGATAGGGTAGAAAATTGCCTACAAACCAATTTTAGTAACGATACAGACAATAATTAAACCGGAAGTGGAAAAGGGACGAGAGGATTGGTATCACACGGTAGAGCGAAAATAAAGACACAAAAATAGCGATGGAAGAGGTAAAATAAAAAAAAAAGGTTGTAGTGAGGAGGAGAGCCATCGGAAAAACTAAATACAGTATTGAAAGAAGGTGAATAATGAAGGAGAAGACCATCAAGAGAGGAAAATGGCGAGGAAAAGACGAATAATAAACTTGAAGAGGCTCTTACTTGATTGCTCTCTGCATCTTACTAAGACTAGAA
Organism: Columbicola columbae; assembly: GCA_016920875.1. NCBI lineage: Eukaryota > Metazoa > Arthropoda > Insecta > Psocodea > Philopteridae > Columbicola > Columbicola columbae. The sequence goes on along the minus strand of JADMLL010000005.1, from coordinate 5,965,674 downwards.
ATACTTTTGGTGGCAATTAGCATCTAACTATCTCCACTTGAGTGGAATTTAAAATTTTCTTTTCATTCATGGCGTTATCTAACGTTCGATGATTTTCATTAACTGAAAAACTCTTTTACTTCTCAACAGAAGACAGACAGAAAAAAACTTTTCTTTTGTTTTAGGAAGTCGAATTGAAATTTCAAAATTAATTGACGAAGCACCGAAAAAAAAAGTTTCTGCGGCACAGATGTGGCTTAATTTAAACAATCACCTCGAGGATATCGAAAAGTTTTTCTCGTTTCTATTCAAAATCGTACAGTTGAAGAAATAATAAGAAAGTAGATGTGACACTGTATAGAGCTTACCTTTGTACGGCCAGAGCTAGTGTAAGCCAGATGGAAGCGGTGTGAAAAAGCGCAGGGATGTCTTCCTTCATAGCGTTCCACATGTAACAGGCAGCCACGGGCGAGAGAGGTTTATAATGGTTGCCGAAGGTATACATGTAGAAGAGCCACGGCGCGGGAAAGAGAAGTGTAAACATGTCCGAGAGCGCCATCACCATTAGCACGAAATTCGTTGGCGTTCGCATGTGTCTCTTGGATAAGACGACGACTATAAGTGTGTTGGCGATGATGGTGATGACCAGTAGAAAGGGAACTATGTACCCGTATAATGGTTGTGCAAACCTGTAAATAAAAATTTTATATTTTTATAAGTTTTCTGGGGAAGGGGATTCCCTCAAAGCCCGAAGAAGTCTTCGATTAATTGATGTTAATCAAGTCCTGCGTTTTATTTGGGAGCCACGTGGTAAGAGGTTTTGGTTGAACACTTGAAAGCTCCTAAAATTTTGATAAATATAGGAAAGGGGAAGGAAAAATATAAAAAGAAACCCGACGAGGCGCCAAGAGAAGGCGCTTCTTGAGAATTTATGTCCCAGTTTTTCCACATCCAACCACAAAGTACTTTTATCGGGTCAATTACTATAAACGGTTGGCATGGAAATGGCTTTGATTATACGACTCTCAGCGAAACTCTTGTAGAAAGCCTTCGGCCTCCGACATTTTTTTTTTGTTTCGATTTCCGATCGCAAATAATATTTTTCTCTCTTGCTTTTCCCTTTTGAAAAACGACTCGACTTCCCTTTTGCAGGCTATAAAAACTCTCGCAAGAGAAAGCTTTCAATTTCTTTTCCACGGAAACTAAGAGAAAAGCTTTTTCAAACAGGAAAGCCGCATTAACATTTTTCCTGTTCTGGTTTTCCCCGGGTAATTATCTTAATTTAAAGTTTAATTAGGGCTAAGTTCTTCGTAACACCTGTGAACATGCTCCTCTCAATTGATTTTGCATATTTCATTTCCTCAGGGAGAATGATGAGTGAACACTGAGGGCTGTCGGAAAGATGGCCGCGGGGTGAACAAAAGGAACGGCTCTATGATCTGTCTAGCAATACACCCTCATGTTTTGTACAGTATTTTTGTATACTTAAAGCTTTTCTAGCGGGAATTGTGTTTTAAAACCGAAAACGGTGTTGGTATAGTTGGTTCGAAAGAATTTTGTGGCCTTGTGTCTCTACTTAACCACTATACTAGTAACTAATAGTATAACTGACATAGTCACTGTTATTGTATCTGACCTCCAAGGAGTTGCAAGAGTTTTTGCTACCTATATCATACACAGCTGTATATTTGTGTAACCTGGCTTATTTAATAAACTGTATAAAGACGCGCCATTATACTGAGATTCAGTTTTAACTTGAGAAACGTGAGAAGAAAAATATATCTGTATACCTTCCCTTTTGTATACAGTTACAAATCGTGTGCAAGCTTAAGACCGTCATTGAATATTTGTTCTCTCACCTACAAAGATAATTTTCTGGGTGAAAATAGTTATACTGTATATCTGCTAGTGAAGATGCTAGAATTTCTTGCTAATATTTCAGGACCAGAGGCCTCGCTTCAACAATCCCCTGGGCTCTTACGAATGGCTTACACTTCTTGTGCAATATCTACGCCTCTGATATCCTTTCAAAAGTATGAATCGAGTAAATCAAGCTATAAACTTAGTAATAAGACATAATATTGGTCTTTGAAGAGATGAAGTAGGTCATTATATACTGAGATAGAGACAGGGAATACGTGAAAGATTAATATTTTATATTTAATAGTTGGTAGCCATTAACTGTCAAGTTGGCAACCGGCTAAATTATTGTTTAGTGCGTGTCATAGCGTAGATTATATGTAAGATTCATTTATATATAGTAGAATAGGTTTTGTAAGTGTTATTGTTCGAAATGGTTTTTGTTTTGTTCTATATCAATCGTGATGAGTTCATGATAGTTGTCGTTCGAATGTAGTTTATTATAGTTGTAGTTCAATGGTTTATTTACAGTTTTGATGTCTACCACATTAGAATTAAATCGTATACCACATCAAATGGATGGATGGATTGGAAATCGCTGAGTTCTTCCTGGCAATAACAGTTAATGAGCACAGCAAACTGCAAACCCAGCTCTTCCGGTTCTTTCACAAACTCTTCAACATTTTCAACTGGAACTGATGGTAGCAAAAATGTGTGGCAACTCGATACCACTTACCAAAAAGAACTAGCAGCATTTGGCACAATTTCGGAGACATGGGCATGGATTGGTCTCCCTTTCTGTCTTTCTCCAAGATCATGCCTGTAGTCCTAAAGATTAGGAGCTTCATGTTGACAGAATGTTCTCATCCTGAGTCTCGGTTTTAGTCTTCTCGTCTGGTGTCAACAATTATTTACTCAAGCATACTAAAATTAATTCGAATAAATAAATCAAAGTTGAGGTTTCTCGAAAAGTGTACGACGGACCCATTCGCCATGTTGAAATTAGTATCCTGCCATTAACTAACTTTCCCAGCTGAATCCACAATTTTACAGCCCCTTCGTTGAGGAAACATAAAATTACTTTCCCCGAGAAATATAATCTTATACGTAGATAAATAAATTTTCTATGACAGTTTAAAGCGCGAACACGATTTTTTCCCCCCCACGCACCCCGTATATAAATTATTATTATTCCTAAACTGAGGAATAGTATAACAATGGTATGACATAAAGAAATTATTTATTAATAAACTTTCGCGATTTCCCTTTGTGTCGTTTTCAGTTAGGAAAACAAATTTAGAAGGAAAAACATTTATCATCCCTCTCGAAGGGAAGATCATTTCTCACGGATTTGAGAAAGAGACAGACAACAGAGAAACGGGTATAAGTCGTGTCTGTCGGAGTGGGGAAAAAAAGAAAAGATCCCATTTCGCAAGTGCCCACTTCCGAGTAATGAGAAAATGAGTCTTCGATAAATTGACACTCAAAACTTAAATGGCTCCCGTTATATAACTTAAGTGACATAACTTGACGTCACCGCCGACTTAATTGGTTGCTATGGCGATGCTCGAAATTTGAACAAATCTACGTTTATAGCTAATAAAAATTCGAGATTTCCAACTGAATTCAAAACAGGTTACATATCCGCTTTTTTTTTGTATAATATATATTTATACGTTTACACTATATTTGAGTGATTGATTGGGGCTGGAACTGTCTGGTGACATCACGAATGCCGTAAACTCGAAATCAATTTACGGTTGATATGTTTCAGATTCGCATCGTCGAATTCCTTTCCATCGACGAATGATTTTTCAATTTGTTTCCTTTTTCTTCCTTTTTTTCTTCTTTCTTCCTTTTTCTTGAGGAATGTTTTCGTGGCCGCCTTTTGTCGATGTGATTGAAACGCTTTTCTTCCTCTCTCTCACTTTCTCAGAACTTTTTTCTCCTTCGTACCTTCCGAGACACGATACTTGCAACACCTGCCGTCTCTCTCTCTCATATAAATACTGATTTTATACATGAAATAACAATTTTATAAACGGCAAGTTTATTAAGTAACATGTATAAACTTGTAATAAAAATTTATACGACCCTCGGGGTTAATTCAGTTCCTGCCAACTTGACTTAATTTCATTATATTTATCGTTATGAAGAATCTAAAATAACGTTTATGTCTTTCAAGAGACTCCAGTATAACTATTATACAAACTACAATTTGAGAGGAAAGAAAAACAAAAGGAGATGGAACAGATTGTAGGTCGTACCTGAAATTCTACTTGTGACGTATAAAAAACGAATTTTATGGACGATTATGCCAATAAGGCAGAATACAAGAAAGAAACTGTTAAGTTTCGTCTGCTACTAGAATTTTAGTCGCTACTTATACCTGAAATTCATTTTGTTAGTAACAGTTGGCAACAACTATTGTCGATAGCCATTAAACAAGCAGACGACACTTTTTAAATTTCATTCCATTCAGTGGCGAGTAAGAGTCATGGTCGGGTGTGTCACTCAGTTTTGTTCAAATCTCTCGGGAGTGAATTTTTAAATAATTTTTAATTTATGTATTAATAGTTATTAACTTTATTATTAATTAAATAGTTTTGTGGGTTAGTTATTGTAATTTAAAATAGTTTGGTGTTAATTTTGGTTAAAATTGTGAGTACGTAAGTCTTTGTTTGATTAATAAAAATTTTTGAAAGGTTCAGGAGATGTTAAAATATATTTTAGTATGTGTGATTGTATAATATACAGTAATTTGTATGTGTGTGTGGGTGTATGAGGAATGGTTACATAGGTGGTAGATAAAAAATTCACAAACGTAGGAACTAGTTATAACCAAACTCCCCAAATATTATGTGAACCGGAAAGTAATGTCGCATATGACACTGTAAAGTGATAAAGCGGGCAAATTATTATCACATTTACCGGTTAGTTTATAAAATCTCCAACTTTATTTGGGAAATAAATATAAGTTTGCTCACATTCTTAACTTCTGTCACTTTTCTGACAAAAGGCAAGCATTACAAGTAGTTGTGCTCACTAGTAACAGTGGACAAACCTCCTAGTAAGAATACAAGAGACGAAGATGTGACAGAAGCCAAGCAAACTTTTATTAATTTTCCCATTAAAAATTGAACATTTTACAAACTACCCGGTAAATGTGATAAATATTCAATAATTTGTCTCTTGTCAATGAACATTTATCGCATTTACCGGCTAGTTTATAAATTCTCCAACTTGTGATGAGGGAATTAATAAAAATTTGCTTACAAGCTTAGCTTCTGTCACTTTTCTGACAAACAGTAAGCGATTCAAGCAGCTGTGCTTGCTAGTAACAGTGAAGGAATCTTCCAACAAAAAGCGACGAATCCAAGAGACGAAGAAGTGACCGAAGCCAAGTATTTGTACAAACTTTGATTAAATTCCTCATGACGAGGTAGATATTTTATAAACTAGCCAGTGAATGTGATAAATACTCGATCATTTCTCACATTTACCAATCTCAGTTGGTGATTATGAGTAATCGCCAGGTATTATATATTCGTCCGGTTTATCAATTTTACCGTAACATATTCATTAGGTGTAACGTATAGAACTGACATTAGTTTCTGATTCACCTAATTTATTATAGAATTTGGACTGGACTGCTTGTCTGTCTGTATCTATCTCACTCTGGAGTCTGTCTCATCATGTGAGAATCTTAAAGCCGCACTTTCTTTGGTTAATATCATGTCACAGCTCTCCTATCAGTCTTATGAATAATAGTTCGAGTCTTTTACTTAATTCTTTCTTACACGCCCAAAGAATTTATTTCAAAAATATTGCACACTCTGAAGTGAGTTTCATTTCACTCTAAACATCTTTGAAAAGAAGCTGTGTCCTTGAATCGTACACCGTCACAGGGAAAAATTTATTTCATAAATAATGCAATCCCACGACGATTCTCATCCTAACAATGTTACTCTTATGTTCTTACCGGTCTTCTTATGTTAAACGGAATCGAATAGTAATCAGTAAGTCAAAAAAAAATTCACAGAGGGCAGTGTAGACAATATGGCGTCTTGTAAACAATCAACTTAGGATTAAACGATTCTCAAACGACTTGTATATTGTTTATTCGTCAAATGTCTTAAATATCATTTACGGATTTCAAACTCCGCTAAATTCTATTTCATAAATATTGCACACTTGTGGTGAGAGTGACTTTTATATACCGAAGAATTAATTTCGGAGATATAGGTGTCATCTTCTTAAAGGATTCGTTTCGTAAGTAGTGAACACTTATAAGCTTTGTGGGGGAGCTAGTTTTGTAACTAATACACAGTTTCTAAGATTAGTCATTTCAAAAGTAATGCACACTTATTTTTTTGGTCAATATATATACAGCTTTCTTGGTGTTGTTTCATATTTGTTAATTAATAGGTTGCTTAATTTGAGGTCTAATGAAACATCCTTCCTTCATTAACAGTCTAATTATAAACACATAATTTAGTATAAAAGTAGACATTATACACTGTAACAACAAACATGTCACTTATCTCACGTAACGCTGTAGTGGGCTTAATTAAAAATTGTTAGCAGAAGACAGTTTGTATCTAAACAATGCTCGTGCTATAGTTTTAATTAAAATGTTTACTCAATCTGACGGAAATGAGTTCATCCGGTTTAGTCAGCCATGCTGGCATATACACACGACTACATCCTTTTTTTATTTACATATAATTTATTTTGAATCCAATCAGCATTGATTTAACCGACAGGTTTCCCATTCGCGACAGCAAACGCAAAACACACACGAGTGTGTAAACAAAATTAATTATTAACTGACCATGTTTTTAATTCAGCCATTTTGGAAAATTCAGGAGTCTTGTAAAGGAGATAACAACAGCTGATTGATTATGGTTTTGAGGTTGTTTTGAAGCTGTAGCCCATGATCGGAGGCGCTGGTTGCGGAAGGACGAAAACAAGGTTCAGGTAGGACGTCACAAATATTTCATGACCCGAATCATAAATCGTTAAAGGTAGTGGAAGGAAGAAGTTTGATTCGAGCGGATCTGACACCTAGAAATCGGAAATGAATTTCCATGACGTCACACGACAGCAAAGGAAAATGAATTCGGATCCGCGGGACAACACTCAAAATTCTTTTCTCCTTTAATTCGTGGTTTTAAATTAAAAGCTTCCGAAGGGTAAGGGTTTTGGGGATGGAGGCTCGACTTTGCATAAGTTTCTGGTTGTTTGTTTCGCGGATCCTCAATCCGGCTTTTCCGGTTCCCCCCCCACAAAAAAAGATGGAGAATGGGGCGGTTGGGGGGTTCAAATTATCTCTCGAGATTATTAATTCTTGCTTTCATGAAATAAGTAATTTAAAGAAAAGTTTTTGCTTTCGGAAAAAGATTTGCATTTTGTTGGGAAACTTAAAATTTTTATTTACAAATTTGGGTAAATACGTTTTATTGTAAGCGGGGGAGGGGGATGGGGGAAGGAGACGACAGAAATCCTTTTCAAGGCTTAATTGTAAGCTTTTTGGTTCGGAAAGGAATTTCCTTTTATTTTTTGAAAACTTTTTTTTTTGTTTAGAAGATTTTCAGAGAAGAGCTTTTGAATTATGAAAAAAAGTTTTAGAAATTTGTGGTGGAATCCCTTCCACCCCCTCCCTCCTCCTCCTTCTTCCACTCGTTTTCCTCATATCTGAGGATGAAAAGAGTTGATTATACTGTAAGGCGGTATGCTCTGTCTCTCGATCAATAAACACACGTCAATGAGTACTAATGACAAACAACAATGCAAATGAATAAATAAATAATCTATGCGCCGGCGCTTATGTAAAATAATAACAACTTATTACCCTGACTAATGAGGTAATTAAATAAATAAATAAGATTAAAGAAAGCTAAATAAATAAATAAGCAACTACATCATTGATTTCATGTTTCACTAACACCGTCACGTTTCAAAGGACATAGCGCAAGAGTATAACAGTGGTGTGTTGTTACGTAAATCATTATAAAAGATGTATTTGTATATATTAAGTGAGATGTTACGTATATATTAAGTGTAATTTATTTTTAATTTGTCACTTTTACCAAGGTTAGCTGGTGGTTATGAATAATCGGCGGAAATTATATATATAAGTCCAATTTATCACTTTTGCCGTAATATCTACTGTATATGTGATACCACATTCTGGTCTACGTTGTTTTTACCTCGACCAGTGATTCCCAACGTACTTTATATCAACCCTCAGGGGTATATGACAACCTGCAAGAGGTCTACGTCAGCAAAAATTTAGAGTCCATGAAATAAAAATGGAGGTCCACGATACTGGATCTTAACATACACTGATAATACCTATTTACTTACATTATACTATCTTATAATATAAAGGTACATATACATTATTTATAAAAGTACCTATGAAGTAGAAAATTTACTTCACTGCAGTGAGAAATTTACAAAAATCGGGGCAGTAGGTGGTCTACCTAAACCCAAAAACATGGCAACGGGTCTACGACAAAAAAACCCTGAACCATGTATACACCTTACAAAAGTGTGCAGTATTTATGAAACGGTAAAAGTGAAGGATGACAAATTAAACAAAAACTCCAACGTCTGAATTAGTGTTGAATGAATTCTTTCACAAATGTGTGCATTATTTATGAAATAAAACACTGAACTGAAGTTTGCAGTATTTATGAAACGGAAACTCAATAAAAATTAAAAATAATAGAACTAAATAAATACGCATCCAACCAAGTCACTAATTTTTTAACTATGCAGATAAATAGATAAATAAATAGAAAAACAAACGCCTAAAAAATACAGTAGATAATTATATAGATAGAAATAGGCGATTCGTATCAAGGAATTGTACAATGCCTTAACATTTGATGCATATTCGTTTTGATTTAAACTTCTATTTGTAAATTTGTTGGTATTACTGCTGGTTTTATTTTTTCTCAAATCGTAATCACTTGTATATATATCGTATATAATATTATATTATTATATAGTGGTTTTAATCCCTTTTCGGGGTATAAGGGTTGCGGTAGGAGGATTTGAACTCATGATAAAGTTCAGGTCAGGAACTTTAACCACTACACCACGCCTCCCACTGTATAATGTATGTAATACCTAACTGTATCCTTAATGCCTTCCCCTCTCCCGGGTGGAATAAGGGTAATTTATAAAAGTTCATGAGCTCTGATCTCTCTAAAGAAATATTTTTCCTAAAACTTCCTCGTGTAATCCTGTTATACAGTATATACGTCATTTTCTCAACGAACCTTAATATTCATCCCCATTCAGTATATTTCGTGAGATCAAATATCATTATACTCTGATATAATGTTTAAAAGATGGTTTTGATTCATTTTATCAAATTGTAACTTCCGTCATCTTGATTTGGGTGACTAAGACACTTTTGACTGCTTTTTTTTGCTAAAGAGGATTTTGTACGGATTCTGTTTTTGAAACATTATTTGTTTCCGTACTCAGACATTTTGATAATATGTTCAAAAAAGGATTACCTCTAAGGTAGTCTCGAAATTTGGAAGTTCAATTCCTTTTAGAGAGAGTTGAAGCTGAATTTTTTTCCCCAAAACAATTTTGTTGACGGTGTCCCGTTTAGTTTTGTGTAGTTACAGAACATAGCTATTATGATTATGGCGTCTTAATACCTTGGATCGAACTGATTGGATGACATTTTGTGATAGTGAGTCTCAAAAATTGCTTTCCCGGACTAATTTTTCTTCTTTTCTGGGTCTGTATCATGTCCCGGTGGTTTCCAGTTTACGTTTGCTCAGGTTTTGTATGAGTTTTTGAATTTTTGCGGCTGTTATTAGTATATTAGTATATAATAATAATATATCAATATTGTTTGCCTTTCTCCGGCTTTACAATTGCATACAGTATCTTATATACATCTTTTCATTCTGAGGACCTTTTTATGTCCGCCAGAAATTTGTAGGATTCAACTTACAGCCCTCATGTTTCTTACTTCATCGACCAGAGTAGGTTTGAAATAAGGAAATAGATAAATAAGTAGATAAATAGGTGTATAAATGTATAAATAAATGACTTCGTAAATAACCAAATAAATAAACACGAACATTTTCGTACTAGTCAGGCACTATAGTTCATACTTAATGAGCAATCGACCTTTTCACTCAATCGGTTTCAACTGGGCCATTCAGTAGAGCTCAGTGGGCCACAGTTTGAGAACCAAGGCTATATACTATGTCACTAATACTGAATAGAAGGCAACAGCACATCCGATAATTTTGAGTGTATGGAACAAAACATCGCCGCCATGTCTTTATTTAAGTTAACTTTTCGACGTGTACGGAATTTATTAAGCAGGCAATAACTTTCATAACTTACATGACCAACACGTGGTTGCTTAATAGAATCTTTGTGGGCCAGTGAATGACCCAAGTTGTCATAACCGATCTGAATCATCTGTCTTCGGTACTTATTTTTCTATTTTCTCGTCGTTTTCTACCATGAATTTTCATCAAAAGTTTATTTCAAAAGTAATGCACACTTTCAGCAATAATGTATACACACATATTTAGGTAGAATTCATGACAGATCATAGTGTCGCGATGTTGATGGTAAGCAATTGTCATTGACATTGAAACGAGGTAAAGATGAAGCTAATAGAAGGCACGCGCGGCGAATGTGATTCATTAGTCTTAGAGTATTCGTGATTGTGAAATATGCCTAATACAACAGTATAGATTTATTGTAGGTTCATATATAAAATTCTGTATTCTCGGATGGTCACACTTGGGATTATAACCTCATCATCAACAGAGGACTTCTTTAAAAAATAAAACTGCGAACGTTCTCACAGCCAGTTCAGTTACCTTTCCTCTTTTACTCTAAATTCCAACCAACCCCACCGTTTACGTGAAAATGTCAGACCCAAAACTTTCGATTTGAACTGCTTAAACTTTTTTTAAGGGGAGGAGGGAAACACGACAGAAAGTTTACCTCACAGCTGATAGAGACGGCATCATTTAAAAGTTTTTTTTATAAAATATTCAAAATTGTTTTTAAAATTAGAGCCGGAATACCTTTCAGAAATTTCATTTCCTTATCCAGCTTCTTTAATTATTCCGTTTTGGAAGTTAATACCGAGCTCTGGATTAGGAGTCGGCAAAGAAATTAGCAAATAAACTCAAATATCAACAGAGAAGAGGGATTGAGAGCCAGATTTCTTGCACTTAGATGAGCGTGATGTTTATTAACTCTAGAGACTTTAATTAAGTTTTATAATTTAATTAGATTAAGGACTACAGAAGGCAAACTCTGGGTTACTAGTTTGGATTTAGAAGGTCATCGGGTTTGTGGGGATGCAGTTATTGATGGAAAACACTGGGGAAGTAGACGACCTAATTTTAGGCAATGTGGGTGAGAGGTTTGAATGCATGCGGTCATTTGTGGTAGAGCCGCACTGAGAGGGTCGAAGATCTGCGGTTTGGCAATCAACCTAGGCACAAGAAGATGATTTCAGCTGGAGGCTTAGACGCGATCATCAAAAATTATTGGAATGAAGAGGAGATTAGTATTAGAAAGTGAAATCCTGTTTGTAACCGCATGGGAAAGAGAGACGCGGCGGAAAATTTTAACAAAACGGAAATTTAAGGTCTCGGTTATTGTCTTCTGCTTTCTAAAAACACCACGCCAATGTTTTCTTTCGGTCTTTCTTGTATATAGTTATACATGTCATACAAAAATAAATTTCAGGTACCTATGGGGTGTACCCAAAACCGAAAAACATAGCAACGGGTCTACGACACAAAAAAATTTTTGGAACCTGTGATCTTGACAATAGAAAAACAAAAGCTTTTCCAACGTTTCAACTCTTTCACGACAGCCTTAACTAAAAAAAACTTATTTATACATACAGAAAAACAAAAAAAAAAATGTTTCCGGGCAAAAGTCTCAGGTGTGACAGGGCTCAGCTTAATGAGGATCTAAAAATTATGTTTAAATTTTAAAAAGGTTTTAATGAAATTTTCTAATTCGCCATGAAAGGCCCGAAAGCGGAAAAGTCGGGTGCAAAAGTTTTAAAAAGTTTTCGAGAATGTGAAATCCTAATTCTCTGAGTCTGACTCATTGAGAGAAAAGGAGGAGGATGGGAAATGAAAGAGGTTGAGCGGAGGCGTAACTAACCAAAATATCGAGTCTCCTAAAAAGGACTGAGATAAAGTTAGTATAGAATATTAACCTGTTAACAGGGTGTGTCGACATTTTTCGTCGTGGAAATTCCGTGACGTCATGGTACCAGACTAGTCCCGACTGGTGTCTTTTCTGTTTTGTTTGAACTTTGGGGGACATCTCGTTTTTTATTATAAAAGAATTTGTTAGGTCTTCGTTACATGTTATAACCTAGTGAGGGAAGCTTTAAAATATACAGGAAATTACATACCAAAACATACAGAGGTAGGTAGGTTGCGATGTTAGTGTCTAACTTTCGACTATTACTTGAAAAGGTGACAGAAAATTTTCTAAAATTTTTTTTACAAATATTTTGACGTGGAGTAATAGCCAAAAGTTATATAACTTCACCCATATTTAACTGTAACTATCTCTCTATATCTAGGCTATTATCTAATTCTATAATTATTATTTACCTGTCTCCCTTTACTCATATTAATGTATTTATCTATTTAGCCGTGATCTATTTATTTAAGTGTGTTGTCAGCGACGCGCAAACACTTTCCAACGAAAAAGGGAGAAATACAAGGGACAACAGCGGTTCACTACAGCTGAATTTATTTAAAAACTTACGAAAGTCCTTGTCCACAGCGAAATAAGTCGTCAACAATTTAGCTAAAATTCACAACAGTTATTTACAATAACTATAGGCCTACAGTAATTCAATCACACTCTACAAATAGTGAGTTGAGACTGTCCGTAGGCACAAGACTGGGATATATAGTATTCTGCAATCATTGTTTCGCATATTCCTGCTGCTAGATAGGAATGTCAGAGATCTCATTGACTGTTGAGCTTCTTTTTGGCGGTTTCTCAGCCTAAATAGTTTTGTACAGATTTGAACAATTGTTTGTAATGAATAAAAATGACTAACAACAATAATAATATAAGAATGCTGATATCTCAGAATACGATAACTCTTCTATACTAAATCGTTTTAGATGGTTCACCTCAGCTATCTCACACGGGTGTCATCAATCTACTATCGTTCGTTATATCTTACAGCACGCGACCTCAGGTCTCACCACAGTTTCTGCAGGTTTCTAGAGGATTCTGCCCTGCTGCTGATGGAGCACTTGTCAGAGATCATTGACTTGCTTTCCTTGTTGTTGGTTTCTCAGCCCTGAACATGTGGAATCCTCTAGAAACCTGCAGAAACCTCAGAACCGTGCTTACCTAAAGAAAATTCGAGTAAAGTATTCCGATGTCACGGGGCCTGTGCTCAGAAACTGCTAGCATTGCTTGCCTCAACATATCTTTATGAAGTAATTTACAGAAAATATATACAAAAACAGACTGAATTGAAAAATCTTTTTTTGAAAAGTCATGTGACCCAATCGCAATGATCACAATGAAAATTTGGTCCGGAAAGGAATAAGCTGGAGTACCGAGGGTATATAGTGACACACAGATTACGTGCTACTGTTCTAAATATAAGTTAACCGACTTCTTAAGTATAGTTCGCCATGCCCCGTTGGTATCATGATTACGATACCACATTCATCGTAATTTCCACAGGGAGAGAACACACTTGCCTGTACCAGTTAAAAACATTTGAGAAGATTTCCCAGTTTCCTGTTTTATTCATTCTCAATCTCAGTCAGAATATCATTTTCTGCTTCGATTCCCCGAAAAATTGAATTCATTTCTTGCTATATTACTTGTTTGTTTGTTTTTCTTCTTCACATCAAATACAACCTCCAAGTTTTACACAAAATCCCTTCGATATCAATTATTTTTTCTTTTCAACTTTTTTACTTATAAATTCTTTCCCTTATTAGGCCTTAAATACTGAGTGATTATATTATTATCATATAGTGGTGGTTTTAATCCCGCTTTTCACCCTTTTTTGGGGGTATAGTAAGATGCGGGAGGAGGATTCGAACTCACAATCATTGCGTCAGGAACTTTAACCACTACACTACTCCTCCCACATTATTAGAATATGTTATCGGTAGGAAAGAGCTCAAGGAAGCTGTGAAAGTTACCTACATACAAACATAGGTAGTTAACACTTTGCACTCTGGTATACTTCGCCGCCATTTTATTTGTCTACTGGCCGTTTTATTGTGAATCGCGAGGGAGTTTGGATATTCAGCAAAATTGCGGTACATCGAAAGCTAAAATCATTTTTATCAACGAAACCTTTTTTTAGAAAGAAATCAAAGAGAAACTCTGTTCTTACGAAATAATGAAAATGGACGACACTACAAATACCCGCTATTTACTACAAATCTACTGAATACGTGTTTTTACGTGACCCTCTCAATTGACATACTTAATATAGTAAAAATACGTTGCCCGCGAAACAAGTGCTAAGAACAGAACAACCTACAAGAGCACCATAATCAAAGTACGAAAACAGAGTTTCTAAGAAAAACTGAAAGAAAACTAAAAAGCAATAATGGAACAGAACGAAAGAAAGGATAAAGAGGAAAGAATAATAAATCCAAAATGGCGGAGGAACAGTATAAAGAAAATAGTTCTTAGAAAACCGAAACAGTGAAAAACACTTCACACCTTTGAAGACTCTCTCGCTCAAAACAAAATATTTAAATATCTCCCACTTTTAGGAGGAAAAATAAATTTAAATGTAAAGAAGGGATTCGAAAGAGAGATTTTCCCAAAAAAGATGAAAACAGCGATGACAGACTGGCGTGAGTGAGAGGAGGGGGTGGGCGTGTTTTCTTTTGTATATACTAAATGAACTTCTCGAAAGAGGAGAAAATTCTGTAGAAATTTTACTTGTCTGAAATCAGCCAAGCGTGAGGAGAGACCTACAATATACAATGGCACAAAATTTCGAAGAAGAAACATGAATTTGACGAAAGGTTTCATTTGAAAACAAAAACAGCCCCCAAATTTTTCTACGACAGACTTCATCCAGATTAAAATGGGTGAACGCCTTGTTAAGTAAAAGTAGTATAACGGTTTAGATGATAATCAAGCGGTATATATAATTCCTGGCGATTATTCAAAATCATAAACCAAATTTGGAGAAGAGTCTAAATCTGTTGAAACGATCCTCGAACCTTCTAAGAATTTCAAATTGAACTACCTTTCCATTCCTTGAACTATCTCTATTATTTTAGCTGTAGGCTAGATGATACATTTTTCGAAAGGTGAACCTGTATAGCACTGGCAGCTCTCAGTGTAATTACTGTCTGGCTTGTTATCAAAAAATGGCCGGGTTAAGAGTGCCGATATTAAAGGGTTCGTTGGCAGTGGCTGGGATAACAACCCAAACCCGGAAGGACTTTCTGGACTAACAACAAAAACCCCTCAAAGGACCTGGGTCGAAAGATTCCTTTTATCTTGTTTTCGCTTCATGAATATTTATATTATATATCTCTCTTTTGCTTTTCTTCGTTTTGATTCTACTCTCTGTTCGTTTTTTGTCACTCATTCCTTGCTACTTGGTCAGGAACTTAGCGCTAACATCAATGAAGGAATCGTTTCAATTTGAGGGAATCGCCTTCCGTTAATAGTTATTTGGCTCTTACAAGCAAGACAGTGTTATAAACAATGAGATGACTGTTATGAACTCAATAGCAATCATATACATTCGATAATATATTATTATTATTATATTTCTTGGTTACGTTATGTGATATAGTTAGATACAAACACATATTCGCCAAAACACACTCGCAGGATATCCAACTTCATATATCAGAGTAACGTGTCTTCTTACGCTTGTATAAAATTATATATAGAATTATAATAATAGTATATTAGGGGGTCTGATAGGCGAGAGGTTAAAGCACTCGCCTAACTAGAGGTTAGAGCTTAGAGTGAAAAAATTGTTTCCTTCAATTTATCCACCATCCTTTCACCCTGAATTCCTTCCAAGGCTCACAACCTTGGTAGTACTGTTCAGTCAGCGAGTAAGCCTTCAGCGAAAGGTAGCTGACTCATAATCAGGCATATTTTCAACTCGTAATAACTTCCTCCAACAAATAGGAATGAAAATGAGTTGAAAACATTATGATCTCTAGTAATGTTTTGAATATTTGTATATGTAAGTAGGTTTAAGTTGGTAACATTGTAAAGACAAATATAGGGCAGCCATAGGGGTTAAAAAGGTTGGTGGGCCAGTTTTATAATCCTCGTAACCAAGACGAACCCGACCACCAAAGATCATGGTCAGAAAGCTGAGGAGTGATACCTCTCTGCTGGAATTTCGGGGAGGCATATTTTGAATGGTAGACACCCAGTTGGAAACATATGTCGCTGGGTATGAACGAATCCAACTGAGTGTAACGGTTGAATTGGACCATAAGAAGACGATTTTAGGGCTTCGGTTATTTTGGCTACGAGTTGAGCTGCGTAGAGTTCAAGAGACCATTTTTACAGGAGCCATCTTTGATTCGGCTGCTATTAAGGCCGTCATTATGCGGTTATTAGATCTTAGAAGGAACATGAAAATAAACTACCAAAAAGGGGTACGATGATTATTAGGCAGACAGACAGGCATTTCTATTAAGGTTTCGCTACTGCTTGCGGAAATTTGGGTTGAAACAGGTTAATGCTTTCAAAGTTTTTCAATAAAGCCCCAAAACACTCCACCTCCCATTAACTTCCTTTATTTATATAAATAGACTACCCGCGTTAATTATCTCTTTTAATTAAATTAAATAAACACTCAGTGTAGGATGATAAATTCACTACTAAAACTACAAAATGATGATGAAAATGGATCCTTAAAATGTACTCACCTAATGGGAAGTTCTTCCGTTACATTTAAGTACTTAATGGGTTCTCTAGTGGAGTTGCACGAAGTTCCGTTCCGGAAACAGTCGATACTGGAACTCGATCCGAAAGTCTGATTTAAGAAAACCGAGACGTGATGATCCGTCGTCATTGTTTCCTCTTCTCCGTGCGCGTCTTGCACGAAGAAAACCTCGTACTCCATTTTTCCTGACGTTTCTTCTTTCCTTCGACACTGTTCGTCAGTGATTTGAAGTCATTTCTTTACTGCACACACTAATTCCTAACTCCGATTCCGATAAAATTCCTCGTATACGATTTATTTATTTATTTATATTTGAAAATCTTTTTATTTTGTCACGTAATGGGAAGCTAACAACAGCAGCAGTACCAACAAACTTTTCCGGTTTTTTCCTGTTTTTGTAATTTGATTTACTCCTTCATTTTGTAGGGCATCTGAAAAAGAAAGTTTTAATTGTGTTATAATTTTTTTATACTTATTAAAAATTTTTTAAAACTTTTTCTACTTGATTACTTTGTCTTGTATAAACAGACGTTTTCAATTTGTCATCTCGTCACTGATGATAATTTTAGTTAGAGCGGGAAAGGATGTTGTGAGAGTGTTTTGGAACTAATACAGTGATACTATGATAGACTTTCACTTCTTATACTCTTATACTGTTATTATAATTACTACTCTGTTTGATGCGAGGCAGTGGGTGTTTATGTTTTGTTTATTTTCGCATAAAAAAAGTCTTCAAGTGCTAATAGGTAGTTTCCGTGGTAGATTCTTAGTATATCGTTTTGAGTGTATTTGTGAAGTCTGAACCGATTGAACTTTCACTGTTGTTTAATACTTATAAGATTTATGTGATCAGATTGAGGAAGATTAGTATAACTACAGTTACCAACAGTTAGAAAGATAGGGGATGGCTGGAATAACTGGATTATAAAATTTATATTAGTTAGAACGAAACGCTTATATTATAGTAACATTACAAGTGGAATCGTGTATTCGCAACAACAGCCAAACGATTGGCAATTTCACTTTAACACCAATATAGTATAGATTTAGCTTTCAACAATCGTTTTACTGTATATATTTTATTGTGTTTTACAGGATATAGGAGGAGGCTTGAATACCGAAACAGTACTTCGGTAGTCAGACTTGAAGCTGACTTGCTGACTGAGCTTCGCTTGACTTGACTACTCAATTCGCTTGATTAAGATCTTCTTTCACTACAATGCCTGGATGAGGTAAGAGAAAATCCTCTTATTCTTTTGTGGTATGTCAGAACTTAAAAAATAAGACTAATAATGCATAAAAAGTAAACTAGCGCCTGTCCAAATACCAACTGTCTGCTCCGTCCCGCCACAGCGTTAGACCAGGATGACTCATCGACACCTCTCAATGGTGACCATTCGTCTTGTCGGAACTAGGTTGTGTCGTTGTAGATGAACGAATGATGGACAACACTAATTCCGAACGTATATTGATGTATAAAATGTTATTATAACTATAATTTAGAATAAGAATGGAAAATGCAAGAATCCTGACGGTGCGGAGCTCCGGGACTGAATGAATTTAGCTTCGGTTGTCGGTTGCTTCATTTCACTGTACCCATTCCGGAATTAGGAATGTGGCGAACGCCAATGCCAAAACGGCATATCTACTACACTTTCAAAATTTTGACTTGAGAGGTCTTATAGCCAAATTGGTAGCCGTCTCTCCAAACATCGTCTTGATATCGATAGCTTTCAGACATCATAATTCAATATTTTGCAAAGTCTTTGAAGACTTTTACTGGAAACGGAAGGAAAGGTGAAAACAATGACAAAGGGTTGTTATACGATCACGTGACACTAACTCATATCAAACTGAAACCCGCAGGTAGCATCTCACATCCCGCAACTAGTGAAAATGTATCCTGACAGTTGTGGTGTCAGCATTTGCACCAAGGACGGCCAGAGATTCTCCTTCGCCATTCAGTCATGCAGGTAAGGAAGAGAATCAAGCCACTCCACCTTAAGCCATTCAGAATCCTAAACCTTCCCTTCTTACAGTAAACCTTTGACCTACGCCATCGTCCTGGAGAACCTAGGAGAAGAGGTAGTTCACAAAAACGTTCAGCTGAAGAAACTTCAACGACCTAATACTCGACTATAACAGTAAGTCGACTATTTATACAGTCTAAATATATATAGTAGAAGCTACCCAGGTGGAGCCTCCGTTAGACCTAGTCACCATGACTAACAATAATTTTTAGTATACGTTTATAATATTAACGGAAACTCAGCTTATCTATCAGGAAATGTCACGGCAGGTCACTGACGTAATTTAATGAATTCGAGCCCACTGTTATTTTGAAAAAAAATTATTTTTGGCAAAAACCCCCAACACATCCGTAAACAAACGAAATCGAAAAAATCTCAACAGATTAAATTGGGTTTTATTTTGCATTTTTAATACAGCCTAAAAAACAAAGAAAATGGATTTTGAAAAAACAAAATTTATTAAAAAAAATACTTGGGATTAAGTAAAATAAAAATCCGGCAAAACTAATCAGAGTTAATTCGGAAGCTTTCAGATTACCTTAAAAAGAGCCCAACGATGAGAGAGGCCTTGTACCGAAAGCTCGTTTCCGAAATTGATTTAATTTAATTTTTCTTTTTCAAAAAAGCTTTGATTGCTTTGTGTGGAGGGCTCATGTGAGGTTGGAAGTAAATAACCCAAAGTCCCAGAGGTCCTTAACCACAAAACAAATAATTGTTTAGAATTTGGCTGTTTTAGCCGGAAGAAAAACAAAACGAAAATGTTTGTTTGTATCGATTTACTGTAGGCGATTTCTGGGGAGAAGACAGATTTCCGATGTGACCTAAGAAATTCTGTAACAAACCAGGGATGAGATTTAAGAGGTGATAAAAATTAAACAGACCGCCGGCGGGGGAGAGGGGAGGTGGCGGGGAGGGACTTAGATTTTTGAAAATCATTTTTTGATTTCGAAGCGTTCGCGTGGTGGTCATACAGTAACGTTTAGCCAGAACACAATGTTTTGGTTGACAGGTTTGTACTATTCTTGCTGCCATCTTCGAACCAATTGGTATGTATACCATTTAACACCCAGACTCCTTTCTTACTTTCAACTGCTCATTTGCCAAATTGGACATGTTAGCGACAAGGGGCGCAAATAGGCGCGCTAAGTTATACTGAGTACTATGACGTCAACAGCTGATGTCACAGAACTGAGGGGAGAACAGTATCCTTGTTATTGTTGGGCGAAGAGTTGCGTTTTGCTGTTGAGTAATCTATCGTGGTTTACCAGAATTCCATTGTTGTTTATTTGAATCACCTCTACCAGGTATTCTGTTCCTTCCACTTTTTCGGGTCTTCCACCTCTTTTCAGTTGTTGTTTTTCTTAGAAGTCTAGAATTTATACTTTCTGTCTTAGAACACAACCCCTGAGAGCGGCTTTCTGTATGATTTCGCAATTATTTCAATTTTTTTGGTATCTACCCCCTTTCTTCCCCCCGTTCTCTCTTTCTGTCGTGTCTTGTAAAGTTTCTTCTGCCTCTTTTGCGTTCCCAAGTTTTGTTTTGAAGGTTCTTCTTCTTGTCTGATGAATAGGATTACCAAAATACAGACTTTGTGACGTCTGACGGGAATATAGTTTACTCTGGCCCATCTATACTGTCGCACTGATCCCTCAAAAGTGACAACAGGAAGAAATACTATCTTGGTGGTAATTCATTTTGAGAGGGGAGAACGGAATCTTTCGCAACCTTCAACTTAGTATACGTTCACGGACTATCTGAAATTCATATACAGCCATAAAGACCATCCAGTAAACTTATATTATAATATACAGCCAATTACAGGCGATGCTTTAAAAATAAAAAGTTATATATTGTTAGTTTAGCACAGCTTAGCTCATTTAGTAGTGGATTAGTCACTTATCTGTTCACTTAGGTCACTTTCCGTCTTTCTCTCCAGTTTAAAATTTTTAGGAAACCAAAAATGAGAGGTTAACGAAACTGACGGACTAGAAAATTAAGTCGAACTGCCGGAAGTAAAGACAGAAGAATGAAATAAGGAAAAGTTAGTTTTGAGGAGATATTCGTGTTTTTGGAGTAACAGATTAAGGATTCCCAAGGTGGTCGTGTGAAGGGATGGGGGTTGAAAGGAAGAAAAAGGTAGAAGTTAAACAAAGAAATCGTAAATATCTTTTAATGTCTCTCCCTCTCTCTCTCTTTCTGTATGTGTGAGTGCCTCTCTCTCTCTCTCTCCTAATCTCGTAATTTTGTGTTAAAACTGAGAGATCACCCGACATTTGAGCCTCTCCTCATTTTCCCTTTGTTTTTAAATAGTCCTAAAATAAATTAAATTTATTACGTTTGTTATATTTAATGCTTCAATTTAAAGTGCTTTTGAGCGAATAAGTGAAAAATATTTCTGCGTGTCATACAGAAAAACCTCCAAAAAGTGGCGGCTAAAATGACCCACCGGAATTTTTTCTCCTTTTTTTTGTTAAAGAGTTTGTGGTTACATCGGATGCGGGACATTTTATGAACCCCATTCACCAGCTTTGACCACAACAATAGTGCTGACGGGGGCGTTTTTGTTGACAGTGATGAAATTACAAACGATGATTGAATCGCAATAACGTTCAGTATATGCTAGCAACATTTCAAACCACTAACATGCTCTTCAGGTTTCGAATTATTGAACTTGAGCACGGACACAAATTGTGCGTTTTGGGTTTTGGACAAGGATTCGAGCGAACGCCTACCATTTCAAAAGTCTTGCACACTTATCTGGTTAATCTGGTTTTATAAACACCAAAATTGATTTTTTTTTATCTAGCGACAAATTTTCTCCAATCGCTCATCGTATTAATTAATTTAATTCCTGTCAAGTCTCGTTTTACGCGTTTTAGACTTCTGCTGTATCTTTTGCGTAATTTGAGATTTTTTTAACGCGATTTTTCGTTTCTTCATTTTAGTACAATCAGACCACATTTTAGATTCAATTCGTCTATCGCTTAAAAAGAATCTAAATTTCTTAAATGAGATATCAGTCAGGTTTTGTTTTACGCGAATTGTGTGGGTGAATGAAACTAAAATAAGTTGTGGGGTGTACGTTTTATAAATTCACCGCGAATATTTATGCTTATAGGCAGTGCTTTCAGCTATGAGCTTTATGATAGTCGTCTCTGTATAGTCTGTCAGCAGTACTGAAAGGAAACTGACACGAAATCACCCAAACACCGAACTGTTTCAATAAATCGATTGAATCAGCGAATAAAAAAAAATTTTTCACCCTCAAGGAAGTCCTAAGTTAAGAGCTTTCACTACTCTAGAAACGGTCAAAATCAGTGCTGACAACTTGTTAGTGTTTTAAAATAAAGAATAGAAATCAAACTCGAACGAAAGGTGAAAGACTTAAGAAGTCTTAACCCTTTTAACTAATTTCTTAAAAAGCTGTTGGAGAGAAACATGTGTCGGGGAGAACATGGTAGCTTTTAAGACCGCGCTATAAATCCGCGTTCACAGTAAGCCGCTTAACTCTACCTTCATCAATCCTCGAAAACAATATTTTGCTGAAAGACGATTTCGCACAAAACCAGAAACTTTCGCGAGGCTGTTTAAAGCCCAATATAATGAGAGGAGAGAATACAAAATAGGTGGAGAACAATAAACGGAGTGGAGGAGGAGGAGGAATATGAGTAGTGGTAGGAGGAGGAGGAGGAGGACGGGGAAATCTTCTTCCGAATATATATTCATGAATTCGGAACAAGATTCTCAAAGAAAGGACGGAAAATCGAGTTGACGTGAAGGAAGGAAAATGGAGAAAATTTGAGGGAAAAAAAAGAGAAACTTTTTTCTTCTCCTCCTCCTTTTCCTTTCCTCCATCTCCTCTTCAATTTCCTCTTCCTCCTTGATTTCTGTAGGTTTATCACGGGGTTTAACCATCGGGAAATTCTTTTGTTTTTAAATGTTAAGCCACCGGAATAAAAGTCAAAGGTCGAATTTGTTATTCGGAGGAGAGGAGAGGAGGAGGTAGAGGTAGAGGTGGAGGCTGTGAGGAAGAGGTTCTTTCCTTTATTTTTGAATGATTTTCTTTGATCTCTTCCAAAGAAAGTAATCCGAGGGATTGTTGTCTGGTTTGGAGAGTATTGATTTTAAAAGTTTCCAGTTTGAGATTTACCTTTGTTTGTGTGGGGGTAGCTGAGGCAAATGGGTGGATGGGGTGGAGATATGAGAAAAAGGTCCATCTATCAACCAATCTGTTGCTCGTAAGTTTTTCAATTTTCTATTTTAAAGCTTTCAACAGAGATAATTTAGAACTTTTTTATATAACAAAGATATCGAGAGATTTAAAATTAATTTTTGTTTAATTTATTTATCGTTTCATCTTTGTTTGAAGAGTGAGGTTTGTTCACTTTAGTTTCCCGGCCAAGAAAGTTCACGTGTGATGTTCTGAGTTCCCACACACAAAATATGAACCAGCTGCCAGAGTTTCGAAGGTTTCCTTTTACTGCCTCAAGTTATTTCATTAGTGTGCTCTGATTCTAATTTTTCAAGAAGCTAAAGCTCTGGCTCTAGATTAGCATGGCCGGGAAGTATATAGTTTGGCCCGCCGAGGATTTGTCGACATGGTAGTATTAATACGTTTTGACGGTCGAGAAGTTTAAAATGAATTTCACTCATAGAAAAAAGAGATGCATAGCCTACAGAAGAAGCTAAACTAGCCGCGTAGTTCATTTGTTGCAAATTTGAGACGCCCTTCTACTTTAGTTCCTGTAAGACCGCCAAAAATTTTAAATTTAAATTGACTGTTGATTAAATGATTGCCCACCCCGCTTGACAAAGCAACCATACAAGCAACTTATACAAGACTAAGTCCGTTCACTATTAACTTGAACTCTCCTTATCACCCCTAAAATTTCTGCAAGTGTGCGTTATTTATGAAACGACATATCCAAAAACTGCGTCATTATCTATATTTTGATTTCTACATGAAATTGTTTATTATTTACTTTTTATTTTTACCCCGTGTCAACTGCCATCTGTCTCTAAGCGAGACATTTGTAGTTGGTCTGGCTTAAGGCTTACATCCAGGAGCAGACCAGTGTCTCAACCCCAGGAAGGAATGGAAGGATGCGACTGAAAGAGCAGTCTAGGGATGGGATGAGAGAAGGAGAAAAGAAAATATAGAAATAGTAGAAAAGAGTAAGAAGAAAGAAAGTGGAAATAGGAATAAGTTGGAAGAAACAGTGGAAGGAGAAGGAGGAAAAGAGGAAGCACTGTTATGAAGGTGAGAAGAGGGAAGGAAGTAGGATAAGGCGATAGGCTCAGTATAGAAGAAGAGAAGAAGAGAGAGAGGAAAGGTGAAAGGAAGAAGAGTGACGCTATGGGAAGCGTGTGTGGAGTCAAGGTTTGTGCCTCTTGAGGCGTCGTTGGTCGAGGGGTTCATCAAGGAGGGATGAGGCAGAAGGATTGGGATGAGCCGCCAGTCGGGATGAGTATTTGAGGGAGAATCTGCCGATTTACGGTGGAATCGCCAGATCCTTGCGGATGAGGGAGTTGGGAACGAACCATGGAGCATTTACCATGATTCGCAAGGTTTTGGACTGGAAACGTTCCAGGATTTCCAGGTTGGAGTTGGCAGAGGAGCCCATAACTGGATCCCGTAGGTCCAGATGGGTTTGAGAACGGATTTGTAAATGAGGAGTTTGTTACCGATGTTGAGTTCCGAATGCCTTCCCATGAGCCAGAGAAGTTTATTGAGAACCAACTGGGCTTGGACTCGTTTTAATGTGAGTCTTCCAAGTCAATCTACGGTCAAGATGAATCCGAGATATTTGACTTCGGATGACTGGGGGATGGGGTTACCATTTAGGAAGACTGGCGGACAGTCCCCTTTACGGAGGGTGAAGGTGACGTGAGGATTTTGTCTCGTTTACCTTAATTCTCCAGGTGGTCAGCCAGTTTCCTAACTTGTCCAGGTGGAGTTGTAGACGTCGCGAGGTATGAAGATCAGTGTCCGAAGTCAGGATCGCGGTATCGTCTGCAAATGTCGCAGTTGTGGTGGACTCAGTGGTCGGAATGTCAGACGTGTAAATTAAGTACAGTGTCGGCCTAACACGCTTCCCTGAGGACTCCGGCACAGATTGGGAAGAGGCTGGTGTGTTCCCTAGATGTTTAACATAGAAATACCTGTTCTCCAGGTAGGATGTTAGGATGGGAAAAGGGAAGAGAGGAATACAACTTCAGTTTGTATTTGAGGCCCTCATGCCAGACCTTATCAAAGGCCTGGGAAACGTCCAGGAAGACCGCAGAACAGTATTCCTTGGCCTCCAGAGCGTTGTTGACCTTCCTCACGATTCGGTGAACCTGCTCGATGGTAGAGTGGCGATTCCTGAAACCAAACTGATGAGAGGGAATCAGTTTTCTGTCGGAGAGGAAGGAGTTGATTCTGGAAAGAAGGATACGTTCCAGGAGTTTGGAGAAGAGAGGAAGGAGACTGATTGGACGATAGGACGTTAACTGGTCAGTGGGTTTGCCAGGTTTGCTGATCATGATAATCTCTGCCACCTTCCATGAGGAGGGAAAGTGGCCTAGGAGGATGCATCTATTGAAGATGATTGCAAGGAACCGGATACATTTGGGGGAAGTTCCTTTGCGATGCGACTGGAACAAGGTCCCATCCTGGAGCCTTGTTAGAGCGGATGCGACGGATAGTTTCAGCGACCTCGGGAGCCAGGACTGGAGAGTAAGGAATGGGTCTGCCGAGGCAGAGGAAGACGGAGGTGGGATGAGAAAAGTTGGATGGAAGGAGACCCTGTAAAGGATTTGGCTGGAAGACTGTAGCCAGATGACGAGCGAAGGCTTCAGCCTTCTCGCGAGCACTGCGCAGCCAGGAACCATCGGGAGAACGGATGGGAGGAACAGGAGTGACTGGAGTTTTAAGTTTTTAACTGCCTTCCAAAGTTATGTTCGCCAGACTCAGTCGCGAGAGTCAGGTGGTTTCTGATATTGTTTTGTTTTTCCTGTTGTAGGATGTTTAATCTCCTTAATGCATCTGTTAAGACGCGTTTTATCCTGGGGGAGTCGGGTCTGTTGCCAGGATTTGCGGAGTTTTCGCTTTTCAGCGATTTTCCGCAGGATGTGGGGGGGTAGGAGAGGGCTAAGTACCTGGAGAGAAGGTTGAGGTTTTGAGGACCAGGCTGCGTCTTGTATAAGAGTCGAGTTCGTGAACGGCTGAGTCAATGTCATTTTCTGTTTTGAGTGGAACATTGCAGTTAATGTGCTCGTTTATTAAAACTTAAATTTATTCCAGTCGGTACGGGAATTATGGAGAAAGGAGGGTTCCGGTATAGGGAAGAGAAAGGAGAGAGTTATGATCACAGGTATGATCGGAGGATAGGTCGAGATTAGAGGCCACTGAGATTTGACGGAAGGAATTTGGATGGCGGCAAAGTCAGGACATCGGTTGTTCGGATCAGAAGGCCAGTAGGTTGGCTCACCGGTAGAGACAGGAGTAAGGTTTTGGAACGAATAGAAAGGTAGAGCTGTTTGCCACGAGATTAGTCGTACGACCCCACCAGGAATGTTTGGAGTTGAAATCGCCGCCAGCAAGGAATTTTCGAGGAGGAAAAAGTATTGAATTAGGAGAGATTTTGTGTTTTGGTGGACAATACACCGAGGAAAGGATTAGAGAGGCAAGCAGGATCATCGATCTTACAGCAATGGCCTGGAGGTAGTTGACAGAATCTGATCCTCTCATGATGTGGCAGGCGAGTTCTTCTCAGGACCGCAACCACCATGAGCAGTACCGTCGGATGTTGAACATCATAGAAGCTGTATCTCGATCTGAAAAAGTTATTATTAGTGAAGTGGGTTTCACTAATTAGGAGAACGTCGATTTCATTGAGAAGTAGGAAATTTTCTACTTAGCCTCCTTGGCCAGACCGTTGGCGTTCCATAAAGCTATCTTTATGGACGCCATTAATCTCTTGGACACGATGGCAGTTAACAGGGTTAACATTTGGTCAAATTTATTACAGAAACATAGTTAACATCAAAATATGAGGTGAACATGCTGTCCATCTTCGCCATGTAGGCGTCGAGGATGAGAATGTTGAACTGGGGTTTGGGATAATGGGAATTTGTCTGGGTGGGGAGTTGGAGGAGAGGAACGGGTGACTTGGGAATAGGATCGGTTGGGGGTAAAAAAGAGGTGGCAGGAATAGGAGCGGGAGTGATGGGGGTAGGAACAGCATGTTCCCTCGATTTGAGCTCTTCTTGCTTGGAGCTCCTTGTGAACTTGGCATCCTCTGTAGTTGGCAGGATGGTTGGAACCGCAGTTGCAGCATTTGACGTCCGGAGTCTTCGTTTTTCTTGGGCAGTCTGCTGTGGAATGGTTGGCCGCGCACTTTACACACCTTGGAGACCTATTGCAATATGCCCGGGTATGGCCGTAGGACTGGCAGCGGGAACACTGGGGTATCTCCTTCTTCTTGTGAGGAGGCTCGAACACTACCACCATATTTAAGAGTCTTATTTTATAAATGTCTTTGTTGTTGGCCCGGGGTTCGAGCTCTACACGAAAGAAAGGAGTGGATGGTGCGGGAGTCCTTTATATTGTGGACTCGTAAGGCCTTGTGCTCGTAGTGTTCGAGCTCTCCGATGATTTCCTCCGGATCAGCCGAGATGCATATTCCGGAGGATGACCTTGAAGGAGCGGTCCTCCTTCCTTTTAGGTGTAGTATTCTGTGTTTCGCTCCTTGAGAGCGGCAATGATGGGGAGGAATTTGTCGGACGAGGAGGGCTGGACTTTGACCTCCTCGTTTCTTAGAACTTTCAGGGAGTAAGCTCCCTTGGCAACTTTGTCCAGAAGTTCCTGGAGGGGACGGATATTCCCCACTCTACAAACAAATATTGGAGGAGACTTGTATACTCGGGTCTCCTCGACTGGCATAAATGTTCGTACCTGTTGACGTTTCTACTGGCTTGCTCAGCCAGTAGTTATCCGGCACTTTTTATTCGGAATGGCATCCGGTGATGATCTGGGGCGTTTTGCCCCGAGACTTTGCCATCCCGACGCGTTTTTGTTGATATCCAGAGAGAGGGTGGATGAACCACCTCTGGTTTTGATGAAGATTGGTTATCACTCATGGCTACTCCGCCGATGAGTGATTAACTAAGAAAAACTATACTAAACTAAAGAACTAAAATGTACTATAACTATGATTTATTGTTAATTTTAACTTAATGTTCACTCCGAACTATTAAGAAACTTATAAATAATAGAAAAACCGTTAAAACTAGTAAAGAAAGAAACAAAATATCGAAACAACTTATTGCTCACCCCGAGCAATAAGGAAAAACAAAAGAAAAAACTATATGAAACACAACGAAATCACCTGTTAAATCAGGTAATTGAACTTTGAAAGTTTGCACGGAAATTTGTCACTAGAACACGTCTGACTTTGTCAACGGTTTTGACGAGACTGGT